>CM024695.1:28233805-28784806 GCA_014182845.1 Corymbia calophylla
CTAGCATCTAGATGTCATTCTTTTTCTTCGCAATTTGCATCACATGATCCAAAGCAAACAATTCTTTAAAGTCCAAGAGAATTGACTCTCCTTCTCAGTTAGTTTCCACGAGATGATACGCCGATTAGAAATAAGAAACCTAGGGTGATACTTAAAGTTGCAGTGGATATTTATCGAAATCTCAATAAATCTTAGTTACTTATTCAGTCAGCAGAATCCTAGTCCCATTATGTGCTATATTTGAGTCAAGGATCAACTTTAACGGGTCATCTTCACTAAAAAGTCAAAACAATGTTACTAATTTTACAAAGATCAATTTGTTCAATTCAATTGGCTACATGAAATTGTCATCACTCAAAACCTGGTCATGTGCTTGTGTTGAGCGTAATTATGATATAATAAACAAGTGATCCCATCTGTCACATGAAAAAAAAATTCATCTTATACCTGGCTGAACCTCTTTTAAATGCAGATTAAGGAGGTTCGCTAGTTATTTCTGCCATCAGAACTCTTCTTGGACATTTCTCAAACATCTTTATATGAATCTTCACCTGCTTAAATATGAAAAGCTGTTTGGTTAAGCATGTCCTATGCATCATATTTTTTATGTGCTTGATGAATGGTTTAGGTTCATGCTACAAAAATGTGGCATGATTAACAGAGGTACATGTTTTAAATCAGAAAATGTTTGTAATGCCAGTACTTGATACTGAGTTCTTTTTTCTTTTTTCTGGGCCCTTAGTTGGAAGGCAATATTGCGGTAGACATGTATATGGTTAATATTTCACTGAGTACCTTAATATATCGAGATTTATGTGGCAGAACTCACTGCTCGCTCTAGAAGATTCTGCATTGGATGTTGACCAGGTGGAAAACCTTATAAAGTTTTGTCCAACAAAAGAGGAGATGGAACTACTTAAGGTAAACTTCTTGTGAACCGATTAAGTCCTGCAGATATATATCTATAGCTCAAGAAACTGCTGTTACCTTTTGTATGAAGATTGATTTCTCGAGTGCTCCAATTTCAGGGCTACACTGGAGATAAAGAAAAATTAGGAAGATGTGAACAGGTTTGTACAAGCCCATTCTCTCTCTCTGTTTTTTTTTCTAATAAGTCTTATTCTGCATCAGATACATATTCCTAATACCTTCTTTTCTGGGCTGAGCACATATTTCTACTTGACAGTAATATTCTATACCGTGTAGATGCTTAGACTGTACATTATTAGACGGGCATTTTTTGTACTTAGATGTCTAACGAAATCGAAATGTTAAATTTCTGTTAATTTATAGTGATGGAAGTCACTTGTAGTACAGCTTGAACAACCATAAATTCATATATAATTGATATGTTTTGAGCTTTGGTGCGACTAGACTAGACAGAGATTTCCATATGAGCAAGACGTGCTCATTTTTTTCCTTTAGATAAGTTTCCGATGATATAAGAATTAAAAGATGTTATGGTAATTATAGGCCCGTCTGGATCAGACATGTGCTGTCCACTTGGTTTTATAAGTTTTTGCAATTGTGAGCTTGTGAAAGAAGACAGAGAGGAGCAAAGGTATTAGAGTTATTTTCTAAATAATAATTGTGATTATATCTTGCAGTGATAAATGTGAAATGCAGTGGTGTTGGAGTCTATGCTTAACCTTTTTGTCTACTTTGCATGGTTTAGTTGTGTACTTTTCTCACACTGATTATACTGAGGATGCGTGTGTACTAAATAATACAACAGAGAGAAACAGTTAGTTTAGTAGAGTTTCCAATCTTGCCAAGTTGATGGAGTCTCCTTAAAACCCTTGGTACTGAACACCTTGGAGAAGTATGGTGATTTCTTATGTATATATGATGCCTTTGACATGCCATCTGATGAAAAATACTCTGATCAATTGCAGTTCTTTTTAGAATTGATGCAAGTGCCCCGAGTTGAATCCAAACTGAGAGTCTTTTCATTTAAGATACAGTTTTTAACCCAGGTGAGAATAGTTAATGTGTTATTCATCTTCTTGCAAATTGTTTAGCATTATTCTTGGTGTTAATTTCCTTTTCTCCCTCAGGTTGCTGACCTCAGAAAAAACTTGAATACAGTGAACTCTTCTGCCGAAGAGGTAACATGATTTGTCCTTTTTAACTAGCTTATTGACACTGGCAGTGAGAGAAAACTTTGAGCTGAGTGAAGCTGCTACAAGCACCATTATATTTTTCCCTATCAATTGAAAGACCTCCAGGTCATTGTAGCCATAGGTTGACAAGAGAGAAAGGCAGAGATAGAGAATGTAGTATATTCATTGGTGAGCTAAAGGAGGAGGACATGAAATTGCCAGAGCTTTGAGAGAGGAAGGCAATTATGGTGTTCTTTCTTCACACAAGAAAGAGAGTGATAAATCAGCTGGTTAGGTCTTTCAAATATTGAGCCAATGTTTTGGGTTGGAGATGCCCAAGGTAACAAATGTGATGATGGCATCTGGTCGTGAGTTTTGGTTCTAACACATACTTGCGCGCGCATATGCATAGAGAGAGTCCACATCAGTAGATTGCAGCATCAATTTTGCAAACAGCTGCAGGCTTACCTAACCAAAAACTTATGTGACTTTATTCTTTATCGTCATCAGATCAAGAATTCTGCGAAACTGAAGAGGATTATGCAGACAATACTCGCTTGGGAATGCCTTGAACCAGGGGACCGCCAGGGGTGAGTCAGTTGAAATGTTTATTTTAGGGTCCTAGTTAATGGATTATGATCTATTCTCTATACTTTCGATATATTTTGAAATCTGTTGTAGTTACTGTAAGCAATACTCTAAGCCCTATTGGAATTACTTTTGCTCTTCCTCTAATACTAAACCTCTGAATCTTTAGACATAGAAATTAAGACAGTTAAGATCATTTAAAATCTTGCAGACACTTTTCAAAACTCAAATTCAAATATATATTTTTCCTTTTGGCACCACAGGCAGTGATTATTTTGCTTCAAAAAGCAGAAACAAACTGGCAGCTAAATGAGTGAACTGAGATAAGACAATCGTCCAATGTTACGTGTCAGAATGGATAATTCTTTTAGTCAATATTATTTCATTAATGGCTGTATATATAGCACTAGTGTTTTATACTTTTTTTTTGGGGGGGGTTGGGGGGGTTGGTTTGGGAATTTTACATGACCAAAATCATGATGCAATCTGGGTTGGATGGGGTAATTGTGTGTTTACAAAGGGTAACTGTGTGTTTACAAAATGGTGAGTGTGAGAATGTCATTGCATTGTCAAATCCCAAGGTAGGTTCCAAAGGTCTGTGTCCAAGCAAGGGTATACCCTTTGAGCAGGCCATATGTTCTAATTAAATTATTCTCATAGGGGCAATGCTTAACTGAATGAATGGATTTGAGCTTCTATTTTTTAATATATGGATGCCAACTTACCCATCTGAAGTAAGAGCAGTTTTGGTTTTATCAATTTATCTGCGGAAGTATCTTACTGCTTGGTGATGATGACTTTGTTGTAAGCTTTATTTTGTGGTAGTAATATCGCCTGCTTGTCATGTGGAAAAAAATTAGCTTGAATTCTCTCTCTTTACTTTTTCTTTTTCCTTTTTTTTTTTTTGGGTCCAGGCTCTGCTATTGGCTTTAGGTTGGATAGCTTGCTCAAGCTAACTGAGACACGTGCTCGGAACAATAAGATGACTCTCATGCATTATCTCTGTAAGGTGATGATTGCTAGCTCTGGCCAGAGGATGACGACAAAATTTTTGCATTAGTTATGTGAAACTAGCTTTTTAAGCTTGAATAGGCACTTATCCTCCTCAGGAAGCTTTAGTAACTTAATCATCTTCATTACACGTAAGTGAGGTTGTGCCAGGCTTAAAACTCATATTCTCATGACCAAAAACAGCTCAATATATGAATGTTAAGAGTTTGGATTTGTGCAGAGTAGTGGCAAATAAAGATGGCCTGAGAAGGAAAACAGAAGATAACGAAAATATGGGCTAGACCTCCCTCAAATTCAAATGTGGCTTTCGAATTTCGATGATGAAATATGGTTCTCTTTCCTAATTGTTGTCCTGAAGTTGGGCTGTACAAATTAATCGTTTTATTTATGGATTTATAAAATATACTCTGGGTTAGGTGGGAGAGGTATTGCCTCATTAATATCTGAACTTACATAAACCTTTTGTCAGTGTAGTTTGTGTTATTCCTGTATTCAATCAGAATGAAATAAACTGACACAAGGTGTTTTCCTCCTCCGGTTACTTTTAAATTGCCACAGCACTGTGGCATGTATATTAAATGATCTGCAGATGCTAATTAGTACCGAGATGTCAAAAACTAAAGTTCAATGATGACATGAACTTTTAAGAACTGCTGGATACAGTTTATGAGAGATATATGAATATGATTGTTTTATAAAACTTAGCTGTGGAAAGGAATTTCTGAAGGTTGTTATCGCTCCGTCTATTTATTAAGCCTGTGTGGGCCTTTGCCTTGGTGACATAGTTTACGTGATGTGTGTTTGTTTATTCTGGTTTATATTTGACTTCTTCCTTTCATCCAAATGACAATGCTTGTATACTTTCCTTTTCACTATCAGCAACTCAAGTGTGTTTCTCTGATGTGCTTGTTTTTTGTTTCCTTGATGAGCTTCAGGTACTAGCTGATAAACTACCAGAAGTTCTAGATTTCTCAAAAGACCTGGCGCATTTGGAACCAGCATCCAAGGTACTTTCTGCAAACATCCATGAAATAGGAAATTTAGGGTTGGCATGTCCTGTCCTTAAGTACTTCTTTCTCTCTTTCTAACACTTTAGAACTGTAAAAAAAAAAATGTTCAAGCTTTAGAAAATTAAAAAAAGAAGAAGAAGATAAAATGACGCTACATGTCAACATTTGTATTTCTGAAAGTTTCCATTGTTCAGCATTAAAGAGCAACAGTCTCCAAGCAGACCCTACTTTGCCATCCTGACAAATATGTGTCATTTCTTTTCAGATACAACTGAAATTCTTGGCAGAGGAAATGCAAGCAATAAGCAAAGGGTTGGAAAAGGTTATGCAGGAATTGTCTGTGTCTGAAAATGATGGTCCTGTTTCAGAAACTTTTTGCAAGGTTTGTTGAGCCCAACAATACTTTCTCTTGAGTCTATCCTCCAATCTGCCTGTCAATGGATGACTGTTGAATGCCATTTATGATGATAATTACTATTGGTGATGGTGATTGGGGGCTCCCTACAGCTTCGCCCAAATTCTCAATTAGTTCAAATGTTTAGAATGTAATTAGATGTTTTTGAAGTCAGAGGAGGATAACAGTGGTTAGTTAGCAGGATCTGCGAACAGAATTTTCAAAAGAATATCGTTAACTTAATTAGGTAATAACTGCCATTTCCACTATTAAACAAGGGAGGCAAATAGAAAAATTGTTTATTTTGTTTTTTGTAGAGGGAAGGCTTGACTGAATATATATCCTAAACTTTTGTTTGGTTTGGATTTCATAATGTCACCTACAAAAATGTGGTGTTCGTTGGATCCTAGATACAACAAATTGCGGAAACTGATGTTTTAGCTTATTTCTGTAGATCTTGAAGGGGTTCCTTCGCTCTGCTGAAGCGGAAGTGAGGTCTTTAGCCTTACTCTACTCTGGGGTGGTATGTCTCATAATTTGGCATGAACAATAGAACTGAACTTGTACTTATCTCTGTATTATTATAAAATGATAATAACTGAGGAGATGTATTTCAGGGTAGAAATGTGGATTCATTGATTCTCTACTTTGGAGAAGATCCAGCTCGCTGCCCCTTTGAGCAAGGTACTGTTGCTAGACAATATTGAAATTCTGGTTTTGCTTAGGGAAAGAATGGTATACTGGCTAGTTTTGAAGATGATGTTGCCACCGCTGTTTTGTTTGCTTGACAATATGTCCGCAGGTGAATATAAAACTTTTACAAAATTATGTCAAATGATATATAGCCATGTTTGCTAGGACAATACAGTCTCCTATGAAGTCTGAGCTTCGTCAGACAAAATCCAGCCTCAATTTAATCTGTTTCTGAGCCCTTGTGACGAAGTTTTGTATGATATTTGACGGTCAAATTAGTAGTATCTCGTTATCCTGATCGCAAGTAATTATTTAAAAAGTGAATGACAAAACAAATGAACAGACGGGGTAAAAGAGTGACAAAGCAAATTGAGTGTCTTTTCTACTAGTGAATAGGGTAGTTTGACCTGTACTTTCTTGAAGTATATATGCATTCAGTGGGGAATGGCTAAGATTATGATACCCTCAGCTTTAAAGCCATATTGATGGGTTGTGAGAATTTGGAATGCTGCTACAAGAAGATAGTTAGGTCATGGTTAAGGCTAGAGGCTGCAGCCACAGGATAAAGTATTTCATGGTACATTAGTGTAGGATTGTTGATGCATGGTCTCTTTTCACAGCAATTGCATTAGCTGATTTTCCTCTAATACTATTGCAGTTACCTCAACTCTTCTCAACTTTGTAAGAATGTTTAACAAATCCCATGAGGAGAACTGCAAGCAGAATGAACTTGAGATGAAAAAAGCAGCTGAAATTGACAAGTCGAAGCTAGGCGATTCTCATAAGAAGGCTGATCATCAACTACAGGCATCGCTTTTGACGAGTAATGTTCTATGATCATGCTTCCATGTAGGTCAAGAAAGGAGATGTTCAGCTCAACCTTCTGCTTACTAGCGACAATGGAAAAACAGATAGTTTAGGGGGTAGTGAATAGACTGTACATATCAAGCAGTAGCGCAATTAGGTCCAGCTGTATAGTGACAACAACTTACTGTTAACCACAACCTTTCTTGGTAAGTTTTCTCCATCTAATTGAACAGCATGCCTCGATACATGGCTTCATTTATTTAACACGAATCTTCATACATTTCTCTCCGCAGGAATTTTTCTGTTATGTGATCTTCACCTGTTCGTTTGAAGAAGAAAGGCAGTTAGCCAGCAAGGAATAAATCATCTGATTCGCAATTGTAAAAGATCCAGATGAGAAGCTAGTCATAAGTAATTTCTGGGGACACAGTTTCAGGGTAGGAATTTTCTAACACCTGCCTTTGCATCCTCTTTTTAGCAATTTGTAGAAGTGGTGAATTGCCTGATTTGAATGACCTCAGACACAATAATTCCCTTTTGTAGAAAATCAATCAACTTGTCTTGTAGCACAGGTATTATTGATGAACTTGTTCTTTCTGGATGACATCGTCGTCGTCATGTTTTCTGTTGTCACTCTTGTTCCATTTAGTATTTCATTCCTTTTGATATTTCAAACCAATGCCGTCTACTCTGCACTCTACTTTGGATAGTATCAAAAAGAATTTCGGGTACTCCTGAAAGTTCGTTTCCTACTGGTTCTTGTTCCAATAGTAGGTACGAGAATGACTTGCCTAGAGTACTACAGCAGTTTAACACGACGATCGTTCATGTCGTTCGAGCTTGTGAATGAAATTCGCTTTCAGAGTTAAATGTTAACCTCGCCCGCCAAATTTCTCCGATTATTTTGTGGGAAGCGGATAGTTGCTATTTGCCTGCTTCATGCTGAATCAGTATAGAGTTGATGTAGAGAGACGATTACACGGGAAAAGCAAAGCAATTACTATGAGCAGTGTCGGACTTGTTCTTTGCTATTGTGGCGAATTCATTCTTATGAGAATTGAATTGTGGAATTAGGGACTAATGTCTGCTCATAAACTCTAGCCTCATCATTGATTATCATATGATCGTGACAGGAATGATAAAGAAAAGGAAAAATATTATTTATTCTCATCTCCTATTTTTTTCTGGATTTTGGAGCTGACAGGACATTATGTTATGATAAACAACACATGACTAGCTGTCCAAGGGACCGCGGGCCGGGGACCCCAACGTGCATTCTATGATCTGAATGAATAAACAAAGTTGTGACGTAAATGTTGCTGAGGTGAACAGTGCCTTTGGCCAATAAGTCCCGGAGTTGGTAGGAATACATTGAAAGAAAGCACTCGTGAGCGAACCAAATCATCTATAATTTACTTTAATTAATTGGAGGACCCATAAAACATTCTTTTTCCCCCTTATCTCATGCAATTATCAACTGGATAATTTCATAGATTATCTCAGTTGCGAAACCTTTGGAGTCGCATTGAATAAATACTCGAGATCAGAAGGCAGTTCCCAACTTTCAATAATTATATAATGCCATTTATTAAATGTGATAACAAATAAATAAAAAAAATAAAAAAAAAAACAGGTGGCCCGTCAGACCTAAAAAAGCGTCGAGGAACGTGAGATCTGTTACTGTTCGTTCTCCCTCTGGGCGTTGAATGCCATGCATCACGTGCCGTCGACGGAATCGCAGAGCGTGTGGGGTCCAGTCTGATCAGAAGATCGCCACCGCCGCTTGCGGTGGACAGGTGGCGCATCTGATCATGTCCCCGGCAAGAACGATCCCAATGTCTCCTTTGCACATTCCTAGGGCAACCCCACCATGAAATTTTTCCCCAATTCGAGGGTTTTTCTCTTCATGCTGCGCTTCGGGACTTCAGTGAAGTCCTGGGTCAGAGTGCCAATTCCGGACTAAAGAGTTATTAATGGTAGAGATTTTCGATGTGGGTTTCTTCAAATTTAAGTAATTCATTCAGAAAATCTCTGCAGTTTTTCTTCTTTTTTTTTGAAGTACGGAGAATCTTGGGTAGTTCTCGAAACGTTTCATTAATTATACTTATCGTGAAATCATGTTCGATTTCCACCGCACCGATTACGCATGGTACGAAAGAAGATCCATGTATAAAAATAATGGACTTTCTTTAGTTAGGTGCGTAGCAAGTTGTTGACAAAAACTCAATGTATGCTTTGGAGATTGGACGCTTTTAAATTATGTTCAACTTGAGGTACGCATTATATCACCATTTTAAAAAAAATTAATATCACAAAAAAATCATAAACTAATATATTTGTAAAATTTTTAAAAAATTATTTTTTTGTCACAAAAATCTTAAATTTGTATAATTATAATAAATTTACATTTGATAGTTTTTGTTAAATTTTATCATCAAATTGTTAAATTGAATAATATGTAACAACGAGTTTAGGATTTTGTCGTCTATTTATCATAAGTATACCGGTAGTATTAATTTAATTTAATAAAAATTAACAAATAGTAAATTTGTTACAATGCATTAATATAGGATTTTTGTGTTTAAAAATTATTTTATTATAGATATATCAAGTTGGAGTTTTTGTGATATTAGCTTACTAGAAATTTTCACTATTTTTTCTAACGTTGTGATTCCTCATCGAAATCAAGACCAAAAAATTACATGACTTCGTCATCTTGTGTCGGTGAGCGTTAAAAAAGAAGAGACAAGCGCTCTCTCTCTCTCTCTCTCTCTCTCTCTCTCTCTGTGACAACGTACGATTTGGCCTCACATGCTCAGTCTCCTAAAGGTCTGATCAATTTTGTACGTCTAATTTTTCTTTAGGGGCATGCCTTTGATTCCATCGGCCGGTCGTGCGCCAAACATTCTCTTCCCCACAAGCCATGCCATCGAATCATGATCCGTTCGATCTCGTTCCGTTTTTCTAATTGCAGAGGAGCGGGCGATTACTTTCTTTTTTTGGAGCTACGCACGGATCTTTCGACATAAAGAAGATCAGCTGAGATGATTTGCCTCTTAAACATGGCCATGATGACCTATAGAACGACAAACGGGTCATGGAGATACAAATTATTATCATAGTTAGTACTAGCGTTGTTATCATCATCATTATTGTTATCATTGTTGTTATTATAATCATTATGATTGAACATGATGTTGGCCCTTTCAAATCTTCTTTTTGATAATTTGTCGTGACATTAATAGTGTGCAATGGAATAATGGCTTTCGACGTATCTTTAATCGGTGGGTTACAAAGATGAATGTCATTTGCGCTAATACTAACTTAATTGGGTCGTTTTTTTTTTTTTTTTTTTAAATTGCTTGATACATGAGTTTTTCTAAGGTGAGGGTTGTTTCTAATTTTGGTCAAGATGAGTTTGGGGGAAAATTATCCAAAAGCCTATTGCACTTCTACCAATTCAATCACAAACCTTCTAATTTTATTAATTAAGTCCTAAACCTTTTTACCTTTTACTAATTGAGTCTATCTAATTAATTTTGGTTAAAATTTGTTGGTGTGGACGACTAACATTGATATGTCACTTTTTGATAATATTTTGAATTTTTTAATATTTTTTCTTCTTCTTCATCTTTTGGGTTTTGGAGTTAGGTTGGCAAGGGTGGCCGGCCGACCCTCGGTCCTCACTAGCTTTGGGGCAACAAGGGGTGTCACAACCCTCGCCTCTCGCTAGTTCTAGGCGACAACGTGCGACGCCCTTACCCGAGGCCGGCTAGGGTTGGCCGGCCCTTGCCTGTGGCTAGCGAGGGTCGCCAACCCTTGCCTATGGCTAATGAGGGTTGACCGGCCACCTTTGCTTGACCTAACTCCAAAACAAAAAAAAAAAAGGAAGAAAAAAAATAAAAATTCAAAAAAATATATATTAAAATATTATAAAAAGTGCAACGTTGGCACCACTTATCTACGTTAGTAATTTCCAATCAAAATTAATGGTCAAATATGAAAATGTTTAAAATTTAATTTGCAAAATTGAAAGATTTAAGATTGAATTGATAAAAGTGTAATAGGTTAAAAACTTTTGGACAATTTTCCCTAAGTTCAGGCCATTGGCTTTTCTAGATCAACTCAAGTGTGAGTTGAGCTCGATGTTCGAGTGGGTTCAGCGAGTTTATTGAGTTAAGTCCCAAAATTGCCACCCCTACCTAAAAGCCAACACCTTGTATTTTCCTTACTACCAATAAACATGGAACGATCCAATACCAAATCCAAGGAGATATGCAAATTTGAGGACAAGTTACCCATGTTGGTGCATGTACTTTCGGATCAGAATTCATTTTGTTCCCGCCCTGCGAAGCATGAGCTTGACATCTTCTCTTTTTGGGTCGAGTGGATGTGTTTATACGTAATGAGGAACGCGTTGCATTATTGATTGTACATTCAATTCAACCCTGCAAAAATTCAGAAGAAAAGGCTGAAGGATTTTCACTCATCGATAAAGTGAGATATCTGACAGTTTAGTCCTTGAATGAAGACTGGCTACTTTTCCTCTTCCAAGGATATAATAGGGGGAGATCCGTTGGGAAATCTGAAAGATAGATTATGTTTTGTTAACACATTTTGAGGATTAATCAAAATCACAATTAATTACGGGGCAATGGTTTATCAAACTTCTTGATGACTCCTCAGCGAAATTTAATTTCTTGTGAATCATGGTGCGAAGGAGAGAGGAATCGAAGAGGGTAAAGTTTGATGTGAATTATTTTGACAAGAGCTCAGTAGCATATTCAATTGCATTCTTTGAGGTTAGAAGTGATAGTCAATAACATATGTTGCGTTGGCACTATGTCACATGACCTAATCACATAACACATGGTTAGACCAAAATAAGCAATCAATTCAAGAAAATACAAATTAATTTTGTAGAACCAACCCCAGCTAAATTATTGTTATACCCGTGATGTGAACTAGCAATATAAGCAACAGAAATTAACAAATTTAGAGAAAGAGAATTGCAAATGGGATTTATAGTAGTTCGGCTTGAGTGTGCCTACTCCTTTCTTCTAGCTCTAACAATTCAGTAGACTAAACTCCACTTGTTATGTCAAGAGTACCAATATTGCACCGTTACAAGTGCAAAAACTGCTATTCACGTAGAACTAGACTTCTTTTTATAGCATTCCCACTATAGATTAAGAAACTACAATACCCCCCAATTATACACACAGCATAGCATATCCTCTGCCCAAACTATAAACCCCACCTTAGTGTTTAGAAAGAACCCTTCTCGCATTTTGTCTCTTACCTAAATAGATGACTTCGTTCTAAGTACAGCCACTTCTCTTTATGTGTTTTTGAATGAGTTTACTGCTCTTGTTAACTCTTAAGAATCACACTTGAACTGATATTATAAGCCTCCGAAAGAGATGGACCCAAAAACCTCTTAGGAATGCTCACTCCTTTTGTTTTTGCCTTTCGGTTTTTGTTTGTCTCGAAATAATCATTGGACGTGACTTCTACGTTACTGAGGTCAACAACCTGTTTTCTTGCTGACCAAACATCAATGTGGGGTACCAATCGTTTAGTTCAACTAATGCTTGGTGAAGAATAAATTGGTTATTGTGCTACATAGGTTTATTTTGTACTAAACAATCAATCGAATTAATTGGACTTTTCCTACTTGTTTATGTTCTCCCTTTGTTTAATATTTATAGGTTTATTTTTCAAGGGCGACCTAAGATTATTCTCACGCATTCTTGTCTCAAGGAAGAATTCTCCCTTTTGTTTAAAAGAGTAATTTAATTGGACAAGAAAAAGAATAGGCATTCAATTGAATGCGTACGCTACTGGGCGACATGGCACGGCTTAGATCTTCACTACAGAGTCCAACTGCACTACCTAAAAGTTGTTTTTAGTTGGACTTTGATACATATCTAAGGACTTTAAGGACTTCCAATGTTGTTACCACTTAATAGAAGCTTTCCTCTCATCTCATCTTATCTCATCTCAAAATTTTCACACTTTAAGTTCGATTTCTTTGACCTCGTCAAGAAAATACAAATTTTACGAGACCAACCCCGATAAAAATATTGCTTCCATGCACAAGTAGAATAGCAATATAAGCGGTGAAAATTTATGAGTTTAGTTAGAGAGAAATTTAAAAGGAGATTTATAGAAGTTCGTCTTGGGTGTGCCTACTCTCTTCTTGCTCTAATAGCCCAAACAAGCTAAATTCCACTGGCTACGGCAAGAGCATAAATACCGTCTAGTTACAACAAAAAATTTATATTCTTCTACAACCACTTCTCTATAGGCTAAATACTATTTGGACCCTCTAATGGCTGTTCTCACACCTTGTACACAAAGCACAATAGATTCTCTCCCTAAACAATAAACCACAAATCTAAATGTTTACAAAAAATCTTTTGCCCACTTTGTCTCTCACCTAGACAAATACCTTCACTCTAGGCACAATGGCTTCTCTTGTGTGTTTACAAATGAGTTTGCCACTGAACAACACTCAAATGGATGGTACAAGCATACAAAAGAGATGGACTTGAAACCTCTCAAGAATGCTTAATTTATCTTATTTTTTTCTCTATTCAACTACCCAATCTTTTAAACGAGTTTTCTCCAATTTATAGAGCTCCAAATTCGAACGTTGCACTTGGATCATATAGCCGTTATATCCTTGAAAAACATGTACATAACATTCTCTCAATTTAAGCTGTCGATCAAATTTTCTATTGATGACAAATTATCTTATATTGATGGCAGGTTTTGATTACGTAGTCTCACCAATCTCTTAAGTGAGTTCGTTTTTTGATTTTTCAGCATAAATAATTTGGAATATCATACTTTATTGCCATGAGCCAGGTCTTCAATTTAGAAGCTGCAACAATCGTCAAAAATATATATGAAAAGTGCTCAAAAATCAAATTTGACTGTTCTGCAAAACCAAGATTTTGGTTCTACACCCTTTCTTATGGAGTATTCAGACTTAGGGGTATGTTTATTTGAAAGAAAATTGTTTCCTAAAAATTATTTTTTGACTTTCCTGTGTTTGGACAACGAAAAATTAGTCAATTTATGAAAAGCCTTTTTCCACAGATTGAAAATAACAAGCTTAGATCTAGAGAAAACGACTTTCCCTTAAGGGAATAATGAAAAATTTATTGCTAATTCTTATTGATAAAATTAACTTAAGTAAGACTTTGTCAATGCATTTTAGTGAATTCACTTATTATCAAACACCATATTTGGCACAAACAAACGTTGAAAAATGATTTACTGTCTCTGAAATTGGTTTTTCCAAAAATATTTTCAGTAATGACAAGTTTTTATTGAAACAAACACATCTTTAGTGAAATTTGACTCATATGCAGATATGCTTGTAGAGTCATATCCTAGTTTCTAGATGATTTAGACATAATGCACACTTCAACGAACTCATTAATACTCGGACAAAGCTTTTGTCATCGTCAAAATTCTCTAGGGATATTTTCAAACTAACACGGTAACTACACATGCTTCAAGTGAACTTAACCATATACGTCTCTGTCATAAATGGACCGATCCCTTTACATTTTCCAGCTTCAATCCAGCTCACAGTGTTCAATATTAGATAGCTAGATGGAAGATCAAAGTACATTATTCTCAATGGAACACTCCAAAAAACAAAAAAAATTATGTCATGCCTTACAAATCTGAAAGAACACTGCCACGAAAATGTATGTACACCTCCAAAATGGTAGCATTAATGTTAATGCTGCTTCGTAGCACTCGCCAGCTTTCGGTGGTGTTTAGTGTCTACACCTATAGCCTCACGACCCTAAAGTTTGACTAATCCTTTTTAATTAGTTAGGTTGTCCTAGTTGGTCCATTCTCTTGCTAATCTCGCAATAATCAACGGATGTCACTTTTTTAAAAGGTCAGTAAATCTGTTTTCTTACTGACCAACATCGATATAACTAATGCTTTGGTGAAGATAAATTTGTCTATTGCGCTACATATATGTCACGTTTTAAGTGTCTGTAGCGGTTTGGACTTTTGTAATAAACAATTGATCAAGCAAATTGGGTTTTTCCTATTTGTTTTATGCTCTCCCTTTGCTCAACGTAGGTTTTATCTTTCAAGTTTCGAGGAGGACCTAAGATTATTCTCATGGATTTTTGTGTTAAAGCAAGAATTTCAATCTTGTTTAGAGGAAGCAATTCAATTGGCCTCGGAAAAGAATAGTTTCATTTAATTGCTTGCGAATGCTATTGGGCAAATTGTCACGGACAGTGCCTTCACTAGGTGACCCGATTGCTGTGCCTAAAAATCATGTCAATTTGATTGGACTTTGATTAATGTTTAAAGTCTCAAGGACTTACCAAGGCTGTTGCGACTTATGAGATGCTTTCCTCTCACCTCATCTCCTCTTTAGATTTACTCATTTTAAGTTTGATTTCTTTGACCTTCGTAAAAATTATTAACGTCAGTGTCGACTGTGCCATGTAAAATGGCTAGCGTCCACCTTAGTGATTTCCATTTAAATAAACTGTATAGATTTTATTGGCAAATCATTAAAAGGTTTAAGACTCAATTAGCCAAATTGAAAATTTTATGATTGAATTGGTACAAATACAATAGGTTAGGACTCTTTTGGTAATTTTTCCTCTTCTTTCTAATAATGTGTCGTGATATTAATAGCATACTCTTAAGCCCCAACAAAATGAGGGCTCCAACTATGTCTCAAATTGGTGGTTTATTAACATGTATATCACTCACACTTCTACTTAACTAGGTCGATTTCAAATTGCTTAGGACATGAGTTTTCAAAGTGTGGGTTGTTTCTAATTTCAGTTAGGATGAGTTTGGATTATTGGCATTTCTATATAGGTTAATATTTAAAAAAATCCTAAACTAGTATACCTTAGATAAATCTATCACAAATTAATTTTTTAATCCCAAAAAACTATAAATTGGTACACTTATGACAAATTTACCCAAAGCTATTTTTTTTTATCAAAAAAATTCTCAAACTAGTACATTTGTGATAAATTTACCCTTTATTAGTTTCCGTTAAATTGGATTAATACCATAAAAACCACAAACCGGAATAGAGGATAAACCTCAAATTGGTACACCCGTTAACTATCACATATCATCTGATTTAGCAATTATTGATAAAATTTAACGGAGGGTAAATGTATCACATGCGTATTAGTTTGAAGTTTTTAGTAAATTTGTCAAGGATGTATCCATTTGAAATTTTTTGAAGCATTGACTATTTTTAAATTGACTCAAATGTGAATTGAGTTCGATCTTCGGGTGGGTTCGCTGAGTTTATTGGGTCGAGTCACAAATTGACACCTCAACGTGAAAGCCGATGCCTTGTTTTCTCCTTACTACAAGTAAACGCAGAACGATCCAATACCGAATCCAGGAAGATAGGCAAATTTGAGGAAAAGTCATCCATGTTGGTGCATGTACTTTTGGCTCAGAATTTATTTTGTTCCTTCCCCAATAGGCATGAGTTTGACTTTTTCTCTATTTGGGTCATGTGGATATATTTGTGCACACAAGGGAACGCATTGCATTATTGATGGTACACTCAATTCAACCCTACCAAACTTCAGAAGAAAAGGTCGACAGATGGTCACTCTTGCTATAGTAAGAAATTTTACCGTTTTAGTTCTTGAATAAAGACTGGCTACTTTTTCCCTTCCGTGGACAAAATAGGGAGATCCGTTAGGAATTCCGGAAGATAGATTATATTTTGTTATATACATTTTGAGGATTAACGAATTCACATTTAATTACGGGGCAATGGATTATTGAATTTCTCGATCACACTTCTCCACGAAATTCAATTTCTCGTGAATTATGGTGGAAAGGAGAGAGAAATGAATCGGAATGGAAGTATAAGATTCTTAGACCAGTATTACTATTCATGTTAATTCCAACTTAGATAATGTATGACAAGATCTTACATCTTTATTGGTCTAGTCAATTGGATTCTTCAAGGTTAGAAGGGCGACTCAATATTCTATATTACTGTTGGCACTTGGCAAAATTATTTAAAAAATCCTAAATTTATTATATTTATATCAATTCAATTCTAAAATTTTCAATTGTGTTAATTTAGGTCTAAATCTTTTCACATTTTATTAATTGAGTTCATCTGGCTAATTCAACCTGAAAATTGCTGATATGTACGCCAACAATCCTACATAGCATAGCTAGGGCTAAGGCTAAGATTTTTTTTATAATTTTTTTGAATTTTTTTGAATTTTTTCTTTAATTTTTTTTTGTTTACACTAAGTACCAACAACCCTCGCCGACACTGGGCAAGGGTGTTGTGGCCCTTGCTTGATGCCCTCATTGGCCAAAGCGAGGATGCACGGTCCCTCTCGCTAGCCTTTAGTCCCAAAAGAAAAGAAAAGAAAAGACCAAAAAAAGTCATAACAAATCAAATAAAAATTATTGAAATAGTATTAAAGATGTCAACATCAATTTGGCCATACCATGTAGGATGACTAGTGCGTCCTTCAGTAATTTTGACCAAAATTGATCGGATAGACTGAATTGGTAAAATATGAAAATGTTTATAACTAAATTGACACAATTAAAAAGTTTTTGATTTAATTAACACAAATGCAATAGATTTTATAACTTTTTTGGTAATTTTCCCAGACTTTGTTGCATGCCCTAATAACTTAGCACACCGTCGGATCCAAATAAGCAATCAAGAGAGGGAGGGGCCACATTGATTTCTCTAGAAAACAAAAACTAATTTTTGTAAAATCAATTCCAATAAATATGTTTTTTTTTTTTTTTTAGAACAAAAGTGAACTGAGGATATAAATAGCAAAAAATATAACGATTTAACAAAAGCGATTCCCGTAGTAGCGGCGAGCGAAATGGGAGCAGCCTAAATCGTGAAAACGGAGTTGTGGGAGAGCAATACAAGCGTTGTGCTGCTAGGCGAAGCAGTGGAATGCTGCACCCTAGACTCCTTTTCAGGGGATTATCTAGGAGAAATGATTAATATTTCGATCATGATTTTATTTTAACTAGGATTCCATTTCCATAAGAATTGAATTCAAAAATTCCTTTCAAGTTTTAGATCTCTCAACCCTTACCTCAGAGATTGATTAAAAATTCATGGGATGAGAAAAGAGAAACTGCAAACCCAAGTCCAATGGATTTACGCATCCAAGCAAGTTAGAAGCAATAGTATCACTACAGGTTCACAACACTTGCTAGCCTTCCGTGGGTTACCCGTACCTCGCGACTCTTAAAAATTCGCACGAATCTTTTTAATTCCTTAGGCTATTCTATTTTCCCCCTCTTTTTCTTTTTCTTTTTTGTTTTATCTCGAAATAATCATTGGATGTGACTTTTTAAGCCCTTGAGGTCAATAGATCCGTTTTCTAATTGACCAACCATCAATGTGGTGTACCAATTGTCTAGCTCAACTAATGCTTGGTAAGTAATAAATTGTCTATTGTACTACGTACATGAACAATTTTTAAGTGGCTATAGTGGGTTGATCCATCGCTAGACAATCGAGCTAATCGGATTTTGCCTATTTGTTTATGTTCTCCCTTTGTTTAATGTATATATAAATCTAAGGGTGACCTAAGATTATTCTCATTGATGCTTGTCTTGATCAAGGGCTTCCCCCTTTTGTTTAAAGGAGCGATTTAATTGGCCCAAGAAAAAGAATGGCTTCATCTAATTGAATGTCTTCATCTAATTGAATGTCGTACACTAGTGGGCGAAAATGGCGCGAGCAGTATCTCTCTCTGTATACATTGGAGGATATTTTAAGAATTCCGATACTATTCCCTTCTATTACATATGCCATTCATAAAACCAAACAGTGCAGTAGCTATTGCATACTTAAACTAAACAAGTCATAGTTCTTACACCTCTGATAATCATTACACCTAGCATTATTTTATTACTGAAATCAAATGAATTACGAGTGACGTCTCATGGTCTTTTACATCTTTAAGTATAACCTACTCGATTAAATGTCCACTCAAAAGTGGTCACGTTACATGCTTATTACTCTTACATTTCAAATTTAGTATAATCATCGGTGCCCTTTTGACTTAACTCCTCAAACTCATCTCAAGTTTTTTTTTTTCCTTCAAAAACCGACACGACCAACCCCAACGACACTAAGTCATACGACAAAATGCATTTAGCTACGACATCATTAAAACAGTTTGGTCCCCATCCCTCGAGAGACGGCCGTCTCTTTTCTTTTCTTTTTTTTTGGGGTAAATTTTTTTTGTTCTTACTGTCCATCTACGTGCACATTACTCTGCCTCTCATGCCTCCGGACAAAAAAGCAGTTAACCTTATTCTCTAATGATATACATTTTCTGAGCAACCTCGTCTCCGTCTGCATGTGGGATCAAATGACTTTTGGTTGCCTCGTTCATGGTGCCTCCTCAGGAATCCCCTTTGTTGTTGCAAAAGTTAAAGTTTGCCCTAATTTTTTTATTTAATGTCCCTCCCGATCTTTTCCCCAACAAAAGTGAAGGTTCGTATCCCATCCTCAACGCCTCCATCATTTAGCCCCCGCTCCGATTTATCCCCGCTTTTTCCCCACAAACCCAGAGACGCCAAAAAGCGAAAGTGTTGTAACGTTGAGAACATATAAAACCAAGATTAACAAACCGACAATATATAAATGATGTGATGAAAATTTCTATATATTTCAGTTTTATCACATTGGAAATGAATAGTTTAGCTATAGGTGATTGTTCATGTCAAGAGTGTAGGACGTGAGACACATAATTCGAATTTACAAGATTTGTATTAGTTGAGATTGTTTTGAATGAAAATTGATATTAGATAAGGAGATTATAGTCAAATATAAAAATATTTACTCTGGCATTATGTGATCACCATTTCATAAGCTAATCTCTGTATTTTTCCATAGTTGAAAGCGGGAAAAAAAACCTTAAAAATGAGAAGAATCGCGTGTCTAAATTACACAGTGTTCCATTCAAAGTAATCTTTCGAGACCCATCTTGTCAATTTCATGGATGGAATCACGGACCAGGTTAAATTGAATTTTCATGGGATAGTCCAATTATTGGGGAAAAAAAAAAAAACCACCAACAGTCACTTTTGCGCTACTCTCACTCACTCACTCACTCACTCACTCACTCTCTCTCTCTCTCTCTCTCTCTCTCTCTGTCTCACTCCCTCTGGTACAGCTCCTCTATTCTTTTGCCTGAGGAGTCGTGTTGGTGTGTGAGTTTTTCTTTTTACCCCCCACCACCATCATCATCATCACCAAACTGCTCCCTCATTTCCATTTCTTTAGCTTAACGCTTCTTATCCAATTGACTCCCACCATGTCCCAGTGAGTCTGTACTGCTGCTACTCATTGGCCACCGGAAAAAAAGGAAGCAACAGCGCGAGAGTGGCGACATTATAATATCGCCCCACCCTCGTCCTATAAGATCGAGTAGATGGACGTGAGCAGGCGCAGAGTGGGAGCCAAGGTGGGCGTGGTTCCTGGGTCGGTGTGGGAGAGCAGGATGAGGAGCGACGAGGGGAAGGGCGGCATCAGGGTCTTCAATGGCGACGACAAGACGGAAGAGCCCGCCGAGAACAATGGCAATGCCGGCAGAACCAAGCGAGGCGGGTCTGTTTCTGCCGGCGGGAAGAGGAAGACGTGGAAATCCGAGAGCGGTGATGGCGGTCCAGTTGCTCAGGTGTCGGGCACGAGGGCGAGAGGTGAATTGAGCAAGAGCGGTGATGGCGGTCCAGTTGCTCAGGTATCGGGCTCGAGGGCGAGAGGTGAATTGAGCAAGAGCGCTGATGGCGGTCCAGTTGCTCAGGTGTCGGGCACGAGGGCGAGAGGTGAATTGAGCAAGAGCGCTGATGAGGTGGTCGAGAAGAAGAGCCCGGCTGTGGCCAAGAGGGGCAAGAGGGACTCTCTGTCTGGTGCTGATGAGGCGGTCCAGAGAAGCCCGGGTCCGGTGAGGAGAGCAAGATCCGAAGCTGTCAGGGGGTCCGTTGAGAAGAGTCCGGTGGAATTGAGGAAAGTTAAATCTGATTCGGCCAAGGTTTTGGATCAATCAAGAAGGGATGGCGACGGTGGCAAAAGTGAAGAGAATGCAGTTCGGTCGAGTACGGAGAACTCGGAGCCACCCGCCGTTCTTGATGGATCGTGCCAAGAGGAGGAGGAGGAGGAGGAGGAGGAGGAGGAGGTGGAGGAGGAGGAGGGGGAGGAGGGGGAGGTCGGGGGGGAAAAGGAAGCGGAGGAGAAGGAAGCCATTGATGGATCTGCTGATAGATATGAGGAAGACGACTCAGTCGGCGAGAGCAAATCGGATGAAATTCGCAAGGAGGTCATTTCGAGCAACGCGAGTCAGGTCAAGTCTGCTCCAAAAGAAGCACCTCGCGAAGATGACAACGATAGCAATGCTAATGCAGCCAACGATTTGGTCGAAGAAGAAGAAGAGGAAGAAGAATTATTTTCTGAAGAATTAGAGGAAGAGGAAGAGGAAGGAGAAGGAGAGCTTGATGAAGATACTCAGACTGAGACTGAGAGCAAGAGCTTGGAGATCAAAGAAATTGTAGTAGAGGAAAAGACCAGTGATGTCGCCGTTAAGGAAGAGACGAAGCCTATCCAAGTCACTAAAAAGCCCAAACCCATTTCTCCAATTGCGAAGAAACAGCCGCCTTCTGCGGGGAAGCAACTGAGAGTACACAGGAACATTGCGAATCCAACTCCGAGCAAGACCTTCACTTCCTCCCCCTCCTCCTCCAATGTCCTCCATAAACAGCCTCCTCTTGTCCCAAGACGTTCCTCGCTTCACCAAAATTTCGCCACCAAGACCAATTCATGTGAGCCCCTCGTTTTGTTTTCCTTCTGTGCATAGAATTGCTTGAGAATTTTCGTGTCTGGAATTTTATGTTTTGCCCCATTTTCTTGCATTTTCTCTGTTTCTGACCCGGTTCTTTCTTTCTTTCTCTCCGTAGTTTCAGACAAATACCAGAGTGTTCCACAGAGGCAGAATAAGTTGCAGAGTTTAGGTCAATTTTGGTCTCTGGGTCTTGAGTTAAGGTTCGTTGAACTTTTCCTTTCTTGGGATGGCTAAATTTTCTTCATTTTATTTTTCAGCGGATTTGGTTATGTGGAGAGATGTATCAAGGTCAGCGTTCATCTTTGGATTGGGGACGTTTGTCGTGATCTCATCCTCCTACACAAAGGACATAAATTTCAGGTAAAAGAAGGTCGCCAAATTGTTGATTTCATCTAAACCCATTTCTCAGAACAGAAGGATGAAGCTAAAAATTCTCTGTTGGTTTTTCCCTTCTGCAGCTGCATTGCTGTAATTTCCTATCTGGGTTTGTTCTATCTTGCTGCAATTTTCCTGTACAGATCCCTTATACGCAGGTAAATTTATATGTCATGACTTAGCAATTGATCAATCGATTCACGATTCTTTCTTTCTCCTCATTGAATTTGTACAAATTTATTTTCAGAGGTTATGTAGATATAGATGACAGCAGCTGTGTTTTGGGAGAGGAAGAGGCGATCTGGTTGCTGAAAGTGGTGCTCCCTTACTTGAACGAGTTCTTGTTGAAGCTCAAGGCTCTGTTTTCTGGAGATCCAGGAACCACAATGAAGGTCAATTCGATTAGATTTATGCAAGTTATTCTTTTTTTCAAGAAAAAATTCCAGAAAATGGGGAAATCGCAGTGATTCTGATGGATGGTGTTTGATGATGGCAGTTGGCAGTGCTGCTCTTTGTTTTGGCCAGGTGTGGGAGCTCCATCACCATCTGGAAGATGGCAAAATTTGGTAAGTCGGCTAACAATTTTCCGTTTTTCTGGAACAGTTAATTTATTGTGAATTTTTACTATTACTTTTTTTTTATTTAAAGTTAAATGATATCATGCACTCACTTTGATTTTTCCTTAACCAAAAAATACCTGAAATTTTCACAATTTACAAGTGGTGGTATACAAATTCACATATAATTTTTTTCATAATTCTTTGACACTTAGATTGTATTTCAGATTTTATCCAGAAAGTGAGAAAAAGATCTATTTTTGGCTTAGTAAACAGACACCCCACAAAAAACTCTTTTCTCAATTAAGCATAGTCATTTTGGGGTGGTGGAATTTGTCTCTTTTCTCTTTTATTTTTTCCATTGCGGGCGTGCAGTGGCAAACTGCAGCCTGCAGACAAGCAGCAAGCAACTGTTGAATTCTGAATATTCTGTCCACAATTTCCTTTTCATTTTATTTTCTGTCGACTGACGTTTGGGTGTTGCTCACACACACACACATACACACTGGGCAAAACAGGCTTTTTCGGAGCATTCACCGTACCAAAAGTCTGCTCTTCGTATTCCGGCCACATCACTGCATACGGTAAAAAGCCTTCGCCTCGAATTCCACTTTAGCCTCTTCTTTCTATCATTGCAGCATCATCCCATCGTGCGGTCATACCATGAAAATGTCGTTGCTTGTGCATGCATTGCATTCTCAAACCAACAAGCTTTTCTATGTAAACAAGATGCTAGAGACTCCTCAGATTACCAGGTTAATACCGGAGTTGGTATTACTCCTTCTGCCGGCCAGTTTAGCCTCCCGCACAGTTCTTTTGCCTTTTTTTCCCCCACTTTTGACCGATTCAAGAAAATAGACTGCATCCCCCTTAAAAACCTAGCTCATGCTTCAGTTTCGAAAACTTTGCCATCAACATGCCCCAAAGCAGAATTTCCCGTGTCATGGAATAGGATCTTTCAAGTACTTGCCTCAGCTTAAACATCAATTCATGGATTAGGACAAGGAGTGAAGGTGTGATCCGTACTAGTGCCCGTTAACTGGACATGGGCCCTCCGTGTTTTGGACCTTATGGTGGAAGAATTGAACGGTTGGTTCTATGTTGTCTCTGTTATCCAACGGCTCTTTTTGCTGGGCGATGCTTTGCTTGTGGGAATGGGTTTTGTTGGGTCCCATGGGTGTCGTCTTAGGATCCCAAAACAACACCATCAAAAACTACATAATTACCTCTAACCTAATGTGATGTTCTTTCCATGTGTCTGTGTACCTCTCACGAGATGCTTTCTTAAAGCAAAGTTTTGGAACCGAAAACATTGAACAGGACAGGTACGGTTTCTAGTAGTGCTTGCTAGGACCATCTTTAGTCCATTTTCTTTGCAGGGCCCATTTGACAGGCCATGTTTCTAGTACTGCTTGCTTGGACCATCTTGAGTCCTTTTTCCCTTGGGTCTTTCTATTAGGGCCCATTTGACAGTTTCTAGTACTGCTTGCTTGGACCACCTTCAGTCCCTTTTCCTTTGGGTCTTTCTATTAGGGCCCATTCGACAGGTTTATGTGTCAGCTGATCTCGTTGGGAATTGGTTAGGCCCAAGAATTAGAGGGTCATTATGGCTCTCTCCTGCCAAAGCAATTTTCCTTGCCATTATATCTAATTTTATGCGAGTTATTTAATTGAGCTGAATCAAGTTGATATACTGACAAATGGGTTGATGAAAATTTAATCTGAAGTTCGTGAATTTATCGTAAATCTAGTAATATGCGGTGGTTCCTTTTTTCTTGGTGTGAAGGCAAATTTTATATACGACGCTTCCGAGATGCTTGGAACTCATGTTCTCACAAGAAGGCTGTGGCAGTAGGCATATTCACTCTCGTGTGGAACTTATGTTCAGTTGTCGCGAGAATTTGGGCAGGTAAACACATTGTTATGAAGAAGGAAATTATCAATTTTTCTTTTAAAAATTTCGCAAAGGTTCGTTATTATTATTTCGATGGTTTATTTACCTTCTTTTCTTATTCTTTTTTGGGTTTCAGTGTTCATGCTGTTTGTGGCCTTTAGATATTATCAACAGAACCTAGTGAGAGAGGATTGGGCCGAGGACGACGAGTGCACAGACGACAAGTGTCGGGGACAAGCAGAGGGGACCAAGAACAGTTGTGGGCCCAATATAGTAGAATCATCAAAGGGAAAGAAAGCGTCCTGAGAATTGCATTAACCTTTTTATAGGCCCAATTACAAAGCGTCTGATCTCCTGTGTGTATCCACGTGATGTGTTCATGCTCAGCTTTTATAAAATAAAGTCAAAAGGGAAAAAGAAAAGGTGTTGTGCGTGTTGTGCTAAAGCTATATGGTTTTGATAAGTCAGCTTCACAAGAACAGCCTTCCTTTCTCTTTTCTATTCTTATCTGCTTTTTACCTATTCACCACTCTCTTCAATCACAAGTTAGTTTTAGATCAATAATAAAGAATGAGGAATCCACGTGTTTCAAAAGCGTTAAATACATTATTTTCTTCATGACATCGAACCTCATTCGCCAATGAATAAGGAGTCACAGTTCATGGTAAATTTGTGTCTTGAATGTGATAGGAAGGCAAATTCGTGCTGGATATTTCACAAATGCGATCTTTAGTATATGATTCGCAGTAAAAATATCTTATAATAAAAGCATTATTCCTTAGTGTTAGGCGATAGTCATGAGCTTATGATAGCCATTATCTTATTGGAGCAATTGAACTGTTTTATAATCCCACGCCATTTTGAGAGAGAGGGGGGAGGGCTCATCACCACTTTTTGACCAAACAATGGCAGACCCATAACCTATCAACTTGTTACTCCACATTGCTTTGCTCTTTCATCGTTCCAGCTTCTTATTTTGTATGGTAACACCTAAATTTTTTGGTTTTCAATCTTGTCGTCCATTGTATAAGAAATTATTTGTGGAATTGAACCCCTAAATCAAAATATCAATATAGTATAATTTGGCATTCGCATTGCATGTAGGCAATAGGAATAATTTTCATTTAGCGATAACATGTCCACATTAAGTAAATTTCATGAGTTATAGCGAAATTAACCCGACATGCTAAATGAACTTAAGAGGGAGGCAAGGCCCTAAACTTGTTGGAACCTTCAATCTCGGCCGAATGCCCCAAGTTCTAATTTTTCTTATTTTGGCTTGGACCCAAGTTCTAAATCTTCATTT
Source organism: Corymbia calophylla (assembly GCA_014182845.1). Taxonomy (NCBI): domain Eukaryota; kingdom Viridiplantae; phylum Streptophyta; class Magnoliopsida; order Myrtales; family Myrtaceae; genus Corymbia; species Corymbia calophylla. Next base: position 28,259,428 of record CM024695.1, read on the forward strand.
TTCTAGTCGGACCAAAGTTCTAAATTTTCTTTGGGTCGAAACCGGAATTCTAATTTTCTTTTTTTGGTCGGGCTGGAGTTATAAATTAGAAAAATGGATTTTCAACAAAACTTGGGAGAGCAATAGAGATCCTGAGAATTCGCCCAAAAAAAAGGCTTTGATGTGTTGCAGGGCCAAGAACGTCGTGTACCGACGTTAAATAATGGAGGCGATGATGGTTTTGTCTTTGAAATTCCCCAAGATCCATCCAAATTGTGGATGGGGTTCATTGTGTTTTTCGTATTTTGGATCGGGTTGCATGTGTGTTCGATCGTGAAGAGAAACACACGCCGTCCACGTCACGGACGTAAGCAGAAAATCTCGCCTGGATAACCGCCCGGAAGGAGGAGGGATAATCCTCTGGGGTCTTTCTTTTCTCGGAGACTCGCTACTCCTCATCCCGAGCTCCTCTTCTTTCTTCCATGGCGGCGACCCATCTCGCGTTGCTGTGCTCTGCCGCCGGAGCGAATTCCTCTCAGTTGCCATCCAACGCGACCCGACGCCGCCGCTCGTCGGACTGCGTGCTTTGCGCTCGGCGCTGACCGGCTCTGCTTTGTTTTCCGGCGAAGAAAGGGTGAAGAACTCGGGAATTCGTTCGAGGCTTGTCCGCTGGCGTCAACCACCAGCGACGGCTTTCTTTATTGATTTCGATCCGTCGTGGCCATCTCCGACCGACGCCGTCCACTATTCTCGAGCCGTGCAGTTTCGCCCCTGTTTTGCTCTGTATACTGATCAGAGACCTCGAGGAGCCTCATTCTCGCTCGATCTGCTTCCTGTTGGAGACCAATCCTCACCACTGAGCCATCTGAGAACTCTATTCTTCAATCTGCACATCCTTCGAAGCTAAAGCTCAAGGTATGTTGAACATAAACTCATGTCAAATTAGAATCATTTAGTTCATTCTCGAGCGCGCCTTTTACTTGCTGATTGCCAGATGTAGTCGGGTCATATCTGAAACTGAACTGATATTGAAATAAGTTTTCCAAATTCGAGTAGAGTAATGTGAATCCTCATGTCCGTCTGTTTGTTGATTGAATCTGCTTGGTAACACCCTGATTTTACGAAGAATCAAATCGGTCCTATTCAAGTGTACATCAATTATTGCAGATGTTTTGAAAGGATTTCATATAGATTTGATCCTGCCCGAGCTTATTATGCCTTTGTTTCATTCCTTAATCAGATGCATGTGGTGTTTGATGAAATGTCTCAAAGACGCGACTGAAAAATGATCCATGATATTTTGGATCCAAAAGCATGTCCATGCAGGTTGCTTGATTTCAACAATTTTTCAAAGAAATTAGACCCGATTCCAGTCATATTTCATGATATTCAAATCTCCATGTCATTTTTTTCTGCTGTTCTCGGTCTTTGTTTTGCATATGACCCTGCGAAGTCCTTATGGCGGCTACCAATGAGGAAATGACATGGAGTCAATGATCCTTTTTCATCTCTGCCCAAGTTTGAGTCGGCTTCTCCGTTGCAGTCCATGGACCACGCTTATAATTTGTATTCTTTGATCAAATCTATATTCTTGCCCGTTGGCCGAAGGTGGCAGCTAATAGAGGTAAGTGACTAGAGGGTAGTGACTGATAGTTCAACAACAATGTTGGGTATGATGGTGGTTAGAGTTTGGCGACGGTGACGGTAGTAGGAAATAACATTTGTGGTAATAGATTTTGGGTTTAGTTCATCTTTAGAGATTGTTGATGGAGGTTCCAAAAGATTCAAGGGCTTAGGCTTGTTCACTTGAGGAAGACGACAGGAATGAAAGAAAAGTCAGGAAAGCAATAAAAATGGATAAAATCGGGAAATAAGAATAAAAAACTCTGAAAAAAAAAAAGGTGGTAAATTGGTTAGAAAAATAGTCTTGATCTTAGTATTAGAATTAGTTTAGTTTAGTTTCATTTAGATAATACACATGGTTTGGGAAAATTCATGATTTTCTCTAGTTTAAATATAAGAAAATTCGTTTTCTTAGGAAATTGGATTCAAATTGAACTAAGCTATGGGAATTGCTATTTGAGGCTTAATAACAAGGTCATGTTATATTCTTTACCCAACTCATGTAGGTTTACTTTATTGCACTTTACTCATTCTTTCGTTACAATTTTTGATTAATTGATTGTGATCATTTTATATTGTTTTTTTAGTCTTGTGTTCAATTTATGTTCCTTGAATGGTTAGGTTACACTTTAGGACCATAATAAACACAAAAAAATTACATGGACACTTAGCATAAGAGAACCTTAGGACTCGTCATTGAATAAGAAAACTATGTGGATACCTTAATTGATAAACAATCAAGTTTAGATACCAAAATGTCACTAATTAGATAATTAGTGTAATTAAGTCTCCAAATCTAGAAAACTCCCATACTTCACTTGGTTCTACTGATCTTAATAGACTAGTGGCGATTCCCATTTAGAATTTTTGTAGGATTAATCATATTAAAATGAAAATCTTAATGTTGCACAAGACAAGAGTTTGCAAGAACCCATGCCGATTAAAGACTATGGGTCCTTAACTTGACGTTACTTCTAAACTCGTCATTTTCCCAATGACTATGTCGCTGAAAAGGGTTGCAACAGAGTGGCCAACAAATAAAAAGGGTCACTCGACCCCAATGGCCGACAAATAAGTATACGGATGATATATAGGACGAACGTGTAGTCCCATGTTGGCGTTTGCTTGTCGCCATCATCGTATCCTTGACTTTATAGCCATCCCCCCTCCCTCTTCAAAAAAAAAAATATTCTCCTCAATGAAAATTGGGGGATTGGATCTCATGCCGTTGAAAAATGAGGAGGGATGCCCAATGATTGACAAATAAGGAGAGTCTCACTTTGTTAAGGGAATGGCACCATTATTCCTTGTGAATAACAATGCCTTGTGGACCACAAATTGCCATTCAATTGGGAACCAGAATCATGACTTCAAACAAATTTGAAAAATAAATATTGATTAAAAATTCTCAAATATTGGACTATAGTTCTTTTTTTCCATAATGAAAATGAAACTATCAAGAAGGAAATCTATTTTATTCAATTCATCTGCTGCATAAATCACATATATATCCTTCTCCCCCTTTTTGTCATGATAAAAAAGTCAAATATATGCAAATGATTGCTAAAAATATTACAAACCCAAGTATTTTAAAGTTTGTCAAAAACATGAAGTCAACTTAGAACAACATTAACAAACACGAACACATATCAAATACAAATCACTCTCTTCACCTTTTCTTGGAGATAGTGGTGTGTCATTGAGGGTTTAAGATTAGCCTTAAGCGCATCATAGCACTTCATGGATGTAGAGTATTTTTTATTCTCTTTAGGTAATTCCCAAAATCAATATGAAAATCTATTAGCTCAGTCATACGCTCCATAAGGCTTTTGACATCATTTTTCAGCTCATTCAATTCATGAAGTTGTTTATACTTTTTTCCTCCTTTGGAAGATTCCCCCTGAGACTTATCCTCCTCCTCATTTTCTTATTTCTCCTTAAACTCTTCCTCTTTCTCATTAAGCTCTCCCTCTTCCTTGTGCTTCATGAAGAGGTTTGGAAAGCTACCTTATGGTGGTCTGATTACCCTTTTCCTAAAGGACAAGGGTATTGAAATTCTAGAAATGTTCATACTAGAAAAACCGGTCAATTTGGAGATAGGGATAGAGACCATGGGAAAGATGCATTTAGGGGCCACTTGGATAAATGCTGAAAACAAGGTTGTAGAGATTTGAAATGGGGATAATAAACTGGCTAGAAAGTTCTGCAGGAAACTCTGAAGAAGGGAAGAACCAGCAAGGAAAGGTCTAAAAAGGAAGAAAAGTCTGTCTTGCCTACTTATAATACTGCTAAAAGGAAGGAGGTTGCTTACGAAGAGAGTAGCTGACACAGAGAAGACACGAGAACCTTCATCTACTGCAGGAAAGGAGACTGATGTTCCTAGAACTCAAGATGAAGAGCTTAATGAGAACGGGAAAAGTTTATAGACAGAGAAGAAAAAGAGAAAGAAGGATAAGACTTGGAGGACTCTTCTAGAGGAGGATAAAAGCACAAAGAATCTTCTGAATTGAGTGAGCTGAAAATAATGTTAGAATCCTTAGGGAGTATATGACCAAGCTGACGGATTTTCTCTAAACCATGCACATTGATTTTGGGAATTACTTGAACAGAATCGAACATACTCTCCATTCCATGAAGGGCTATGATGCACGTAAGGCTAATCTTGAACCCTCAATGACACCTCCATCTTCCAAGAAAAGAAGGATAGAGTGATTTGTATTTTGATTTGTATTTATGTTTGTTAATGTTCAGTGTTGTCTTCATGTATTTTGACAAAGTTTGATGTTGACTAAAAATACTTGGGTTTATAATATTGTTAGCAATCATTTTGCCTATATATGACTTTTTGATCTTGACAAGAAAAAGGAAAAGATATATATTGATTTATGCATATGATGAATTGAAAAAACAATAGCCCTTCTTAATGGTTTCATTTTCTTTATGAAAGAACAATTGTCCATTTTTTTTTTTTATTTTCTATCAATTTTTATTTTCCAAATTTATTTCAACATGATTCCAGTTGTCCATTCTCATTAAATGACAATTTGTGGTCCACAAGGCACCATTATTCACATGTGAATAACAATTTCATTTCCCTTGCAATGGTGAGACTCTCCTTATTTGTCGATCGTTGGCCATTCCTCTTTATTTGTCGCTCATTGAGCATTCTTCATTATTTTTCAACAACATGAGGACAAGGAGGACCAAAGCGCTCAATCAACTCCAACAAAGCATTGTTGTCAATACTAAAATCGCTTTCCATGGTTGTTGATACCTACAAAGTCAATTGACAATTAGTAATTCTTATCATACTATCAATACATAAGTTGTCATATCTCAGAAAGTGGAAAAATGTTTTCCTAAAACTATAAACATATGTCTACAATATTGCTTAGGATATAACGTTCGGAATCTTTGTGAGGCGAATTAACATAATTTGTGCCATTAAACTGGAGCATTGATCCTACAATGTTGAATTAGATTAGGATTAGCTTTATCACAAGTTCAATCTACAGATAAGGGAACGTTCTGAGTATGCCGACATGAGCTTTTATATCATAGGGAGTCTAATGTTACTCTATTTTAACTAAAAGACGAAGGTGAAATCAAATGAAGTGGCACAACAGTGTTGAGGGAAAAATATTTTTTTTCTAGAAGAGCAAACCAAGGCTCTACAACATGGTGTCCACCTTCACTACATGGACATCCTAAGAAATATGATAAGGTGAATGTCATGTGGACTTCCTTTCATATCAACTCCGATAAAATGCATTCAATAATGAAGTTCAAAGGAACAATGAGAAATTGAAAAGGTAGTTGTCTGGCATTAACTATGACAATCATCTATGTCACCAACAGTTTAGTTAAGTACACAATGTCTAGTACTACATTCTTTGTGACTATATTACTAGTTGAACCATCACATGAAACATAGTGAGTTGAAAAGGTTCTTGCATCCGCAATATATGAGAAGGATCAAATGTTAACGCAACATGATGATAGTGCAATTGATAATCAAGTTGTGCTAGCTTGAAAACTCTTTGGTAGTAATATACTTGAGTTGCCTCGCATACAACAAATCTTCTATGGTGTTGTTGAAGTCTTCATCCAAAAGGTAATGGCAGCTAAAAGTGGTTATTGGGATATAGTTGTTAACACCCAAATTTTTTGTTGACATTTTTAAATATCTATTTATATTTTGCCAAAAAAAATATAATTTATAAAAATATAGAAGAAAAAAAAATTAAAAATTGATGAAATTAAAAAAAAAAATCAAGTGGAAAAAAAAAAAAAAAATCCAGTCAAGTGGGCTAGTGTGATCCATCCATTATTTAATCTCTTAGCCCATTTTCTTTTTATTTCTTTTTGGCCATTTTGTTTGTGCCTTAATGGCCCATCTTTGATTTCCTTTTTCTAGCCCATTTCTTTGTCTTTTTGAGCTCAAGAAGATGGAGAAGAAGGCCTGGCTCCACATGCTCTCTCCTTTGCATGACCAGCATGAAAAAAAAAAAAAAAATGAACGTAGCAAAGGGAGCGGCCGTGAGGGAAAGGAGACAGCAAGCGACGCAAGCAAATCGGATCTTCTAGAATGGTGTGAGCTAGCATATGGAAGGGATGAAAATTAACAGAAAAAAGATTCCATGTGTGCTGTGCTCGACGAATCTCAAACATGAGAGAAAAAATAGCTGAGGGGACCTTCCGTGTTTTTAGAGAGAAAATCGAGAGAAGTGTGGGTTCTCTGGTTTTGGAGAGGGGAAGTGGCAGGTTTCATCTTCCCGATTTTTGGGTTCTTATGATTTTTAGGCTGCAAAAAACCAAGATCACGAGGGAGCTCACTGGTTGCAGATCGAGCGCAAAAGAGGAGAAAAATAGAAAAACAGGAGGGAGTTTTCATTAAGCAGGGAGCTACGGCCATTTAGCATTGGAACCGGGGAGGGAGCTGTACAGAACTTGACCGAAGGGAGGAGGAGAGCATGAGAGCGGGCTTTACCTATTGGAGGGATACTGGAAAGCATCTTACATACGTGCCAGCCACCATCTCTGTTCGTGGTTGTACGGGAGCCTTCATTTATTAGACAGGTGATTCCTAGGCGAGATGGAACACTGTTCATCGTCCGTCGAAGCTTCGCCAGTAACCATACGATGGAAAAAACTCTATTTTTGAAATAGGTAATGCTTCTTCTTATGCTCCATTTTAGCCTTGTTCCATTGAGTACGAGATCTGAAACTTTATTTTCTTTGAAAGATTATAGGGACCTTGCATAAGGATAATACCGATATGTGATCATACATGTTTATTCTAGCTTTGATATGTCGATATTGAGACTCGTTTCGCCATGAATACAAATCCGGAGTTCATTTTCTAAAATGCATGCCAAACGTTTGATGAAATGTCTAATAGAACACCAAAGTTGCAGCCTGCGTTTAAATTCGATCGATGCATATCTGCTATTATATCAATCAAAGCACGTCTGCTTATTCATGTTTTTGCTGTGTTTCATGTGACTTTACGATGTATTCCCCCCCACCGTTCGAGTTGGTGTGCCTATGCTCCTTCACTGGAGCCCTTCGCTAGTGAGCCCCGTCCACGGTTCAAGGTTATTCGAGTCAGCTTTTCTCTGTATTTTAATGCACTTGTGCTTGTCTGTTTACTGAGTCTGCTAGTGTTAGAAATTCGAGTTCAGTGAGGTGTCCAATGGTTGCCGGGGGAGTTGGTCGGAAGTGTCAACGTCGGTTGGGGTAGACGATCAGCAGTTAGGTTTGGTCCGGCGGTAGTGTAGGCATCGGTGATAACATGTTCAAGTTATACGTCGAGGAATTTCTGATTTAGGATGAAAAAAAGTTGCAGGCGTTCGGTCTCAATGAAGGAGACGTCGAGAGATTGAAGATGACCTGGGAAGAAGAAGAAGGAACGTGCAGAAAAAGAAAAAAGAACAAAATAATAAAAAAAATAGAAAATAAAGAAGATGGGCTGGCTTTACTTAAGTACTGGGCTGACACTTTTGTAGGCTAGAGAGGGTTGGGCCAAGAATAGAAGGCAGATGGGGCTAAAGGATGCGAGTGGTCCAAAAAATTTTCAAGGGCCAAGTTGGTTTATGTCGAGTGGCCTCAAGGTTGGCCCAGTTTTTAGTCCAAGCCGAACAATCCAGATCTTAAAAAAAATTACAAAATTCTTTAAAAAATCCTAAAAATATTTGAAAAATTAGAAAAAATCATTAAAAATTAATAATTTCTTTAATTCATTAAAATTGTGAAAATAATTAAAAATCGAAAATTTTCAAAATTCACAAAAATTCTGAAATATTAAAAAATCCAAGAAAATTAGGAAAATTAGAAATTTCCAAAAGTATTAATAAAAGGTTTTTAAATTCAGAAAAATTCCATAAAATTCAAAAAAAAAATTGAAAATTTTGAAAAAAAAAACCCTTAAAATGTAAAAAAAAAAAAAAAAATCCAAATTGGACAAGACTTTAGGGTTTTATAATAGGGTTCTTTGTTTTGTGTTACATTTTTCTTTCCAAGAATAATATTAGAATACTTGCTTGCTTTATTTTGCGATTATAACTGATTGTGCATTATAATATATTGGATGTTATTTTTTTGCACTAGAATGGTTAGGACAAACCTTATACTTTTTAGATAGGCTACTATGTCATTAGTTAACACACAATTGAGTTAGGTACCGAAAGGGTGTTAGTCATATAAGTAATGTAACTAAGTCACCGAGTTTAGAATCTTTAGTTACATAAATAGTATAATATTCTCCCATATCTTATTGGGTTCCTAGCCAATCCCCAAAAGACTAGTGGCGACACCTTTGTTTAAATTTGTATAGGCTAAACGATAAAATTTTGAATGCCCAATGTTGTGTGGGGTATAGACTTGGGAGAGTTCAAGTTAATGGAAGGCCGCTAGCCCAAAGTTTACAATAGCCCTAAACCAAATTAAAAGCTCCCTAGTCAATAGCGAGCCCAAAAGTTAGTCGCAACAATAACCTTGCTGAATTTTGTACTCAGCCTAAGCCCTTGCTACTATTGTTTTCAAATAAAGCTCACTAGCAGCTTGTATTACCCGTGATGTAAATAAAAGGCAATAATCATATTATTCCAAACACAAAAAGTGCATGCTTCCATATCACAAGAACTATTATCCTCTCATAGCAAATATGCCCTAAGCTAACTTCCTTTTTCCTTTTATTTTGTTTTCACAAATCCTTCACAAATTTTTTGGGAGATTTTTATTAGCATGTAACAACTATTACAATGTAGAGAAAAGCTTAGTTAACTTTTGAATGACATTTCCAAATACAACCATGCCTTTACAGCAGCACTCTTGCAAAAGAAGATGCTCAATCATGCTAGGGGGTATAGACAATGACGGCTCCCTATGCTATTGTATTTGTCATGTAGACCCATGCATGATCATTAGCTAAAGTTGCCATTGTTCTACAACAAAACGGGCCCTCAATTCTTCAAAGGGTCAAATTTTACAAAAGCAAGTTCCTAAATCAAATGTTCGATATTTTCTTCATTATAGAAAATTGAAAACCTAGTCCTTTTGCATCTCATATTTAAACCTTGTGGTATTCATACTTAGGGAAATTTTAGATAATTCTAGAGAAGTGGTTGCCCATAAGAACTTCTTATTAAAAGCATACATCGCACCTACAGGAGGTTCTACAATATGGTGTCCACTTTCACTGTGGGGACATTCTAAGAAATATAATTTGGTAGACTTGCTATCATATCAACCTCGATAAAATGCATTCAGTCAAAGGTATATCAATTTGAGGTATTTCATGGCCAAAAAATTAGTTTGGCATAAATATATCAGAAGTGCATCAATTTAGGGTATTTCACAATATTAACCTTATATAAAAACATGGAGCTGATGCATATTTTGGCCACCCACATTTGCCTCTTGTCGTTTAGGTCAGTTTGCTTCATGTTAATTTGGTCTAATTTCTTGAGGCTAATACCAATGGTGATAAGTGATCCAATCATACCCCTGATATTGCCCACTAGCGACCATCATCGCCCAAGTTGGTCAAAGAGCAAAGTGGCCTAGATGGTGCATACCATATTCACTAAAAGTCGATTAGCATCGTCCAAAAGAGTTTCTCACCAGAGGTTATGACACCGGTCTCCTCAAGAATTTGAGGGATGTAGAGCATAATGGTATCAAATCCGGAGGCCATTAAAATAAATTGGATGATCATTGCCAAGACAATATTTTGCAAGACAAAAGGGCTCGGGTGTCGTAAAAGATCCCACCACTCATTGTTCTTAGTACTTTACACAATAAGAACATCCTCGTTGAATTGATTTTCAAGGATGTCAACAAAATAGAAGATGTTGGCAAATTGGACTTCAGCTTCTCAATTGGAATTGGAGATCCTGGCGAGGATGCTCCTCACAAAGTTCAAGCATCTCGTCATTAATGGCCATCATGGTGATTGTGGCATGACAACGACCATGATGGCGAGCAAAATCAAGGATATTGCTCATTCATTCATAAGCACCTAAACCATTGAAACATATATAGATGTATCAAAAACAGGAAAATGAGAGGGTATTTCACAATATTAACCTTATATAAAAACATGGAGATGATGCATATTTTGGCCATCCACATTTGCCTCTTGTCATTTGGGTCGGTTTGCTTCATGTTAATTTGGTCTAACTTCTTTAGCCAAATAACAAGGGAGATAAGTAATCCTATCATACCTCTAATATTTCCCACTAGCGACCATCATCACCCAAGTTGGTCAAAAAGCAAAGTGGCCTAGATGGTGCATATCATTTTCACTAAAAGTCGATTAGCATCGTCCAAAAGAGTTTCACATCAGAGGTTATGACAGCGGTCTCCTCAAGAATTCAAGGGGTGTAGAGCATAAATGAATCAAATCCTGAGGCCTTTAAAATTAATTGGAAGATCATTGCTAGGACAATCATTTGCAAGATAAAAGAGCTTGGGTGTCGTAAAAGATCCCACCACTAATTATTCTTAGTACTTTACACAATAACAACATCCTAGTTGAATTGATTCAAGGATATCAACAAAATAGAAGATGTTGGCAAATTGGACTTCAGCTTCTCAATTGGAATTGTACATCCTAGCAAGGATACTCCACACAAAGTTTAAGCATCTCGTCATTATTAGCCATCATGGTGATTGTGACATGATTGCGACCGCGGTGGCGAGCAAAATCAAGGATATTGCTCCCTCATTCATAAGTACCTAAACCATTGAAACATATACAGATGCATCAAAAAAAGGAAAATGAGAGGATATTTCAAAATATTAACCTTATATAAAAACATTGAGCTAATGCATATTTTGGCCACCTACATTTGCCTCTTGCCGTTTGGGTCGGTTTGCTTCATGTTAATTTGGTATAACTTCTTGAGCCAAATAACAAAGGTGATAAGTGATCCTATCATGCCCCTGATATTGCCCACTAGCAACCGTCATCGCCCAAGTTGGTCAAAGAGCAAAGTGGCCTAGATGGTGCATCATATTCACTAAAAATCGATTAGCATCGTCCAAAAGAGTGGCTCCCCAGAGGTTATGACACCGGTCTCCTCAAGAATTCGAGAGATGTAGAGCATAATGGTATCAAATCCGGAGGCCATTAAAATAAATTGGATGATCATTGCCAGGACAATATTTTGCAAGACAAAAGGGCTCGGGTGTCGTAAAAGATTCCACCACTCATTGTTCTTAGTACTTTACACAATAAGAACATCCTCGTTGAATTGATTTTCAAGGATGTCAACAAAATAGAAGATGTTGGCAAATTGGACTTTAGCTTCTCAGTTGGAATTGGAGATCCTGGCGAGGATGCTCCTCACAAAGTTCAAGAATCTCGTCATTATTAGCCATCATGGTGATTATGGTATGATTATGACCGCGGTGGCAAGAAAAATTAAGGATATTGCTCCCTCATTCAAAAGTACCTAAACCATTGAAACATATACATATACATCAAAAATAAGAAAATGAGAGGGTGTTCTACAATATTAACCTTATACAAAAACATGGAGCTGATGCATATTTTGCCACCCACATTTGCCTTTTATCGTTTGGGTCGGTTTGTTTCATGTTAATTTAGTCTAACTTTTTGAGGCAAATACCAAGGGTGATAAGTGATCCTATCATACCCCTGATATTGCCTGCTATCGACCGTCATCGCCAAAGTTGGTCAAAGAGCATAGTGGCCTTGATGGTCCATACCATATTCACTAAAAGTCGATCCGCATTGCCCAAAAGAGTTTCTCACCAAAGGTTATGACACATGTCTCCTCAAGAATTTGAGGGATGTAGAGCATAATGGTATCAAATCCTGAGGCCTTTAAAATTAATTGGATGATCATTGCCAGGACAATCATTTGCAAAACAAAAGGGCTTGGGATCCGTAAAAGATCCCACCACTCATTATTCTTGGTACTTTACACAATAACAACATCCTTGTTGAATTGATTTTCAAGGATGTTAAGAAAATAGAAGATATTCGCAAATTGGACTTTAGCTTCTCAATTGGAATTGTACATCCTTTTGAGGATGCTCCTCACAAAGTTAAAGCATCTCGTCGTTATTAGCCCTTGTGATGATTCTGGCATGATTGTGATCGCGGTGGCGAGCGATATAAAGGATATTGCTCGCTCATTCAAAAGTACCTAAACCGTTGAAACATATACATATGCATCAAAAATAGGAAAATGAGAGGGTATTTCCCAATATTAACCTTATATAAAAACATGGAGATGATGCATATTTTCGGCACCCACATTTGCCTCTTGTCGTTTGGGTCGGTTTTCTTCAATGTTAATTTGGTCTAACTTCTTGAGACAAATACCAAGGGTGATAGGTGATCCAATCATGCCCTTGATATTGCCCACTAGTGACCGTCATCGCCCAAGTTGGTCAAAGAGCAAAGTGCTATGGATGGTGCATGCCATATTCACTAAAAGTCGATTAACATCGTCCAAAAGAGTTTCTCACCAAAGGTTATGACACCGGTCTCCTCAAGAATTTAAGAGATGTAGAGCACAACGATATTAAATCCTAAGGCCTTTAAAATTAATTGGATAATCATTGCTAGGACAATCATTTGCAAGACAAAAGGACTTGGGTGCCGCAAAAGATCCCACCACTCATTGTCCTTAGTACTTTGCACAACAGCAACATCCTCGTTCAATTGATTTTGAAGGATGTCAACAACATAGAAGATATTGGCAAATTGGACTTCGGCTTCTCCATTGGAATTGGAGATCCTGGCGAGGATGCACCTCACAAAGTTCAAGTATCTCGTCAATATTAGCAATGTGGTGATTCTGGGATGACTGCGATCGCGGTGGCGAGCAAAATCAAGGATATTGCTCGCTCATTCATGAGTACCTAAACTATTGAAACATATACAGATGCATCAAAAATAGGAAAATGAAAGTGTATTTCGCAATATTCACCTTATAAAAAAACATGGAGCTGATGCATATTTTGGCCACCTACATTTGCCTCTTGTCGTTTGGGTCGATTTGCATGATGTTAATTTGGAATAACTTCTTAAGCCAAATACCAAGGGTGATAAGTGATCCTATCATACTCCTGATATTGCCCACTAGTGACCGTCATCGCCCAAGTTGGTCAAAGCGCAAAGTGGCCTAGATGGTGCATACCATATTCACTAAAAGTCGATTAGCATCGTCCAAAAGAGTTGCTCACCAGAGGTTATGACACCGGTCTCCTCAAGAATTCAATGGATGTAGAGCATAATGGTATCAAATCCTAAGGCCTTTCAAATTAATTGAAATTATACGTCCTTGTGAGGATGCTTGTCACATTCTCAATTGGAATTGTACATATTTGTGAGGATGCTCCTCATAAAGTTCAAGCATCTCGTCGTTATTAGCCCTCGTGGTGATTCTGGCATGATTGCGACAGCGGTGGCGAGCAAAATTAATGATGTTGCTCGCTCATTCAAAAGTACCTAAACCATTGAAACATATTCATATGCATCAAAAATAGGAAAATGAGAGGGTATTTCCCAATATTAACCTTATATAAAAACATGGAGATGATGCATATTTTGGGCACCCACATTTCCCTCTTGCCGGTTGGATCGGTTTTCTTCATGTTAATTTAGTCTAACTTCTTGAGACAAATACCAAGGGTGATAGGTGATCCAATCATACCCCTGATATTGCCCACTAGCGACCGTCATCGCCCAAGTTGGTCAAAGAGCAAAGTGCCATGGATGGTGCATGCCATATTCACTAAAAGTCGATTAGCATCGTCCAAAAGAGTTTCTCACCAAAGGTTATGACACCAGTCTTCTCAAGAATTTGAGGGATGGATATATCGAATCCTAAGGCCTTTAAACTAATGGATGATCAAATTCCGAGGCAATCATTTCAAATTCGTAAAATTGGATTGTTCTTAATACTTTGCACAATAACAACATCCCGTATAATTGATTTTGAAGGATGTCGACAAAATAGAAGATATTCTCCATTGGAATTGGAGATCTTGGCGTGGATGCTCCTCACAAAGTTCAAGTATCTCGTCAATATTAGTCATCGTGGTGATTCTGGGATGATTGCGATCGCGGTGGCGAGTAAAATCAAGGATATTGCTCACTCATTCATGAGTACCTAAACTATTGAAACATATACAGATGCATCAAAAATAGGAAAATGAGAAGGTATTTCCCAATATTTACCTTATATAAAAACATGGAGTTGATGCATATTTTTGGCCACCCACATTTGCCTCTTGTCGTTTGGGTCGGTTTTCTTCATGTTAATTTGGTCTAACATCTTGAGACAAATACCAAGGGTGATAGGTGATCCAATCATACCCTTGATATTGCCCACTAGCGACCGTCATCGCCGAAGTTGGTCAAAGCGCAAAGTGGCCTAGATTGTGCATACCATATTCACTAAAAGTCGATTAGCATCGTCCAAAAGAGTTGCTCACCAGAGGTTATGACACCGGTCTCCTCAAGAATTCGATGGATGTAGAGCATAATGGTATCAAATCCTGAGGCCTTTCAAATTAATTGGAATTGTACATCCTTGTGAGGATGCTCCTCACATTCTCAATTGGAATTGTAAATCCTTGTGGGGATGCTCCTCACAAAGTTCAAGCATCTCGTCGTTATTAGCCCTCGAGGTGATTCTCGCATGTATGCGATCGCGGTGGCGAGAAAAATTAAGGATATTGCTCGCTCATTCAAAAGTACCTAAACCATTGAAACATATACATATGAATCAAAAATAGGAAAATGAGAGGGTATTTCCCAAAATTAACCTTATGTAAAAACATGGAGATGATGCATATTTTGGGCACCCACATTTGCCTCTTGTCGTTTGGGTCGGTTTTTTTCATGTTAATTTGGTCTAACTTCTTGAGACATACACCAAGGGTGATAGGTGATCCAATCATACCCCTAATATTGCCCACTAGCGACCGTCATCGCCCAAGTTGGTCAAAGAGCAAAGTGCCATGGATGGTGCATGCCATATTCACTAAAAGTCGATTAGCATCGTCCAAAAGAGTTTCTCACCAAAGGTTATGACACCGGTTTTCTCATGAATTTGAAGGATGTAGAGCATAACGGTATCGAATCTTAAGGCCTTTAAACTAATTGGATGATCAATTCCAGGACAATCATTTGCAAGACAAAAGGGCTTGGGTGTCGTAAAAGATCCCACCACACATTGTTCTTAATACTTTGCACAATAACAACATCCTTGTATAATTGATTTTGAAGGATGTCGACAAAATAGAAGATATTGGCAAATTGGACTTCGGCTTCTCCATTGGAATTGGAGATCCTGGCGTGGATGCTCCTCACAAAGTTCAAGTATCTCGTCAATATTAGTCATTGTGGTGCGGGATAAATGCGACGTGATCGCGGTGGCGAGCAAAATCAAGGATATTGCTCACTGCGCATTCAAAAGTACCTAAACTATTGAAACATATACATATGCATCAAAAATAGGAAAATGAGATGGTATTTCCCAATATTAACCTTATATAAAAACATGGAGATGATGCATATTTTGGGCACCCACATTTGCCTCTTGTCGTTTGGGTCGATTTTCTTCATGTTAATTTGGTCTAACTTCTTGAAACAAATACCAAGGGTGATAGGTGATCCTATCATACCCCTGATATTGCCCACTAGCGACTGTCATCGCCCAAGTTGGTCAAAGCGCAAAGTGGCCTAGATGATGCATACCATATTCACTAAAAGTCGATTAGTATTGTCCAAAAGAGTTGCTCACTAGTGGTTATGACACTAGTCTCCTCAAGAATTCGATGGATGTAGAGCATAATGGTATAAAATCCTGAGGCCTTTCAAATTAATTGGAATTGTACATCCTTGTGAGGATGCTCCTCACATTCCCTATTGGAATTGTAAATTCTTGTGAGGATGCTCCTCACAAAGTTCAAGCATCTCGTCGTTATTAGCCCTCGTGGTGATTCTCGCATGTATGCGATCGCGGTGGCGAGAAAAATTAAGGATATTGCTCGCTCATTCAAAAGTACCTAAACCATTGAAACATATACATATGAATCAAAAATAGGAAAATGAGAGGGTATTTCCCAAAATTAACCTTATGTAAAAACATGGGGATGATGCATATTTTGGGCACCCACATTTGCCTCTTGCCGGTTGGGTCGGTTTTCTTCGTGTTAATTTAGTCTAACTTCTTGAGACAAATACCAAGGGTGATAGGTGATCCAAATGTACCCCTGATATTGCCCACTAGCGACCGTCATTGCCCAAGTTGGTCAAAGCACAAAGTGGCCTAGATTGTGCATAACATATTCCCAAAAAGTCGATTAGCATCGTCCAAAAGAGTGGCTCACCAAAGGTTATGACACCGGTTTTCTCATGAATTTGAAGGATGTAGACACGGTATCGAATCTTAAGGCCTTTAAACTAATTGGATGGATTGACAATCATTTGCAAGCAAATGTGTCATAAAAAATCCCACCACACATTGTTCTTTCTTTGCACAATAACAACATCCTCGTATAATTGATTTTGAAGGATGTCGACAAAATAGAAGATATTGGCAAATTGGACTTCGGCTTCTCCATTGGAATTGGAGATCCTGGCGTGGATGCTCCTCACAAAGTTCAAGTATCTCGTCAATATTAGTCATTGTGGTGATTCTGGGATGACTGTGATCGCGGTGGCGAGCAAAATCAAGGATATTGCTCACTCATTCATGAGTACCTAAACTATTGAAACATATACAGATGCATCAAAAACAGGAAAATGAGAGGGTATTTCGCAATATTTACCTTATATAAAAACATGGAGCTGATGCATATTTTGGGCACCTACATTTGCCTCTTGTCGTTTGGGTCGGTTTGCATGATGTTAATTTGGTCTAACTTCTTGAGACAAATACCAAGGGTGATAGGTGATCCAATCATACCCCTGATATTGCCCACTAGCGACCGTCATCGCCCAAGTTGGTCAAAGCGCAAAGTGGCCTAGATGGTGCATACCATATTCACTAAAAGTCGATTAGTATCGTCCAAAAGAGTTGCTCACCAATGGTTATGACATTGGTCTTCTCAAAAATTCGATGGATGTAGAGCATAATGGTATAAAATCCTGAGGCCTTTCAAATTAATTGGAATTGTATATCCATGTGAGGATGCTCGTCACATTCTCAATTGGAATTGTACATCATTGTGGGAATGCTCCTCACAAAGTTCAAGCATCTCGTCGTTATTAGCCCTCTTGGTGATTCTGGCATGATTGCGACCACGGTGGCGAGCAAAATTAAGGATATTGCTAGCTCATTCAAAAGTACCTAAACCATTGAAATATATACATATGCATCAAAAATATGAAAATGAGAGGGTATTTCCCAATATTAACCTTATATAAAAACATGGAGATGATGCATATTTTGGGCACCCACATTTGCCTCTTGTCGTTTGGGTTGGTTTTCTTCATGTTAATTTGGTCTAACTTCTTGAGACAAATACCAAGGGTGATAGGTGATCCAATCATACCCCTGATATTGCCCACTAGCGACCTTCATCGCCCAAGTTGGTCAAAGAGCAAAGTGCCATGGATGGTGCATGCCATATTCACTAAAAGTCGATTAGCATTATCCAAAAGAGTTTCTCACCAAAGGTTATGACATCGGTCTTCTCAAGAATTTGAGGGTGTAGAGCATAACGGTATCGAATCCTAAGGCCTTTAAACTAATTGGATGATCAATTCTAGGACAATCATTTGCAAGACAAAAGGGCTTGGGTGCCGTAAAAGATCCCACCACTCATTGTTCTTAATACTTTGCACAATAACAACATCCTCGTATAATTGATTTTGAAGGATGTCGACAAAATAGAAGATATTGGCAAATTGGACTTCGGCTTCTCCATTGGAATTGGAGATCCTGGCGCGGATGCTCCTCACAAAGTTCAAGTATCTCGTCAATATTAGCCATCGTGGTGATTCTGGGATGATTGCAATAAAGGTGGCGAGCAAAATCAAGGATATTGCTCACTCATTCATGAGTACCTAAACTATTGAAACATATACAAATGCATCAAAAACAGGAAAATGAGAGGATATTTCACAATATTTTCCTTATATAAAAACATGGAGCTGATGCATATTTTGGCCACCTATATTTGCCTCTTGTCGTTTGGGTCGGTTTGCATGATGTTAATTTGGTATAACTTCTTGAGCCAAATACCAAGGGTGATAAGTGATCCTATCATACTCTTGATATTGCCCATTAGGGACCGTCATCGCCCAAGTTGGTCAAAGCGCAAAGTGGCCTAGATGGTGCATACCATATTCACTAAAAGTCGATTAGCATCGTCCAAAAGAGTTGCTCACCAGGGGTTATGACACCGGTCTCCTCAAGAATTCGATTGATGTAGAGCATAATGGTATAAAATCCTGAGGCCTTTCAAATTAATTGGAATTGTACATCCTTGTGAGGATGCTCCTCACATTTTCTATTGGAATTGTAAATCCTTGTGAGGATGCTCCTCACAAAGTTCAAGCATCTCGTCGTTATTAGCCCTTGTGGTGATTCTGGCATGAATACGACCGCGGTGGTGAGCAAAATTAAGGATATTGCTCGCTCATTCAAAAGTACCTAAACCATTGAAACATATACATATGCATCAAAAATATGAAAATGTGAGGGTATTTCCCAATATTAACCTTATATAAAAACATGGAGATGATGCATATTTTGGGCACCCACATTTGCCTCTTGTCGTTTAGGTTGGTTTTCTTCATGTTAATTTGGTCTAACTTCTTGAGACAAATACCAAGGGTGATAGTTGATCCAATCATACCCCTGATATTGCCCACTAGTGACCATCATCGCCCAAGTTGGTCAAAGAGCAAAGTGCCATGGATGGTGCATGCCATATTCACTAAAAGTCGATTAGCATCGTCCAAAAAAGTTTCTCACCAAAGGTTAGGACGTTGGTCTGCTCAAGAATTTGAGGGATGTAGAGCATAACGGTATCGAATCCTAAGGCCTTTAAACTAATTGGATGATCATTGCCAGGACAATCATTTGCAAGACAAAAGGGCTTGGGTGCCGTAAAAGATCCCACCACTCATTGTTCTTAGTACTTTGCACAATAACAACATCCTCGTTGAATTGATTTCGAAGGATGTCGACAAAATAGAAGATATTGGCAAATTGGACTTCGGCTTCTCCATTGGAATTGGAGATCCTGACGAGGATGCTCCTCACAAAGTTCAAGTATCTCGTCAATATTAGCCATAGTGGTGATTCTGGGATGACTGCGATCACGGTGGCGAGCAAAACCAAGGATATTGCTCGCTCATTCATGAGTACCTAAACTATTGAAACATATACAGATGTATCAAAAACAAGAAAATGATAGGGTATTTCGCAATATTTACCTTAAATAAAAACATGGAGCTAATGCATATTTTTGCCACCTACATTTGCCTCTTGTCGGTTGGGTCGGTTTGCATGATGTTAATTTGGTATAACTTCTTGAGCCAAATACCAAGGGTGATAAGTGATCCTATCATACCCCTGATATTGCCACTAGCGACCGTCATCGCCCAAGTTGGTCAAATAGTAAAGTGGCTTAGATGGTGCATACCATATTCACTAAAAGTCGATTAGCATCATCCAAAAGAGCTTCTCACCAGATGTTATGACACCGGCCTCCTTAAGACTTCGGGGGATGTAGAGCATAACGGTATCAAATCCTAAGGCCTTTCAAATTAAGTGGATGATCATTGCCAGGACAATCAATTGCAGACAAAAAGGCTTGGTTGCCGTAAAAGATCCCACCACTCATTATTCTTAGAACTTTACTTAATAACAACATTCTCATTGAATTGATTTTCAAGGATGTCAACAAAATAGAAGATGTTGGCAAATTGGACTTCAGCTTCTCAATTGGAATTGGAGATCTTGGTGAGAATGCTCTTCACAAAGTTGAAACATCTCATCATTATTAGCCATCGTGGTGATTCTGGCATGACTGTGACCAAGGTGGCAAGCAGTTTTAAGGATATTGCTGCCTCATTCATAAGTAACTAAACCATTGAAACATATACAAATGCCTCAAAAATAGGAAAATGAGAGGGTATTTCACAATATTAACCTTATATAAAAACATGGAGCGGATGCATATTTTGGCCACTCACATTTGCCTCTTGTCGTTTGGGTTGGTTTGCTTCATGTTAATTTGGTCTACCTTCTTGAGACAAATACAAATGGTGATAAGTGATCCTTTCATACCCCTTATATTGCCCACTAGCGACCATCATCGCCCACGTTGGTCAAAGAGCAAAGTGGCCTAGATGGTGCATACCATATTCACTAAAAGTCGATTAGCATCGTCCAAAAGAGTTTCTCACTAGAAGTTATGACACCAGTCTCCTCAAGAATTCGAGGGATGTAGAGCATAATGGTATCAAATCTTGAGGCCTTTAAAATTAATTGGATGATCATTGCCAGGACAATCATTTGTTAGACAAAAGGGCTCGCGTGCCGCTTAAGATCCCACCACTCATTGTTCATAGTACTTTACACAATAACAACATCCTCGTTGAATTGATTTTCAAGGTTGTCAACAAAGTTGGCAAATTGGATCTTTCAACTTTCAATTGGAATTGGAGCCCTCGTGGTGATGCTCCTCACAAAGTTCAAGCATCTCGTCATTATTAGCCATCATGATGATTGTGGCATGACTGCGACCGCGGTGTCAAGCAAAATCAAGGATATTGCTCCCTCATTCATGAGTACCTAAACCATTGAAACATATACAGATGCATCAAAAATAGGAAAATGAGAGGGTATTTCACAATATTAACCTTATATAAAAACATGGAGCTGATGCATATTTTGGCCACCCACATTTGCCTTTTGTCGTTTGGGTCGGTTTGCTTCATGTTAATTTGGTCTAACTTCTTGAGGCAAATACCAAGGGTGATAAGTGATCCTATCATACCCTTGATATTGCCCACTAGCGACCATCATCGCGCAAGCTGGTCAAAGAGCAAAGTGGCCTAGATTGTGCATACCATATTCACTAAAAGTCGATTAGCATCGTCCAAAAGAGTTGCTCAAGGAGTTCTCCTCCATTCGATGGATGTAGAGCATAATGGTATTTTGAGGCCTTTCAAATTAATTGGAATTATACATCCTCCTCAAGTTCAAGCATTCAAGTGGATGTAAAGCAAAATTAAGGATATTGGTCATCAAAGTACCTAAACCATTGAAAATATACATTGGAGATGATGCATATTTTGGGCACCCACATTTGCCTCTTGTCGTTTGGGTCGGTTTTCTTTATGTTAATTTGGTCTAACTTCTTGAGACAAATACCAAGGGTGATAGCTGATCCAATCATACCCCTGATATTGCCCACTAGCGACCGTCATCGCCCAAGTTGGTCAAAGAGCAAAGTGCCATGGATGGTGCATGCCATATTCACTAAAAGTCTATTAGCATCGTCCAAAAGAGTTTCCCACCAAAGGTTATCACACCGGTCTCCTCAAGAATTTGAGGGATGTAGAGCATAACGGCATCGAATCCTAAGGCCTTTAAACTAATTGGATGATCATTACCAGGACAATCATTTGCAAGACAAAAGGGCTTGGGTGCCGTAAAATATCCCACCACTCATTGATCTTAGTACTTTGCACAATAACAACATCCTCGTTGAATTGATTTTGAAGGATGTCAACAAAATAGAAGATATTGGCAAATTGGACTTCGACTTCTCCATTGGAATTGGAGATCCTGGCGAGGATGCTCCTCACAAAGTTCAAGTATCTCGTCAATATTAGCCATCTTGGTGATTATGGGATGACTGCGATCACGGTGGCGAGCAAAATCAAGGATATTGCTCACTCATTCATGAGTACCTAAACTATTGAAACATATACAGAAGCATCAAAAACAGGAAAATGAAAGGGTATTTCGTAATATTTACCTTATATAAAAACATGGAGCTTATGCATATTTTGGCCACCTACATTTGCCTCTTGTCGTTTGGATCGGTTTGCATGATGTTAAATTGGTATAACTTCTTGAGCCAAATGCCAAGGGTGATAAGTGATCCTATCATACTCCTAATATTGCCCACTATCGACCGTCATCGCCCAAGTTGGTCAAAGCGCAAAGTGGCCTAGATGGTGCATACCATATTCACTAAAAGTCGATTAGCATCGTGCAAAAGAGTTGTTCACCAGAGTTTATGACACCGGTCTCCTCAAGAATTCGATGGATGTAGAGCATAATGGTATCAAATCCTGAGGCCTTTCAAATTAATTGGAATTGTACATCCTTGTGAGGATGCTCCTCACATTCTCTATTGGAATTGTAAATCCTTGTGAGGATGGTCCTCACAAAGTTCAAGCATCTCGTCGTTATTAGCCCTCGTGGTGATTCTGGCATAAATGCGACCGCGGTGGCGAGCAAAATTAAGGATGTTGCTTGCGCATTCAAAAGTACCTAAACCATTGAAACATATACATATGCATCAAAAATAGGAAAATGAGAGGGTATTTCCCAATATTAACCTTATATAAAAACATGGAGATGATGCATATTTTGGGCACCCACATTTGCCTCTTGTCGTTTGGGTCGGTTTTCTTCATGTTGATTTGGTCTAACTTCTTGAGACAAATACCAAGGGTGATAGCTGATCCAATCATACCCCTGATATTGCCCACTAGCGACCGTCATCGCCCAAGTTGGTCAAAGAGCAAAGTGCCATGGATGGTGCATGCCATATTCACTAAAAGTCGATTAGCATCGTCCAAAAGAGTTTCCTACCAAAGGTTATCACACCGGTCTCCTCAAGAATTTGAGGGATGTAGAGCATAACTGCATCGAATCCTAAGGCCTTTAAACTAATTGGATGATCATTACCAGGACAATCATTTGCAAGACAAAAGGGCTTGGGTGCTGTAAAAGATCCCACCACTCATTGTTCTTAGTACTTTGCACAATAACAACTTCCTCGTTGAATTGATTTTGAAGGATGTCAACAAAATAGAAGATATTGGCAAATTGGACTTCGGCTTCTCCATTGGAATTGGAGATCCTGGCGAGGATGCTCCTTACGAAGTTCAAGTATCTCGTCAATATTAGCCATCTTGGTGATTCTGGGATGACTGCGATCACGGTGGCGAGCAAAATCAAGGATATTGCTCGCTCATTCATGAGTACCTAAACTATTGAAACATATACAGATGCATCAAAAACAGGAAAATGAGAGGGTATTTCGCAATATTTACCTTATATAAAAACATGGAGCTGATGCATATTTTGGCCACCTACATTTGCCTCTTGTTGTTTGGGTCGGTTTGCATGATGTTAATTTGGTATAACTTCTTGAGCCAAATACCAAGGGTGATAAGTGATCCTATCATACTCCTGATATTGCCCACTAGCGACTGTCATCGCCCAAGTTGGTCAAAGCGCAAAGTGGCCTAGATGGTGCATACCATATTCACTAAAAGTCGATTATTATCGTCCAAAAGAGTTGCTCACCAGAGGTTATGACACCGGTCTCCTCAAGAATTTGATGGATGTAGAGCATAATGGTATCAAATCCTAGGCCTTTCAAATTAATTGGAATTGTGCATCCTTGTGAGGATGCTCCTCACATTCTCAATTGGAATTGTACATCCTTGTGAGGATGCTCCTCACAAAGTTCAAGCATCTCGTCGTTATTAGCCCTCGTGGTGATTCTGGCATGATTGCGACCGCGGTGGCGAAAAAAATTAAGGATATTGCTTGCTCATTAGACAAATGATTAGTGGTACTAGACAAAAACCATTGGTGGTACTAAATTAGACAAACTGAAAATGAATTCACCCGAAAATCTCTATTACTAAGGTTATAAGCTATCTAATCATACCTTAGATACTCCTGAGTAGTAGTCACCGTCGCTCAAACCAATCAAGGAGCAATATGGCACCATTGGTGCATACCATATTCACTAAGTTGATTAAAATGGTGCAAAAGAGCTTCTCACTAGAGGTTGTGGCACTGGCCTCCTTAAGAATTCGAGAATGTAGAGCATAAGGTATTAGCCGTAAAAGATCCCGCCATGTGTTGTTCTTAGTGCACTGCATGATAATAACATCCTCGATGAATTAGCTTTCGGGTTGTTAGCAAGATTGAAAATGTTGGCAAAATGAACTTCGGCTTCCTAATTGGAATTGGTGATCTTGATGTGAACGCTCCTTGCATCATCCAGGTATCCCTTTATTATTAGCCATTGGGGTAATTCCAGCATGACTACGACCATGGTGGTGAGCAAAATCAAGGATATTGCTCCCTCACACAATAAGAGACACCACCCGTTGAATTTGATCTTAGAGAATATGTAGTTGCAACAATAACCAATAACAATTCCAATGTTCATAAGCACCTAAACAACTAAAACATATATAAATATATCAAAAATAAGGAAAATGAAAGACTTTATGTCATGGTAAATAACTCTAAGGATGTTAGAGAGTTTAAACCTTTAAAAACGAAACTTGAAAATTATTATACTAGTGATATAATTTTTTAAAAAAAATTACCGACATTCCTCATGTAGATATGCCAAGCCTCGTGTGGAACCTAAAGCCACCTTCATCCTAGAAAATTTAGACAGAAACCCATGATAGAAAATAAGAAACTTCTTAATAGAAAAATAAAAATTTGCAAATAAGGGAAGATCCCACGATGCCTGATTATAAATTCACTTCACGAGCAAAAGCTTCCTCTTTATTGCCTTGGCCAACAAAAGCCATATCTTTAGAACCCTCCATTCATTATTGATGTAGACATCCGTCCACCATGAGTTGAATATGACCATAAAGGGAATGGTCTGATTATTATCCTCAAAAAAGAGGCAACCAGGAAAAACAAAGACCATCAATCCGATTATCTAATTATTATCCTCAAAATAGAGGCAAATAGGTGGCCAACCGAGCTTCTGCAGGTGGATCAAAACAAGCAGACACCCCGAACTCAAGATCTTGTAAAGTTAGCTTGGTGTGCCATTCTCCTGCCTTCGGGACTTAGTGATGCCCTCGTCACAATTTCTGGATGCAGTTGTATGAAGCCAGCAACAAAAGGACAACTGAAAATACCATCCAAATTATAATAGTGATCCCGACCATTAGGTGAGTAAAATTATTATTTTCATCTCCGCTCAACACAACTACCGGCATTGCAAAAGTCACTGTCATTAATATGATTGCAAGCCATGTAAGAAGCACGGTTACCTTCGTGAATATCGGCCACATTGACGAAACCCTACTTATTAGGATAATGATAACAGTAATTGAGACAAGATAACAGACCGCGTTACAATCCATAAACAATTCGTACTCAAAGACATGTCATAGAGTCGAGGTTTCCGTGATCAATGGAGCATTCATGATCGAAGAAGAATGACCAAAACGCCCATGGGAAGATCCAAGTGCTTCCGGAACATTTCTAGGAATGGGCGATCCCGTAATTGTGCCGTGCTCTAGAATTTTCTCGGCATAAATGCCGGTAGGTGACATCAAATATCGGACATCTGTCTACCACGTGGACATCGTGCGGTGCCCTGTTATAATTTGCTTAGCTAGCGAAACAAAGAAAGATAAAACTTCCTCTAGGTTTGCTTGAGAGGTTAAACCAAAAAAATGAAACTCGGAAATTATTATAATAATGATATAGGTTTTCTCTATAAAAAATTACTCACTCCTCATATAGATACGACAAGTCTCATGTGGAACCTAAAGCCACCTTCATCCTCTTAAGCCAAGGCATGCTAGGGCGATTAGTACCTGCAATGACATTGAGGGGACTTTTGAACAATTGAATTTTGATCTTCGAAATCACCGTGCACATTACATTACCTTTGCACGTTTATTATAATAGAAATTAAGTTAGCCAATTCTCAGAGCATCGAAAATGCAATATCCAACTAGAGGGACGAGTTGATAAGGGGTGCATGCGACTACATCGACCTTCGCTCAAAACTCGCTCTCCTCTTGCCGATTTCTAGCACTTAGTTGCTTGTTGGCAACTAATCCCCTTTCAAGGATTCTCCCTTTTGAACAAGGACAATACCGCCTAGATTTTAATCAAAGAAATCATCTCTTGCTATTCTTAACTCTTCTTACATAAAGATCTTATGCAAAAGATTTAAGTAAATGCCTAGAGATAGATGGATTCATACGTGGGGACCTCGTTCTACTTGACTAATAATAATGAAATAGCATAGTTAGAACTAGGGGAAAAATGTATGACCTGATTGGCATAAGGCCTAAATATCACAGTAAATTCATATGTAGCCAATAAGGGTTGTCAATAAAATCAGATGTGATAATGGGTATGGATCAAGCTATAGCTAAAGGATTGGCCGAAAAGTTTCTATGCTCCATAAATTCTTCATTTGGTGTAACACACTCAATCTCATAGCATCCCTCAACGCCATCTAGTTTTTAGGATAAAATCGGGAAGACTTAGTGGTTGAACAAGCTCTTAACAAAATCTAGAAAATCTAGACAGAAACCCATGAGAGAAAATAAGAAACTTCTTAATAGAAAAATAAAAATTTACAAACAAGTAAGGGAAGATCCCACGGTGCTTGATTATAAATTCACTCCGCGAGGAAAAGCTTCCTCTTTATTGCATTGGCCAACAAAAGCCATATCTTTAAAACTCTCCATTCATTATTGACGCGAACATCCATCCACCATGAGTTGAATATGACCATAAAGGGAATGGTCTACGGGTAGTGGCAATTTTGCTTGTCAATACTGCGTTCTGGGTGGACATGGATCTAGCTATAGTTAGAGGATTGGCTGAAAAGTCCCCCATGCTCTATAATTTCTTCACCTGGTGTAACATGCTTAACCCTACGACATCACTCAACGCCATCTATTTCGTAGGATGAGCCAAGGTGACTTGGTGCTTGAGCAAGTAAAAAAGGAAAATATAGAAAATCGAGATAGAAATCCATGATAATAAGAAATTTTTTTTTTTAAAAAGGTAAAAATTAAGGAACCAACAAATAAAGATCCTATGTTGCCTTATTATAAATTCACTATGCGAGCAAAACAAAGACAGACAAAACTTCCCTCTTTATTGCCTCAATCAAGAAAAGCTATATCTTTAAACCCTTCCACTTATTATGGATGCGGATTTCCGTCCACCGTGAGATGAAGAAGACTATAGAAGGAACGGTCAATTGGTGATGGCAATTTTAATCCAACTACCGCATACGAGGTGGGTGTGGATCCAGCTGCTGTTAGAGGATTGGCTGAATAGTCCCCCGTGCCCTATAAATTCTTCACTAGGTGTAATACACCTAACCTTATGGCGTCCCATAGCACCATCTATCTCTTTGTACAAGATTGAGGAGACTTAACGGTTAAGCAACCTCTTAAGAAAAAAAAAAGGGAATTCTAGAAAATCTAGAAAGAAAACCATGACAGAAAACAAAAAAAATTCTTAACATAAGATATAAAAACTTAGAAACCAGCAATGGAAGATCGTGCGGTGCCCTGTTATAAATTTGCTTAGCGAGCGAAACAAAGATAGATAAAATTTCCTCTAGGTTTGCTTGAGAGGTTAAACCAAAAAAATGAAACTCAAAAATTATTATAATAATGATATAGGTTTTCTCTAAAAAAAATTACTCACACTCCTCACATAGATATGCCAAGTCTCATGCGGAACCTAAAGCCACCTTCGTCCTCTTAGGCCAAGGCATGCTAGGGCAATTAGTACCTACAATGACATTTAGGGCACTTATGATCAATTGGATTTTGAACTCCGAAATAACCGTGCACATTACATTACCTTTGCACATTTATTATAATAGAAATTAAGTTAGCCGATTATTATGGGATTGAAACTCACCATGCAAATAAGAGTCCAGCATGTTGTTTAGATTGAAGTCATATACTAGAATTCTCAGAGCGTCGGGAATGCAATATGTAACCAAAGGGACGAGTTGATAAGGGGTGCATGCAACTACATCGACCTTCGCTCAAAACTCGCTCTCCTCTTGCTGATTTCTAGCACTTAGTTGCTTGTTGGCAGCTAATCCCCTTTCAAGGATTCTCCCTTATGAACAAGGACAATACCACCTAGATTTTAATCAATGAAATCATCTCTTGCTATTCTTAACTCCTCTTACATAAAGATCTTATGCAAAAGATTTAAGTAAATGCCTAAAGATAGATGGATTCATACGTTGGGACCTCATTCTACTCGATTAATATTAATGAAATAGCATAGTTGTAACTAAGGGAAAAATGTACGACCCGACTGGCAAAGGGCCTAAATATCATAATAAATTCATATGTAGCCAATAAGGGGTGTCAATAAAATCAGACGTGATAATGGGTATGGATCTAGCTGTAGCT
Source organism: Corymbia calophylla (assembly GCA_014182845.1). Taxonomy (NCBI): domain Eukaryota; kingdom Viridiplantae; phylum Streptophyta; class Magnoliopsida; order Myrtales; family Myrtaceae; genus Corymbia; species Corymbia calophylla. Next base: position 28,287,965 of record CM024695.1, read on the forward strand.
GGAGGATTGGCCAAAAAGTTTCTATGCTCCATAAATTCTTCACCTTCTATTTTGGATCTTGCCAACAACCCTCGCCAACTCTAGGTGAGGGCTGCGATGCCCTTCTCGGTGAAAGCGAAGGTGTGTGAGCCCTCGCCCAGAAATGGCGAAGGCCACGACGTCCTCGCTAGATCTGGCCAAGAGGCCAATAAAATTAGAAATCTTCCTAATGCTGACGATAACCTCCTGCTTACAAAGAGAGTTATTCTTTATTCTATGTTGATTAGTGATTAAGTCCTAAAATTTATGTTGGAAAAAGCACATTTAAAAGGACGTAAAGTAGTATTGATTTTTAGGTGATGCTCGGACAATTTTAGGTAAAGATTCTATGGCTTAATTAACTCCATCAAATCGCATTCCATACATTATATTTAAGAGTTCCAATACACTTCCCCGATTGGCTTAGAGGCCACAGGATGGCAGATGAAAGCTCATTACTACTATGTGTTTGAATTATCTCCCATGCTTAATAAACAGGCCCTAAGGATGTCTGAAGATGCTCCCACATTTTGGGCAAGCTTCACCAATGGTTGGAGTGCTGACAATAGGCGCTAGATCGCCGTTTTCCACTTAATTCTATGATTTACATAGTTCTTCTTCTTCTTCTTTTTTTGTCATACTATGATGTTCATGGCTCATTGGTATCGCCACAAAAAGGATTGTTTGGCCTCAAATTAATTATATTGACATATTATCAGAATCTCTCGGGTTTCGAGTTTAAAGAAATTTTAAGTGAAAAACAAGCAAAAAAATGTATAAAGTTAAAAACAAATTTGAATTCAACTTATACCATCATGCATGTCTTTTTTTAATCAATTTCAATCCAAACTATTTGAAGCTTTAGAATAGAGTTCTTCCATTTAATTATTTTAGAATTATATCCCCCTTTAGCCTCCGGTCTAATTGGATTAACATTCCTTTCCCACTTCAAGTTGTATCGACCTCTCAGGGTACATGGGATTTAATTGCTGCGAGTGAGAAGTCATCGACTGTCTTGAAATTATAGCTAGAAGGTCAGCCACGTAACTAATTTAAATCATGAAATGTAAGCTTACCTTAGTGATATCGCGTCAACGATTGTGTAGTTATTAGATCCAAAGAGAAAAGCTTATTAGGTAAAGTGAAATCTGTCCATCAATGTATTGACATTCATTATCCAGTAACTCCATATTATATTCCATGTATGGGATTAAGCATCTATCGGGCAAGAAGTAGACGTTATTCTTCAACTAATGGTTCTCCCACTGAAAATCCAGTGCCTTGATATTTATATTCCTCTCAATCTCATAGCGTCCCTCAACGCCATCTAGTTTTTAGGATAAAATCAGGAAGACTTAGTGGTTGAGCAAGCTCTTAACAAAATCTAGAAAATCTAGACAGAAACTCATGACAGAAAATAAGAAACTTCTTAATAGAAAAATAAAAATTTACAAACAAGTAGAGGAAGATCCCACGGTGCCCGATTATAAATTCACTCCGTGAGCAAAAGCTTCCTCGTTATTGCCTTGGCCAACAAAAGCCATATCTTTAAAACCCTCCATTCATTTTTTACGTGGACATCTGTCCACCACGAATTGAATATGACCATAAAGGGAATGGTCCACGAGTAGTGGCAATTTTGCTTATCAATACCGCGTTCCAAGTGATCATGGATCTAGCTATAGTTAGAGGATTGGCCGAAAAGTCCCCCATGCTATATAATTTCTTCACTTGGTGTAACATGCTTAACCCTACGACATCACTCAACGCCATCTATTTCGTAGGATAAGCCAAGGTGACTTAGTGCTTGAGCAAGTAAAAAAGGAAAATCTAGAAAATCGAGATAGAAATCCATGATAATATGAAACTTTTTAAAAAAAAAAAGGTAAAAATTAAGGAACCAACAAATAAAGATCTTGCGTTGCCTTATTATAAATTCACTATGCGAGCAAAACAAAGACAGACAAAACTTCCCTCTTTATTGCCTCAATGAAGAAAAGCTATATCTTTAAACCCTTCCACTTATTATGGATACGGATTTCCGTCCACCGTGAGATGAAGATGACTATAGAAGGAACGGTCAATTGGTGATGGCAATTTTAATCCAACTACTGCAAATGAGGTGAGTATGGATCCAGCTGCTATTGGAGGATTGGCCGAATAGTCCCCCGTGCTCTATAAATTCTTCACCCGGAGTAATACACCTAACCTTATGGCGTCCCTTAGTGCCATCTATCTATTAGTACAAGATTGAGGAGACTTAACGGTTAAGCAACCTCTTATAAGAAAAAAAAAGGGAATTCTAGAAAATCTAGAAAGAAAACCATGACAAAAAACAAAAAAATTCTTAACATAAGATTTAAAAACTTAGAAACCAGCAAAGGAAGATCGTGCGGTGCCCTATTATAAATTCGCTTAGCGAGCGAAACAAAGATAGATAAAACTTTCTCTAGGATTGCTTGAGAGGTTAAACCAAAAAAATGAAACTCGAAAATTATTATAACAATGATATAGGTTTTCTCAAAAAAAAACTACTCACACTCCTCATATAAATATGCCAAGCCTCATGCAGAACCTAAAGCCACCTTCGTCCTCTTAGGCCAAGGCATGCTAAGGAAATCAGTACCTGCAATGACATTTAGGGCACTTATGATCAATCAGATTTTGATCGCAAAAATAACTGTGCATGTTGCATTACCTTTGCATGCTAATTACAATAGAAATTAAGTTAGTCAATCATTATGGGATTGATACTCACCATGCAAATGAGAGTCTAGCACACCATTTGGAACGAAGTCATTTACTAGATTTCTCAGAGTGTTGAAAATGTAGTATCCAACCAAAGGGACGAGTTGACAAGGTTTGGATGCGACTACATTGTCCTTCGCTTAAAACTAGCTCTCCCCTTGCCGATTTCCAGCACTTAGTTGCTTGATGGCAACTAATCCCCTTTTAGGGGTACTCCTTTATGAACAAGGACAATGTCGCCTAGATTTGAATCAAAGAAATCATCTCTTGATATTCCTAGCTCTTCTTACATGAAGATCTTATACGAAAGACTTAAGGAAATGCCTAAAGATAGAAAGATTTAGATGTTGGGCCTTGTGTGACTCAATTAATAATAATGGAACAGCATAGTTGGAACTAAGGGAAAATTGTGTGAACCAACTAGCGAGAGGCCTAAATATCACACAAAATTCATGTGTAGCCAATAAGAGGGGTCAATAAAACCAAATTCGACCTGACCCAAACACAAAAATAGGATATTTTGGGATCTAATTTTAATATTATTCAAGTAACAATTATAAATACCAAGGAATACCAGGGGTCGATGTACCTACATTAGACAAACGATTGATGGTACTCGACAAAAACAACTAGTGGTACTAAATTAGACAAATCGAAAATGAACTCATCTGAAAGTCCCCATTACTAAGGGTGATAGGCGATCCTATTGTACCCTCAATGATCATCAGTTGCAGTCGCCGTCACCCAAGCTGGTCTAGGAGCAAAGTGGCCCCAATAATGCATACCATATTCATTAAGTCGATTAGAATGGTCCAAAAGAGCTTTTTACTAGAGGTTATGACGCCGGCCTCCAAACGCAGCCAATCAAAATTGTTCTTGAAGGTGGCTATTTAATTAAATCCAGGAATGCTATCATGGTTATGTTCACTAGTAGGACACTTGTAAACCTAATTAATTTGAAAATGAATGTTTGATAATGCTATACATTTCTTTAGGAAGCTTGGACAGATTGACAATGTCAGCATACAACAAGTGACCAGAAAGCTCTAAGTGTGTCCCATTCTCCTAGCGACGCAATTTCTTAATCAAGCAATAAAGTTGCAACCCTAAAGAATAATCATGAATGGAATCAATGCGATGATTGCAATCCCAGCTATCTTATGCATCAAATTACCTTTTTCATTCACGCTCCACACCAATATTGACAAAGAGAAAGTCACTGCAACAAAAGTAATTGTGAGCCATATTCAAAGCCTAGTGATCTAGGTCCGTATCCTCCGCTTTTGCGATATAGCACCTCTACGAATCATAATTACCGTAATGGTCATGTGGAAACAAAATGCATTGCAATTCGTGAAAAGTTTGCACTCGCTCGGGTACTGTTGCGACATAAAGCCCATATCCGCCGTGTGATTTACGATGGTGGAATCTTCCTAATAGACTCCTCCAGATGGATTTATGGCCACTGGGAAGGCCATGGTCACGTGTAGATTGCGATGACCTTTAGAAAAGTCTTCATATTTATATCCCATTCTGTCATTTCTTCCTCCCTTACATTTGGTCCTTAACACAATTGACTGGAGTTGCTCTTAAAGATAGCCATGTAATTAAGTCCGGGGATGCGCCCTTGGTTAAGTCTGCTAGTAGGGTGTTCTTCAATCATTTTTGTTTGATAATGCTATGCCTTCCTTTAGAAATCCTGGACGGATTGACAACTCAACTCTACCATTGCTTCAGTCCCTCGAGCAAGAGGTTGAACAATCAACTCAACTATTGCCACCTCTTATTTTCGTAGTTGAGCTCCTCAACCTATCCAAGTGAGCTTAGTGGCTCCGAGTCACCATGCTCGGTGCAAATGAAGGCCTAGTTGCAACGACATCGCTAATGATGGGCGTCACAACCATCATCAAGGATGTAAGAACTATGGCAACATCAGGGGCGGCAGGGCTAATTACGAATGCCCACACAAGGGCCATTAACTTCCAATACGATATTGAGGTGGCCCAAATTTAAATAGAGAATGGGATTAGAGCCGAAAGTGCTAAAGAGAGGGATGCGCGGGAGAATCTCCTAAGCCCATGGTATACAACAGCGGTATCGTACTAGCCTTTGTCATTAGGTTGCTCAGGTCACCCCTAATGGCTACGTTCACAAAGGATTACAAGTTAAGGTTGTAAGTAGTGATGGTGGCAGCAACTATAGTGTTAGTTGGTTTTGGCATGCTAAGCGCAAGGCTGAGAAATGCACTTATTGTTAAGTCCACTATTTGGGCGCTTTCAAACCATTTTAATTTGAGAATGTATGTTTGATAATGCTATGAAACTTGAACAGATTTACATGGTCGACATACAACAAGCAACCAAAATGCTCTAGGTGTGTCACCATTCTCTTAGAAACTTGATTTCTTGATCAAGCGAAAAATTTGTCACCCCCAAAGAATAATCATGAATGAAATCCATGCAATGATTACAATCCCAAATATCTCATGTATCAAATTACATTTTCCATTCGCGTTCAACCCTAATATTGACAATGAAAAAGTCATTGCTACGAAAATAATTGTGATCCTTTCGTTAAGCCTAGTGATCTTGGTCCATATCTTTTGCATTTGTGATATGTCACTTGTGAGAATTATAAAAACTGTAATGGACATTAGGAAAGAAAATGCATGACAATTCATAAAAAGTTTGCACTTGCCCGAGTACTTGTGTGACATAATGACCATGCCCGCCGTGTAATTTCTAGTCGTCAAGTCTTCTTGATAGACTCCTCGAGGTGGATTTATGGCCAATAGGAAAGCCATGGTCATGAGTAGGATCATGATGACTTTCAAGAAATTTCATGATGACTTTCAAGAAATTTTGCATACTTGTATCATCTTCTGTCATTTCTTCCCCCTTATATTTAGTCCTCGAGGTGCGGACCTCTGGAGTGCCAAAAGTTGGCATAAAGGGGCACTTAAGTGCCAAAAGTTACAAATTGTACACTTAAGTGCCAAAATCGGAGCAAAAGGGATCACTTAAGTGCCAACGGCGAAAAATTCCTGCCAAATTGCCACGTGTCAATTTTCCGGCGACTTAATTTGCCGACGGAGCATTTTTTAAAAAAAAAAATTCACGTGGCATTTTTTTTCAAAATAAAAAATCCACGTGGCAATTTTTTTAAAAAAAAAATATCCACGTCAGATTTTTAAAAATTAAAATCGATTTTATTAAAAAAAAAAAAAAGGGGGGAAGAGGGGATCGGCGAGGAGTGCGGCCTCGCGGCGCCGCCGCCGTCGCCACCCCCACCTCGCTAGGGAAGGGCCGGCGAGGGTGGGCGGGTCGGCCGAGGTCGCGGGGTCCCGGCCGGTGGCCGCGGGCGACCCCCGGCGGCTGCGGCGGGGGCGGGCCCTCGCCCGGAGTCAGGGCGAGGGTCGCGACCCTCCCCAGATCCGGCGAGGGTCGCCGGCCCGCCCAGCCGGGCCAAGGCCGTCGGCCGCCCGGACCTTGGCCGGGCAGGGCGGGCGGCGACCCTCACCGGATGCGGGGGGAGGGTCGCGACCCTCGCCCCAGATCCGGGCGAGGGCCCGCCGGCCCCCTCGCCGCAGCCGGCCGGGGTCGCGCCACGGCCGGGGGCCGGCGACCCGGCCGACCCTCGCCCACCCTCGCCGGCCCTTCCCGGCGACGGGGGGGCGGCGGCGCGGCGGCGAGCCCTCGCCGATCCCCTCCTCCTGTTTTTTTTTTTTTTTTTTTTTTTATAAAATCGATTTTATAATAATATATATTTTTAATTATTTAATTAATAAATTTTAAAATCCACGTCGCGCAAAAACGACGTCGTTTTGCGCTGATTTTCGTCGTTTCAATTTCCGGCGAGCTACGTAGGCAAAAAAATTAATAAAAAATTGCCACGTAGGATTTCGGCGGAACTCGGCGACTTGGCACTTAAGTGATCCATTTTTTTAAAAAAGTGGCACTTAAGTGTACCTTTTGTAACTTTTGGCACTTAAGTGTCCCTTTGTGCCAAGTTTTGGCACTCCCGCTGTACTTATGCCTTTAGTCCTCTATGCAACTGATCAGGTCACTTTTGATGATGGCCATGTAATTAAGTTCGAGGATGTACCCATGGTTATGCCCGCTAGTAAAACACTTTCAAACCATTTTAATTTGAGAATATATGTTTGATAATGCTTTATCTTTCTTTAAGAAGCTTAGACAAATTGACATGGTTAGCATACAACAAGTAACTAGAAAGTTCTAGTGTGTCCCCATTCTCAATACGATTTCTTGATCAAGTAATGAATTTGCCACCTCCAAAAAATAATCATGAAATGAATCCATGCGATGATTGCAATCACAACTATCTTATGAGTAAAATTACTTTTTCCATTCGTGCTTAACACCAATATTGACAATTAGAAAGTTGTTGTTGTAAAATAATTACAATCCATATGATAAGCCAAATGATCTTGGTCCATATTCTCCGCATATGCGATATACCACTAATGATAATTATAATTATTGTAATGGACATGAGAAAATAAATGCATTGCAATTCATAAAAAGTTTGTATTTCCCCGGGTACTTGTGCTATATAATGGTCGTACTCACCGTGTAATTTCTAACCGTGGAGTCTTCCTAATAGATTCTTCCAGGTATATTTATGGCCACCTGGAAGCCATTGTCGTGAGTATATTCACGATGACCATCATGAAAATTTTACATATTTGTATCCCCTCCTGTCATTTCTTCTCCCTTTGCATTTGATCCTCTAAGTAGCCAACTAAAGTCACTCTTGAAAGTGGTCATGTAATTAAGTCTAGGGATGCATCCATGGTTAAGTCTACTAGTGGGATACTTTCAAACAATTTTCATTTGAGAATGTACATTTGATAATGCTGTCTCTCTTTAGGAAACTTGGATAGATTGACAGCCCAACTCAACCATTGCTTCAATCCCTCGAGCAAGAGATTGAATCATTAACTTAACCATTGGCTCTTCCTTCCTGAGCTTAGCTCCTCAACTGGTCAAAGCGAGCTTAGTGGCTCCGCGTCACCATGCTTGGTTCAAATGAAGGCCTAGTTGTAACATCATCGCTTATAATAGTCGTTGGCGCTATCAATAAGGATGTGAGTACTTTAACAATATCCGTGGTGGCAGAGGTGATTACGAAGGCCTATACAAGGGCCATTGGTGAGCTCATATCGGTCTACTCCCTATACGATATTGAGATAGCCCAAATTCAAACGGAGGACGAAAGTAGAGTCAAAGGAGCTAAGGAGAAGGATGTGAAGAATAATCTACCACGCCCATGGTAGGCAACGCACTAGCCTTTGCCATGGGGTCGCTAGGGTTGCTCCTAATGGCTACACTCATCGAGGATTACAATTTAAGGTTGTAGGTAGTGATGGTGGCGGCAATTGTAGTGTGGTTTGGTTTTGGCATGCTGTGTGCAACACTGGAGAATGCGCCCCTAGTTAAGTTCGCTATTAGGTAACTTTCAAATTATTTTAATTTAGAATGAATCTTTAGTAATGCTATGTCTTTCTTTAGAAAACTTGGATAAATTGATATCCCAACTCACCCATTGCTTCAATTCCTCAAGCAAGAGATTAAATCACCAACTCAAGCATTACCACCTCTTCCTTTCAAGGCTAAGTTCTTCAACATGTCGAAGCAAGCTCAGTGGCTCCGCATCTCCATGCTTAGTGCAAATGAAAGCCTAGTTGCAACAATGTTGCTCATGATGGACGTTGGTTCCATCAACAAGGATGTGAGAACCATGGCAATATCCAAAGTGGTGGGACTAATTGCAAAGGCCTGCACAAGAGTCATGGGCAAACTCATATAGATCTACTTCTAATACAATATTGAGGTGACCTAAATTCATATAAAGGACGAGAGTAGAGCCAAAATAGCTGTGGAGAGGGATGCAAGGGAGAATCTACCAAGCCCATGGTAGATAGCGAGGGCATCCACACTGGCCTCTGCTATGGGGTCGCCGGGGCCACCCCTAGTGGCTACGTTCATCAAAGATTACAAGTTGAGACTACAAATGGTGATAATATCAGTAATCATAGTATTGGTTGATTTTGGCATGCTAAGCGCAAGGCTATGGAATGCACCCATGATTAAATCCGCTATTAGGGTGCTCTCAAACCATTTTAATTTGAGAATGTATGTTTGATAATTATATGCCTTTCTTTAGTAAGCTTGGATAGATAGACATGGTCGGCATACAACAAGTGACCAAAAAGCTCTAGGTGTAACCACATTCTCCTAGCAACGCGATTTCTTGATCAATTGTTGCATTTGCCAACCCCAAACAATAATCATGAATGGAATACATGCTATGATTGTAATCCTAGCTATCTCATACGTTAAATTACATTTTCCATTCATGCTCAACACTAATATTAATAATGAGAAAGTCATTGTTGTCAAAATAATTACAATCCATATAATAAACTTGGTGATCTTGGTCCATATCCTCCACATTGGCAATATTCCACTAATGAGAATTATAACTACCGTAATGGACATGAGGAAACAAAATGCATTGTAGTTAATAAAAAGTTTGTACTCGCCCAACTACTTGTGCGACATAATGGCCATACCCGCTATGTAATTTCTAGCCATTGAGTCTTCCTAATAGATTCTTCCAAGTGAGTTTACGGTCACCAAGAAAGCCATGGTAGCGAGTAGATTCGCGATGACCATCAGGAAATTATGCAAATTTATATCCCTTTCTATCATTTCTTCCCCTTTGCGTTTAGTCCACTACGCAACCGATTAAAGTCACTCTTGAAGATGGCCATGTAATTAAGTTCGAGGATGCGCCGTGTTTAAATCTACTAGTAGGGCACTCCCAAACCATTTTGATTTGAGATCTATGTTTGATAATGCTATACTTTTCTTTAGGAAGCTTGGACAGATTGACAATTTGACTCAACTATTGCTTCAGTCTCTTGAGCAAGAGGTTGAACCATTAACCAACCATTGCTACTTCTTTCTTTCAAGACTAAGCTCATCAACCTGTTGAAGCAAGCTTAGTGGCTTCACGTCGCCATGCTCAATGCAAATGAAGACTTGGCCGCGACAATATCACTCATGATGGGCATCAACGCCATCAATAAGTATGTGAGAACTATAGCAATATCCAAGGCAACGAGGTTGATTACGGAGGCCTGCACAAAGGCCATTGGTGAGTCCATATCGGTCTACTCCCAATATGATATTAAAGTGGTCCAAATTCAAAAAGAGAATGGAGTGAGCCAAAGGAGTTGAGGATTGGAATGGGAGTGAAAATCTACCAAGTCCATGGTAGATGGCGGGGGCATCCACACTAGCCTCTACCGTGGAGTCGCTAGGGCCACCCCTAATGGTTATGCTCTTAAAAGTTGAGGCTACAGGTGGTGATAGTAGTGACAACCATAGTGTTAGCCAGTTTTGGCATGCTGAGCACAAGGCTAGGAAATGTGCCTGTGGTTAAGTCCGCTAGTAAGGTGCTTTCAAACCATTTTAATTTGAGAATGTATGTTTTAAAATGTTATGCCTTTCATTAGGAAACATGAATAGATTGACATGGTCATCATATAACAAGCGACTAGAAAGCTCTCGGTGTGTCTCTATTCTCCTAGCGACGCGATTTCTTGATCAGGCACAATTGCCTTCGAATGAAACAGATCAAGATCCATATATTCTAACAAAGTGTTCCTTTCCAAATTTACAAATAATCCTCCCTTGGGTGATGGCAATGGAAACATGTAACTTTTAGCTAGCTCCAAATGGAATCTTGAGCTGCAAAAACTGATCTCTCCTAACCCTCGACCCTTTAGAGAGAGAGAGAGAGAGAGAGAGAGAGAGAGAGAGAGAGAGAGAGGCCTTGAGCAATCATTCTATTTATTTTCTTTCCCTACTCTACGTTTTTCACTATTACAACAATTCAGATTCCATGGAAAAAGCGATTCTAGGAAATATGGTTCACTACGAATATGCCGCAACTTGTGCGGCCCTAGCCTCCATTCCAAGTGTTCAAGCATGGCTCCATTGTGAAGAGGAGTCTCAGTGTGATTTTCGGTCTTAATTCTATCGAGAAGCAACTTATCTTTTGTGAGAAACTCAAGCAAAGAAAGCATGCCATTTCATGTTTTATATTCTCCATCGACTGGGGATGATCAATTCTTGATCCAGTTTCTAATGGAATTGATCAATTTTTTTCACTATATTTTTCCAATTACTTTTTTTCCCACTACTTGAAAATGGACCAAAATAATGTTTTGTTCACATTTTTCAAAAAAATTTGAAAAATAATTTTAAAAAATGTATATGTAATCAATCCGATATAATTAGCCCTTGGAACCAGGAACCGAACTGACACTCCCAGGAACCGAACCAAATTGGCCAGTTTGATATAGTCTAGGTGGTCTGGTTTGGGTGGTCCGTTTTGCACAACTCTATGCTTGAGTGGCAATCTAATAGAAAAAACCGATGTCTATTTAGTCAAGGAGGTTCTAGTCAAGTTGGTGATAGGAAAAAGGCGTTAAATTATGATCAGCCTGAGCGCCGGTGGTCTCATGTAATGTGGGTACAATGTAAATGAGTTTTTAATTTATTCCCAACTTATCTCAATTTTGATTTTCAATAATATTATTCTTTGTATTTTACTATTTTGCCACTTTTTCTTTTCCTTTTGTTTTCTTCTCCTATAGGTGGATAGAAGATGGTGACCTTGTTATTCACATAGACTTTTCGTTTAGACTGTTCATAATTCTCTAAAGTTTGAGAAAAAGAATCCTAATCTCTTTCACCCTGTGTTAATTGGGTGAGTGTTGTGAAGCGCTAGAGTTTGTAATGTTTGGGTTCACTCTTTTATTTGCTAGGAAGAGTATAAGTTGCAAAGAAGTAACATCAAAATGTACTAATTGGGGTCAACTTTGAACTAGACAAGCCCATGCTATATACTTTTTCAGGATCAACTTTGATGTATGTGTTTTTCAATTCTATTATGTTTGTGAATATTAGTTGATGCTCTCAAAAGGGAAATGCATCAATTGTGGAATCTATTTTGCCATATCTATTTTTAAGTTCCTTCTAAACTATAAAATTAATATAGAGTGTAAAGTTGTTAATTTATATCAACTAATGACATCTTTTCTAAATATCATAACTTGTGCTTATTTTCAAATGAATATCTTTTAGCTTTATGTTTCGTAGATCGCTTTTTGGTTGATAAGCTCACTAAATGTGACTAGTTCATAAGCTTAGTCATATCTATCTATCTATAGTAGCCAAATGTAAAATCATGTTGATGAACTAATCATCGCCCTAAATGTTTGTCAAAAGTTTCAAAGCTTTTAGTCTATTGTGCTTCACATGTAAATGGAGGATTGTTTGGCCATATTCAATGACACTACCATATGCATTAGATATTGCTCAAACCAATAGTTTCAACACACCTACATGCCCTTTCATGGCCGCGATGTGAAGAGAGTTTTTATCTTATTTATTATGGATGAAACATATTTCAAGGCCTACTCTTAACAAGCTTGCTATTATGTTAAGGAATTATCTTGCTACCGCGAGATGAAGAGGCTCCAAACTCTGGAAATCTTGCTCTCTTGTCAGTTTGGTCTTCCAAGTTAAGACTTCTTCCATGAATTCTAAGTATTTGAGCTTGACTATGATGTGGAGAGGAGTCTTTGTGTAATTCCCTGCCCTCATTTTATCGATAAGTAACTTATCTTTTGAAAATAACTTTAGCAAATAAGGCCGATTGGGCCATCAAACCGGCCTCTACCTTGAACAAGAGATTGATAATAGGGATCGCCCTTGTTTTGGCCAGGGTTTTAATCTATGTAGTCTTCTATCATAGGAAAAAGACAAGGAGCCTTAATAAGTAGAGTTTCAGAGGTAAGTTTCTCCCCCTTTTTATAAATTATTCTTAATTTTATCTCTCTTTCATTGGTTATAGATGAATTTAGTGTGATATTTAAGTCTCATTGATCAGCTACATATGAAATTATTGTGATATTTAGGTTTCACACTAGTCAACTCAGAACAAAAATTTCCCAAATGACTGAATGTGTTTATATCAAACAATGTAAAAAGCTCAATAAGTTTGGGGTCAAACAATGCTACAACCCTAACCCAACCCAATGTGTTTGTAATGTGTCTAGATCAAATAATGTTGAGAACTCAATGTGTTTAAGGTTGAACAATGTTACTTCAAGATATGAAGTAAAGCAATAACTTAAGTAACAATGTAATGTGTTAGTGAATTCAATAAATAACTTTGATGATCATCTTTGGGAGGGGGAGGAGGAGGAGCAAATCATATGATGATACATTTTGAATTAATAAAAGTGCTCATTTCATAAGACAATTATATCACACGAACCCCTTTAGTAATTTATTAACACCATCCTCTTTTATCCTTGGACTCTACATTTTGTCAAATTCCTAGTGGGATAGATTTTACATCCTTTTTAATCTTTTGGAGGGATTAAACTTTCACTAGAAGGTCATTTATTGGGTCATGCAATTATTCTTTATTGCAACAATGCTTTTTCAATATAATTAAACTTAGTAGAATATGGCAAAATGAGGTAAATATATATAAATATAGTGGTTTGTTCTTTGAGCTCTCTCTCTCTCAAAAAGAGGAGACAATTCTCTGAGGAGGCAATTTTTCATGAAGGAGTTTATGATCATGGGAACAACTTTTGTTTTAATATTGATCGCCTTTCTGATGGCTAGTCATCCTCCAAGAGGTTTTATCGAAGGTAAACCTATTATGCTTATCTAGAATCCGATTGAATACCATTACTTCATTAAGCATAATACGTATTCCCTTGTGGCGTTATTTAACATAATTATTGTTATGGTAAGCAAGGTTACAAGAAGGTGGCTAATTATTATTACAACGATAATCGTTACTTGGATTACAATTTTATTGGCTTTAACAACATGCTCAACTCGAATTCTAGTATATTCCCCGTTGGCCAAAAATGATCTCGAGTATGGATATCTTGGAGCCTTCCTAATCATTTCGCTCATGATTATGTTTCTTCTTCTGATGTGTCATATCATACATCTATGAATTCTACTTTACTTGTTATATTAAATAAACTTTATTATTATATCTTTTGATTATTATCATTATTACATAGCACGAACATTTTCTATTAGGATGTACCAATGGAGTGACCCATTGCGTGGTCCATTCAAGTTGTACCAATGGATGTCTCGAGCAGAATTTCCTATTAGGCTCTTTTGACATGAAAATGAATAATCTTAGCACAAGACTTAGGAATTCCGATAACGCAATTAATTCTGTTTACTTTTTTTTTAACACTTAGTTCGTGAGGTTGGATATTAAAGAAAAGTGGATGCAATTCTCTGAGGAGGCAATTCTCCATGGAGGAGTTCATAATCATGAGGGCAGGTTTAGTTTTAGTATTGGTCGCCTTTCTAATGGCTAGTCATCATCCAGGAGGTTTTATCGAAGGCAGGCCTTTTTTTATGCTTGTCCAGAATCCCATTGAATATACTTACTTCATTAAGTGTAATGCATAATCCCTTGTGGCACCATTTCCCATAATTATTATTATGGTAAGTGGGGTTACAAGAAGGTGGCTAGTTATTACGAAAGTAGCAATAATCGTTACTTCAATTTTGTTGGCTTCAACAACATACACGACTCAAATTCTAGTATATTCCCTGTCGGCCTAAAATAATCTTGAGTATGGATATCTTCGAGCCTTTGTAATCATTCAGCTCATGATTATGTTTCTTCTTTTGATATGTCATATCATACGTGTGTGAATTATACTTCACTTATTATATTAAATAAACTTTGTTATTATGTCTTTTGATTATTATTATTATTATTATTATTATATAGCATGAACATTTTCTGTTAGGATGTACCGATGGATATCTCAAGCATTTTTTATTAGGCTTGTTTGATATCAAAATGAATAATCTTTGCACAAGACTTAGGAATTCAAATGGTGTGATTAATTTTTTTTTTTTTTTGAACATTTTGCTCGTGAGGTAGGTTAGTAACATAATCAATTGGTCACCAAATGCCAAGATAATGATGATGATCAAGTTGAAAGATGCTTCCCGTCCCACAAAGAACCACCTGGGTTGCCAACTTCTAGAAGGCCGATTAGACTATTGAACCTGCCTCTCCCATAAATAGGAGATTGATGGTGGGGATCACCTTGATTTTGTTCGGGCTTGCAATCTACCTAATTTTTTGTCGGAGGAGGAAAATGAGGAGCTTTAATACAATGAGCTTTAGAGGTGAGTTTCTCCTCCTTTTAAAGTTCACAAATAATTCTCAATTCCATCACTCTTCCACTGGCTACAAATTAATCTAGTGTGATATTTAAGTCTCTCGCTAGTCGGCTCAAAACAGAAGTTTCCTAAATAGCCGAATTTGTTTGGATCAAACAATGTTAAGAATTTAATATGTTTGGGGTCAAATAATGTTACGATGCTAATTTAACCCAATGTATTTGCAAGTAATGTGTTTGGTCGGACCGTGATAAAAAAAAAATTTTTTTTTTTGGGTCCTACTTGTCCAGGGTAATTTGAGGTATCAGTCAATAAATCGGCAAATAAAACAACATGAATTGATGAAAGTAACATGGTTTTGACGGAATCAAGTTATTGTTGGGTTGACAAGATATGGCTCTCCGTTTAATCATGAAAAAGGACATATGCATAGCGACAATCAATAAAACACTGAACGAAATGGCTATTGAACTTGTTTCCTTCGAAGAGCATGCATTCTGATTTCACTCAAGCATTTTCTCGAATAAGTGGCCTGCACTTTATTAATAAACTTCTACTCACATATAAGGGCAAACGATCATCATCAGGTCATCGCTACAGCATCAATACACATTTGAAACATTATAAAGCTCTAACCAGAGATGAGTTTCACATGAGCCTCAACCATATTTCTCAGACTCGATTAGCCATGTAAGGTTAAGAATATTCGTACCTGGTTGATGCAGTGACCAGGAACACCGATTGTACCGAGAACCAGAACTTCCCAGAGGTCGTCGTTGCCAGTGGCTGACGCTTAGATCGAGCAAAGTCCAATCACTTCAAGGCTTTTTGGCTGCAAAACAGAGCCGAACAGAGCATTATAACCGCATCTTAGAAAACTGAAAACGGCGATGATCTACAGCGTTCGGAAACGATGGAGAGAGCTCAAAGACTGAAGGGAATTTCCGATCTAGAAGATTTTCGGTTCTCGCTTCCGTGACGGATGTGTGCGACCGTCTTCCTCTAAATCTGCAAACTCGATGGCAGCGAGCGGTGGAAGGGGGTCGCCAGCGAATGCCTATGACCGTGAATGGTGGACTACGGCCTCGGTCAGTGCTCTCGACGGCCGCTCGCCCTGGTCCGACGAGAGAAAATTTCGTGTTCAGTTACGCGCATCCCCGGCTCAGCAACAGAACGAATCGTTCGAGCGCCATTGACGTCGTGGGTGTTCCCTTCGTGGACGTGGAAACATGGGCCTTCCTCTGATTGGGCTTTGGGCTTTTCATTCATGCTAGGCTCACTTGGGCTGATTTCCTTCAAGCTTAATGGGCCAAAATATTGAGATTGGGCATGGGGCCCCGCGGAATGACTCGGGCTAAAAACGAATTGGACCAGTTTTTTTTTTTTAATCACTTTATTATAAGGTGTCGAGTAAAATTCGAGTGCCGACACTCATTTTTCTATGATTTGATTCAGGTATTCATCGGCATCGGCACCCTTGTTGGTCACCATCTCCATCTATGCCTTCTCCAAGCCCCACTTCAGCCTCAAGGTGGTGAGTCGCTGATGAATTTGAATTAAACTTGATTATTCTTTTCTTCATGACACCGAATCTTGTTCACCAATGGATAAGGACTCTCTATTCGTGGTAAACTTGTTTTTCAAATGTGATAGGGAAGGCTAATTTATGTTGGACATGTCTCAAATGAGATCTTTAGTATATGATTAGCGGTAGAAAAACTATTATAGCGATAGCATTATATCATAGTATTTAAGTGATCGTCGATGGCTTATGATAGTCATTATTTCATTAGGGTGATTGAATTATTCTTCAAATCCCAAAACAATTTGAAAGTTGAGTCACCACCACTTTCTGACCAACTAGTGACAAACAAATAACCTCCCAACAAATTAGTATAATCTTAGTCCATTTGCTACTTTGCTCTTTTACTTTGTAGCTCTTTATTTATTGTGTCGACCCTCAAAAAAATTTCTATTTTTAATTTTATCATCCATTATATTAGAAAATTAGGGATCGGATTTTACCTCTAAACCAAAATATCGATATTTGATAATTCAACATTCACATTACATTTAGGCACAAGGAACAATTTTCATTTGGGCAACAACATGTCCACATTAAGTAAATTTCATGGTTATATTGAAATTGGACCGATAGGCTAAATGGACTTGGACTTAAGAGAAAAAAGCAAGGCCCTAAACTTATTGAAACCTTCAAGATCAAGCCTATTTAATCTCCGCCAAGCCCATTGCTTCCCTTGCTTCAGCCGGATGGCCCGAGTTCTAAATTTTTCTTTCTTTCTTTCTTTCTTTTTGGGACAGACCGGAGTTCTAAATTAGGAAGGTGGATTTTCAATAAAACTTGGAGAGCAATAGATATTTTGAGCTGGTAATAGTTCTTTCTACCCTTTAAAGAAATCAATGAAGCTTAATTTCAATAATTTCAACTGGTTCTGATTCTAAAATGAAAAGTAAAGCTCGTAATCTCTTACACATGTCTCGTTTGCTTTGTAAATTAGGTTAAAACATGGGAAAAAAAAAAGGTTAATTGAGAAAAAGTAGCATCATTCACATGAAATAGCCTCCTAATTGATAATGTGCAAATATCTCTATCTAATTCTCTATTCAAGAACTCTCTGGGTACAGGAGGCTATCCCTATTAGAAGCTTGTCTCTACAGCGACAATTAAGCAAAAAGGTTACATTATACTGATCAAAGAATTGAATTAGCAAACTTATGAATTCTCCATTTAGTGCAAAGAGTTACGTCGATCATCATTTATTTTGTTGTCCAAGCAGTTCATGATTGACAATCTATCCTGATATTCGTGCTTGTCATATTATTGATTTCTTGTGACCTCAAGGTTACTTCTAGTACTTATACAAACCTTCCAACTTTTTGTTAGCACTAGTGAATGCGTGCTTAGATGTAAAATGACATCGATCATTGAACTAGGCGTCTATTAACTCCAGTGGCGGTTTCAGCCTCACTTCTAGGCATCTAACGTCGGTATTTTTGGTGTCTTGCCCTTCTCCATTGATTATTATACTTCATAACTTTCCTGTAATGCTTCTTATAACAGAGAATATGACTTTTGTCGAAGAGTCTAAGTAAGGTTTTTTCTTTCAAAAAATTATCTCCAAGCCAAAATGCTCTTTAAAAAGGACTTGGACCGAGGAGATATACTTTGAATTTTTTTGTAGCTTTGCGTTTGTGCCACGAACTTCCTTTGCATAAGGAAAGAAGTTTGTTTCCATTTTACCGAATTATTTTTAGTTGAAATTTACGTTCTACCGACTGCCATTTCTTATTGTGGATGAGCTTGCTTAGAATTAGCATTCAATAATTTCTTTATTTTCCGTACTAGCTGATGTGGATGCCATTTAGCAGTGATTCTTTTCTATCAGAGGAATTTAAAGAAACGGATTTTTGTCACCATAGCATATAAGTCCAACACCTCGGAAGCCATTTGATATGGTAGAAGTTCCCGTTTTGCCATTGTCGGACAGTATGGTCCAAAATATCGATTAATGGGCCATTTCTTGCTGGGCTATTTGCCTTCCAGATTAATGGGCCAAAATATTGAGATTGGGCATGGGCCGTGGAATGACTCGGGCCAAAATATTAACATAATTTATTTTGACGTGTCGACAATCGTGTTAGTGGCTTAGGTGTTCATCGACGGCAGCATCAGGCTCCACTTCAACCTCAGGTGGCGTGTTGATGATGATTTTGTATTAAACATGATTATTGTTTTCTTCATAGCACCAAAACTCATTCACTAATGAATAATGGGGTCTAAGTTCATGGTAAGCTTGTGTCTCAAATGTGATAGAAGAGGCTAAGTTGTGGCAAATATGCCATAAATGCGATATTTAGGCAGTGCATGGTAACATTTCTCTTTCTCAATTTTTCTATTCTTTTGTTCCCTGAATTAGAAAAATAACATAAATTCATTTGATAACGCCAATTGATTTTTCTATTCCCCAAAATAAAAAGTTGTTCTTGGGAATAGATTTAGAGTAGAAATGATAAGTAAAAAAAAACTAGCTTCTTGATCCTAAGAACAATTTCTAGAAACTATTTATTTGGTCATTATTCATGTCTAACTGCCGTCCATCGACGACCGCTAACCATTGGACACCAGGCCACTGACTGGTAGCTGACTACTACCCTTCACCTAGCGATCAACAACCCGAAGTCTGACAATGGTGGCGGGCAGCCCGGCGATGGAAACTAGCAACCGACAGCCACTGACCGTCGCTGGTCGCCGATCACCGCCTGCCACAATCATTGAGGAAAAAAGAAATAATTTTTTTATCGGTATCAAACACATTTATCTTCTTTTCTATTCAAAGAATAATAATTTTTTATAATTATCAAACACCTTATTTTACTTAGAAATTGTTCTAAGGAATAAAATAGAAAAAAGCTATTTCTTAAAAGAAATTATTCTTAAAAATAAAAATGTTACCAAACGCATTATTAATATATGATTAGTGGTAAAAGAGCTCTTTAGCAAAAGCATTATTCCAAAGTATTTAAGTGATGGTTGAGAACTTATTATAATTATTCTCATTAGAGCAATTGAATTATTCTTTAAATCTCAAATTGTTCAAAATTCAAGTCACCGTCACTTTTTGATTAACCAATGACAAACCAATAACCTTATTCAAAAGTCAGTTCGATCTTTTCCATTTAAAAAGCATTGCTTTTGCTTTCTGATCTTTTAGCTCTTTATTTCTCATGTTGACACTTAGAATTTCTTCAATTTTTTAATTTTATCATCCATTATATTAGAAAATCAAGAATCAAATTTTACCTCCAAACCAAAATATCAATATTATCGTAATTCGACATTCACATTGCATTCAAGGCATTGGGAACAATTTTCATTTACCAATGACATGTCCCACACATTAAGTAAACTTTATGGGTTATATGAAAATTTGGCCCAATGTACTAAATGGACTCGGACTTAAGAGAAAGAAGTGATGCCAAAAACTTATCGGAGCCTTCAAGATCAAGCACATTTAAATCTTTGCCAAGCCCATTGCTTCCATTGTGCTGGCCGAATGCCCCCGAGTTCTTAATTTTTTTTTTCTTTTTTGGGGTCGGACCCAAGTTTTTTTTTTTTTGGGTCGGACCCAATTTCTAAATTGGGCAAGTGGATCTTCGACAAAACTTGGTGGAGGGCAATATTTACTTAGAGATCTTGAGAACGACAGGTTACGAAAAATAAAAACAAAGGAAACCGGATAGAAACGAGAATCTCTCTCTCTCTCTCTCACTTATATCCTCTTTACACACTCCTCACAAGCAATCCGCGTCACTCTCTTACGCTCGAAGTCTCTCTCTCTCTCCCCTCTCGTCCTCGCCGCGCCGCCTTCCGTCCCAAGCCGGCCATCCTCATCCCGCCGGCGGCGGTTTCCTCCTTCGGTCCGCGGCGGCGGAGGCGCGACCGGGCCCTACCCAGTCGAGATCGCGACCGAGCTCCGTCGCGGTGTCGTACCTTCCTTCATCTGGGGTTCCTCCGTCGCGTGACCAAGGCGTCGTCGGATTATTACCGCCGAGTCTTCCGGCGACCAGACCAGACGGAGCTCCCCATCACCGGCGCCTCCTTTCCCCGCTCCTCGGCGCCCACCGTCGGCGGTTCTTGGCACGTGGGCACCGGCGGTATCCCCATCGCTGAAGGATACCAATTCGCGAACCTCATTCCCGGCCACCGGCTCCGGCTCTCCGACGTCCTCGCCACCGTCTTTGTCTAATTCTTCGGTGTCCTTCAACTGAAGGTTTAACTTTTAGTCCCAATAGGTTAGCCTTTACCCTTCGTTAATATCGCCTTTTGTAATGCAAGATTGCATTTTTGCGCAAGACTCGATTTTTATCATACGTTAAGAACGGATCTTTAAGTCGAAATCCAATCTTTACCCCAATTCGTTTATGCATGTAGATGGATTAATTAGAGAAATTCATAATCTTTGTTGAATTAACATTCTAGATTAGACATTAAGAATTTGATTTGGACTTTAGTTTTTCATGATTTTACTTGATTTCTTTAGTATAAAGTCTGGTCAAGGCTACCCCGGTCTTACCTCTTTCCATTTTCCCGACATGTTTTAGTTGATTGGAAGGAGTCGGGACGAAAATGAAAATTCGAGATGGAGAATCTATTACCCCTTATACCAAATCTAAGTATATTAGCGAAATTTAATATGTTCCATATTCCCTTAAGAAGTGCGTGGTAATTTTTGAACCCCGGGACTTTTACCTTATCGGGTCAAGCCGGTATCGTTGTCGGTTAATTTCCAAATCCCCATCCCCAATTGAAGCCCTAATTCTCTCATCCGCCACGAGTTAACCCCTCTTTTGCTCGCAGAACCGACGCCGGACCTCGACGGCCCGCCGCTCGCCGCCGCCGCCGCCGACTCCTCTCCGTCGCACCACCGACTTCTGAAGGTGCCTCTCTCTCGCTCCCGCTCTCTCTCTCTCTCTCTCTCTCTCTCTCTCTCTCTCTCTCTCTCTCTCGCTCGCTGTCTCTGTCTCTCTGTGGACTCCGTTGAAGCATGAACAGTGTCGAGCGAAAACTCGGACATGGTCGTTGCCTCGTTGATCCGACTTCGAGATTCTTGTCGAATGTTTGGGGTGGAAGCTGCGATTGATAGGGAGGAGTTATTGCTAGATTTTCCTCGTATAAGGCAGAGGTATGGGAAAATGTTGTCTTTTAGGATTTGATAGAGGGGCGTGCAATATTCCATTTCAGGTAAATTCTATGATGGCTTCTCATATATGGTGCTTTTACTAGTTTTTGTTGCTTGATATTTAATTTTAGTCAAAAATACAAGTGGATTTAAATAGGATTTGAGGAATTGTCTGTATCTCTTGTGAGGGAACATTTCCTTACCCTGCGAGGGCGGTGTGCAGGGAAGGGGGTGGATCGGATTGCCCTGCACTGCATGTGTCGCAGGGGTGGTGGCAGGGTGAATCTTCACCCCGACACATTTATTTGCATTTATTATCTTGTGGGCGGAAAGTGCTGACTGTGTTCGCCATTTCAACTGATTGGTGTATATGGATCAAGGCTTTGACCTAATGGCAATGTATTCTATCGAGGTCTGAAGGGTCTTGTATTCCGTTCTTAGCTTCCCCCTTCCCATCCTTAGCTTGCAAAAAAGGTGTCTAACAATGGTCCTGACCTGGCGACTTCCATTTTTGGTTTGATAACAGTTGTTTCCACCTTATTATGTTGCTTTCATATTCATCTTCTCTAAAATGGGCAGTCAGTATTCGAAATTTGACAAGGTTTGTATATTGATTGTATCCTGCTTCAGATGAGTCTTGTGACGGATTCACCAGTCCATTCATCTAGCAGTGATGACTTAGCATCCTACCTTGATGCTCACTTAGCTTCTGGTTCTACTGGTTCTTCTGGTTCATCGGCTGATGATGAAACTGACGATGAGAGCGATCATGAAAGCGAAAGGTATTGTCCAATGATGGTGCTTATGTCCGCAGTGAACAGTTTATACCAATTTAAGAATGGTTATGTTGCATGGTCCAATTCTGGTGTCTATGGTTTTCTGGTCTTCTATCTGTAACTTTTGGATTTTATGTCTACACGACATCAGCTCTCTTAATCTGAATGCACAACCGTGTCAGAGTTCAATGATATTGGATCTATTTTTTATTTCATTATACCTATGTTTTATCGGCATGTCATCTGCCTTGGTTTCCATCAAGTTTTAACTAATGAGTTCATTGCCAGGATAAAGAGGCACAAGGCAGAGAACCTGGAAATTCCAGAGGAACCTGAGGGGTCAACTTCACGTGAATATTCAGAACAAATTGTAGATTCAGAGCAAATTGTAGGTAAAGAGTCCAGACTGAATGTGTATCCAGCTTTCAGTTTCTTCTATTCCTGTGAAAATGGTCTCTAGAGGGTAGGAAATTCTCAATCCAATCTACTTAAGGTACATCACACAATCATTAGTTGATTTCTAGCTCAAGAATTTGTGAATGAGCTTCTGCCTTGAATGTTAAGTTCTGGTTGGTTCCGGAGGAAGAAATGTCTCTTACCTAGCTTTGTCTCAGGTGTAGGACATGCTTAGTTCATTTTTAATTTACATACAGGTGTCACCTTTTTCGGCCCGTGACATAGTGTACTGGCTTAACTACGTGGATAACGTGTGTACTGTATCAAGCACAGCTCTTTCTTGTTATCGACTTTAATCATGCACAATGTTATGCAATAGAAAGATGCATTTACTTGGTTAAATAAATGAAAACATTAGGAAACTCCATCTAGGAAAGTAGAACGCCGGCAAAAGATGGACACTGCATGCAGCTCTTGCATGAACAACCTTTATCACATCAATCTCCCTCATTCATATAGATGTTCAGGTATTTTTTTGCCAAGATCTTAAAAACTAGTCATGATTGACATTCTACACGGATTGATACTAGTCATTTGCTTCTAATTTTAAATGAGATGAGTCTGATGCCGTTCTTAGCTTAGGTATTTTTAAGGAGGAAATGAAGAGCTAGAGATTTCATGATGTAATATATTAACAATGACCTCTTATATGCTAGCTTATTATTAACTCAGATGGTTTGACGCTTTCATTTACTTATAAGAAATTTGGCTTGGCAATTTCATGTATGGGCCTGAAGTGTTAAGTTTAAAGTTTGCCTGAATTTGAACTATAATGATTGTGGAGATATGCTCAGATGCTCTCCAGCCCACGCCCAATTAAGGTAGCCACATACAAATAGATGAATAGAACATCGTTGCTGAACTTGCATCCGAATGACCTGTCAACATCATATTCCTGTTAACTTTAGGATGCATTAAAAGTAACTACGGGAAAGAAAAGTGGAAGATTCTTCATGTGGTTTAACTAGGAAGCTTGTGTTACCCCTATAAGTTCAATTTTTTGCTTTAGAATGGCCATATACTAAGTTTTCCAATCCTTCTTATTCAGACATAGAGGTTCTTAATTGTAGATAGACAACCCAATTGGTGATTAAATAAGTTAGAGAATGAATGGCATGAGCTTGAGTGGTTTATTTGGCTTAACCTTTAGCATGATCGCTTATTCTTTTATTTTGATGTGGTGACAGAATCTTTGACATACTCAATGCCACAATGGTGAAGTGGTGGCGGGGGAAGTTTTGATTTTAGTTATCCAGTTTTTTACTGCTGATTCAAAACCCACAAGTTCAGTTCCTGTCATAAAATGACAGAACGATCTTAATTATGAGTTATCTTGGTTTTTAGTCTCTGATCCACTTTCGCTGCTTTACTTTTATTTTCCTCTAGGATGATCAGATAATATTGGGCATTTGCTAATGTGCAGAAACAACTGTTAATCAGGATTCCTGTTCACATCCCGGTTCTTTTGGGGGAATGTGCATGCGTTGTGGGAAATCCCTTGAAGAGAAATCAGGTGTAACATTTGGCTATATACATAAGGTATGACATCATATCCCAAAGTTGAAAGCTTCCTGTTTCGATGTATCTTATATAGTTTATAAGTTTAGAGAGAGGTCGAAACGGGGTGAAGAAAGGAGGTTCCTGAACTGTTTGGTACCAGTGATTTTGAGCAGTGTTTTGCTTGTAATAGTTCTTTCTTCCCTTTTAGGAAATGAATGAACAATGATTGGCTGTGGCTTAATTTCACTCGGTTCTGATTCTAAAATAGGAAGGAAGCTCAATAATTTCTTACATGTGCCTTGTTTGCTTTGTAAATTTAGTTAAAAACTTGGAAAAAAAAGGTTAGCTGAGAAAAAGTGGTATCATTCACATGAAATAGCCTCCTAATTGAATTGTGCAAATATCATGTGTAATTTTTTTCTTTTTACAAGATTGATCTTTATTCAAGAACTCTCTGGATACAGGAGGTGAACCCTGTTAGAAGTCTGTTTCTATTGCGAACTGATAAAAGCATTCAGTTGGCAAACTTATAAATTCTCCATTTAGTGCAAAGAGTTTTATGTTGGTCATCATTTATTATGTTGCCCAACTCAACTTGACATTCTGTTATTGCTGTCATGATATCTGTGTTTGTCATCTTATTGCTTTCTCATATCGAGTTATTTTTTGTTCTTTTACCAGCCTTCCAACTTTTTTGTTAGTATAAGTGAATGAGTGTTTAGCTATTAAATGACGTCAATCATTGATCTAGCTGTGCATTAACTTATTGGCAGTTTCAGCCTCCTTTCTAGTCATCTAAGGTCTGTATTTTTGGTGGCTTGCCCTTCTCTCTTGGTTATTATACTTAATAACTTTTCTGTAATGCTTCTCAAACAAAAAGTACGACTTTTGACGAAGTGTCTGAGTGAAGTTCTTGTTTCAGGAAATTATCTCCAAGCCAAAATGCTGTTTAAAAAGACTTGACTGAAGAGATATATTTTGAATCTTTGTCCTACCTTATCTCTGTTGGAGTACTTTAATCCCCGTCCTGAGTGTTTAATAAAAGCTGGAGCTTCATTGTGTACCTCAATATATTCAATAAGTGTAAAAGGTTGATAGCATTATGTTATTGTGGTATCAACTCTGATGAATTGGATATTTCTCTTTCTAGCTTTGGGATTGGGCCATAAACTTTTTTGGCATTTGAAAGTAAATTTATGGAAAGAAGTTTGTTTATGTTTTATTGAAATTTCTTTTTTCCAAAATTTACATTTTATTGATTGCCATGTCCTATTCTGGATGAGCCCTGCTTAGAATTAGCATTCAGCAATTTCCTTATTTTCCATATTAGCTAATGTGGATGCCATCTAGTGGCGATTCTTTTCCATCCGAGGATTAAAGAAGCAGATTGTGTGAGACTAGCGTATGAAACTAGCATAAGTCCAGCACCTTGGAAGCTGTTTCATACGCTAGAAGTTTCTGTTTTGCCATTAGTAGACAGTATGGTTTAACATGGAAAAGTATATATTAATTAGAGTTGTAAAATAATCTTGAACTGTGGATCAAGATGTTCATTTCTCTGAAGTAGCTTAGGGGTGACCCTTACATTCTTCTCTCTGCAAAAGGAAATGTTTGACTTTTGGTTTGTCATATATGTGTAGCTTTTACAATTTATATTTTAGATGGATATGATGTATTAATACTTCTATATGCAGGGTTTATGGCTTGCTAATGATGAGATTGCTCGGTTGCGGAAGACAGACATGAAAAACTTGCTACGTTACAAAAAGCTTTACTTGATCCTTGACTTAGATCATACACTGCTCAATTCAACTTCACTTACGCATATTTCAACGGAGGAGGAACACCTGAGAGGCAAAGTGGATTCTCGGGAAGGTATACCCTTTCCTGCCAGTTTAGATTCTGTGTGGACAGTGAATTTTCGTTTTATGTGGTACCACAAGCCATATTACAAGTTTTCTCCTTGTGTCTTATTTTCTCATTTATATTCTGGGCCCATTTCTAAGTCCTGGTTCTTGTTTTGATTGTTGGATTTAATCATAAATGTAATGGGCAGACATCTCTAAAGGCAGCCTCTTCGTCTTGGAGCATATGCATACAATGACCAAGTTGAGACCCTTTGTGCGGACCTTCTTGAAGGAAGCTAGTGAAATGTTCGAAATGTATATATACACAATGGGTGATCGATCCTATGCCCAGGAAATGGCTAAGCTACTTGACCCCAAAAGAGAGTACTTCCATGAAAGAGTGATCTCCCGAGATGATGGTACCCAAAGACACCAAAAAGGCCTTGATGTGGTGTTGGGCCAAGAAAGTTATGTACTGATATTAGATGATACAGAACAGGTAAATGGATTTCAAAATAACTCTCAAACAGATTCTTATATGTTTTGCTGTCGAAATTCTTTTCTTTTGAAGGCGATGACGGTTTGTCTTTGAAACTCCCCAAGGTCAAATTTTGGATGGGGTTTTCACACTATTAGTGTCTGGTTTTGTTTTGCTTTTATGTTTTCCTTTTCTTTCGGACGGGAGTTTGATATTAGTCCTTGTTTTCTTGTGTTTTCATTTTTTGGATCAGGTCGTATGAGAATTATTGTTCGGTTTTGTTTTGCTTCCCTCTATTTTTTTTTTTTTTTTGGGGGGTTGGTGGTGTTTGAATCAGTATGCATACTTGTATATAGCTGTTTGAAGAATGATTCCACTGATCTACGACTTTTCTGCAAATGGAGCAATGAATCGAAGAACATAGCTACAACATGTCACAATCCCATGTTTTTTTTGCGTTATTGGCTGTTTTTGATTTGATTGCTAATTTTAAATCCTGAATAAAATGTGGGGTTCTCAGTTAGTTTTTGGCTTCAAACACTGTGGATTTTGAAGTAAAAAGCCATGTTTCGGAAGCAGAAAATTTAGCTAGGTAGAGGAGTATTTCTTCCTTCTGAGAAAATCTTATAATTATTTTGAGTTATCATTTTAATCCTCAAATTCTCCTGTTATTGTAGGCATGGACGAAGCACAAGGACAATTTGATACTGATGGAAAGATATCATTACTTTGCTTCAAGCTGTCAACAATTTGGATTCTCATGTAAATCCCTTTCCGAGATGGAGACGGATGAAAGTGAGTCGGATGGAGCCCTTGCCACTGTTATTGGAGTTCTCAGACAGATCCATACCATATTTTTTCATGTATGCTCCCTTCTCTTATTGCATAAGAACTTTGTAACCTTTTAGAGTGGCTATGGTTTTTATTGTTGTAAGACAACAAATTCCTTGTCCTAGGAGCACTGTTTGGCTTTCACACGCTGTCTTTGCATTCTTTATATACAACTGAGGTAATAACTGAGTCACTACTGTTTGTTGTCTTTACTTATATGTGGATTTTTGCACTGCAGGAACTGGAGGACGAGCTTGCTGGCAGAGACATTAGACAGGTATTTTTCCTGCTAAGGGTTTATTGACCATTTATGACTGAATTTGTATTACTAGTTTCCAATACTCCCAGTGAAGCAAAGAAATTATACTGTTGAAATGAATATGCTACTTTAGGTAGGAATTTTGGAATTCTGACTTAAAAGTTGGGAGTTTTTCAGAGTGATGCCTTAAGTCCTCTCGGACAAGGTTTTTGGAGCTGTGATTGTGATGAGAATAAATGGGCTGTTCAAAAAATGCTTAGGAACAAGGGAATGATTGTGGAACGCTACTGTACTGTACTCCTGCACTACCCTGTTTGAGAACTTCCTGAAAAAATGGTTGAGCCAGCAGCTAGATTAAGGAAACCCGTCATTTCACATCATACATGTCATTTTGTGCATTTGGTTGGAGCAGGTTTTGAAGACATTTCGCAAGGAAGTCCTTGAAGGCTGTAAGATCATCTTCAGCCGTGTGTTTCCGACCCAGTTCCCCGCCAGCCACCACCAGCTGTGGAAGATGGCTGAGCAGTTGGGAGCCAAGTGCACCGTGCACCTCGACGATTCAGTGACCCACGTGGTTGCGACAGATGCTGGGACAGAGAAGTCGCGTTGGGCGGTCAAGGAAAAGAAGTCCCTGGTCCATCCGCGGTGGATCGAGGCTTCCTACTATTTCTGGAAGAGGCAACCCGAAGAGAGCTTCTCCGTCGACCAAAAAGCCAGTAGTTAGCATTCGTCAATTTGAGCACATGAGTAGGATACTTCTAGTCAGATTTATCTAGTGACTTGACAAATTCCATAGCTGGTTTTATTCCTGGTGCATGCAACGTCTAGTAGTTTCGTTTGTTGGCCCCCTGCGGTTGCAGAAGAGCTCAAGGTGAACTTACGGCTCAGGATTTGGACATTCACTGTGTCTGGAATGCCTGATGGAAAACTTTAGGTTCAGAAATTGAAGGCGTTGGAGATTTTTATGGGCCGTCTATATGAGTGTGCTTTCCCCAACAGCGGACAAGGAGAACCGGCGTACTTAAAATTCATTTTCCAAATTTGGCCCGGCCTTTTTCACAAAATTCCCAAATTGCCCCTTTATACATTTCGTTCATTTCAACGTTTCTCTGAGACATCTCCTATTTTGGCTTTCTACCCAGGTAACACATAAATCAACTTTTTTCACGCATCCTTCAGCCTTAGGGCTGGTCAATGCGCCTTGCCCGAGCAGACATGGATTGGCCTGTCACTACAGCGGGCTGTGCCGGCTTGGGCACAGCATGCCCGGCCCATTAAAGTGATTAGCGAAATATTAAAGCAGATATAAAGATATTAGCTTTATAAAGATTAGCTGCAATGGAGAAAGTTTCTTCTCTTGACTTTATTAGGGTTCCTACCAAAGGCCGAAAGCACAAAATGAAAATGTAATCTTCTTACATTCGAAACCAAAAAAAAGGGAGCCCACACTAGGAACGTGACATATGTTATCTCTAAGGATACTAACAACATTTCGAACTCAAACGTTCGTAGCATCTTCTGAGACCAATCTCCCTTTATAACATGGGTTTACAAAATACAAGTTTGATGAATCGATGCAATTTTATTAGATGTCTATGAAGAAACAATCCGAACGCGCACCTAGAGATACTTGCCTAACCAGTTGGGTTCAAATGCTGCCCGCACCTAGAGATACTTGCCTAGCCAGTTGGGTTCAAATGCTGCCGTTTCCACGAACGTTTCAATATGTTTTAGAACTCTAATGTTAATGTCCTGAAACAATCATTTTGCAGTGAATTCAATCCAATTAGCCTCTTGGTCAGGAATCGAAGCTCAAGCATTCCTAAGGCTTGTTTACAAAATATCCATGCAATGCTTTCCGTAGTAGAGTCCACATGCAACATAGACATGGCCATTTACATGGGACTCATATTCATAGAGACTGGATCCCTATATATATATTCAATAAGTTCTACACAAAGACTCTCATTGAATCTCTGTGCACTTTAGGTCAAATCAGATTCCATATTTTGAAATTCGGTACAAAGATTCTCACTGTATCACTGTGCACTTTCAGTTCAATCGAGTCACTTCTCACTGTAGATAAATAGTAATTGCTTGTGAACACACTGTTTACCTTTTGTCTATAGTGACTAGTCTCTTCTATAAATAAACCCTTGCATAGAAAAGGAAGGCAGGCTTCGAACTGAGAGAGCCCTTCTACTTCCTTCTTACCTTCATCCCACAAAGACCTCCCTCATCTTGAAAGAGTTCTTCACTTCTCTTCACTTCTTCATCCAACAACCGATCCTCTTACATTCCCTTTCAAGATCAATAACCAAGTACTTGGTTCTGATAGTACTTGGTTCTGATCGGTACTTGGTAAGATTTTCATATTCCCATCTTACCGTTCTATTATCATAAACCCCTGTTAGATCAATAGTTACAAACCCTGTTCATGGTTTGTGAATCAAAAGATCTTTTATATATTGCACTTGTATTTCTTATGCAACTTTAAATATCTATACTTGTGACTTTCAGTTAATGCAATATTTTATTTAAACTTTCCTATCTATTTAAATTATTGCTCATACCCCCACAATCGGCCGATTTAACCGCATGTGGTTGGTGATTTAATTACCTACAAGTTAATTATATGCCCTTTTATTTACATATGAGCATTTATTGACATCTTTAAATGATCATTACTTATTCTTATTGTTTTACCCTTATGCTTACAATTATATTTCATTTTACTCAATTATAATTCTGCTTCATCTGCTTTATTTCATCATCACCATTAGTAAATTGAACCGTTTTGCTAAACCGCTAAACCATTAATTAAGATTATATATAAATGTGTATTTTGGCATTCATTGAACTCTAGTGTATTTTGAACAAAAAAAAAACTTTAGTATCTTGAATTTTCTTTTCTTTTGTTTTTTCTTCTCTTTTTGAATTGTATCTTCGGATTGCCCTTTTGATTGATGGGTTACAAATTGTGAACGTTACCAACATTTATAGTTGCATTTAGTGATGTCCATGAACATCATCCACCAATTACAAGGGTGACCCTTCTCTGTGCCAGAGACGCCGCCATTCCAGGCTGCTGTTGTTGCATTGACCAACACTCCTCACACTCATTGCACCTCATCGCCTGTAGTGTAGCCATTGCTCGTCGTAGACATCATACCACCACCCCCCTTCCCCCTCCCCCTTCTCTCTCTCTCGTTTGTCTTGATTATCTAGTAATGGAGCTCAGGACTGTATCTCCACATGTCCAGTCTACGACTAAATGATCTTAGTAAACAAAAGTATAAATTAGCAAGTGCAATTGGATGGAACACTTCATCACATGCCATGCAACGATTCTACCTAATTGATCATCGCCCATGTGGGTTTGAGTAAGAAAGAATATAGATTGATTCAATTACCTCTCAAAGGTATGTGATGTGTCATTATCGGGCAAGTGGTCCTTTACCTAATGAACATGGACATAACATAGAAAGCAGACGGATCGCAGCCCCCTTTGCATGTGTGAAGGATGCTTATGATGGAATCGACAATTCAAGAAACTATCGAGGAACGGAGAAACTTCATGTGCACCTCGTTTCGGAGCACATGAAGTGCATGAAATTAGATACACATCCACGTAACTTTTAAGTCTTCCATATACAGCTGATTAGATGGGGGACGATGATGTGAAAGATCCAGTGATCCTTCACATCAGTCCGTATTGTGTGCCTAGTTTTTTTCCGGATCCATTGAATTCGCACAGTAACTTGTCGAGAGGGATCTCTCTTTCCGTGTCGAATGTCGATGGCTTCAAATCTTCCTCGTGGAGACGTTGAGAGGGACGAGAAGTTTCTACGGACTTGATTTTTGGTTTGATTAAACCAGTTCCTTAAGCTGTTTATTCTCTAACTCGAGTTATTTGGTTCGCCTGAACCCTAATTTGTGACGCGATGCGGTAAATTTGTAGACCAACCGGATTAAGGGTTTTGCTGGAGGTGCATGGTGGAAGCAGAGCTTGCTAGCAAACAAACTAGAGCAAATCAAGACCAGTCAAGTAACTTAATAGCTCTAATAGCCAGCTATTAGGGTTTGTCTTTGTGCTCTCTTTGTTTCTAGAACCAGAAGTGTGAGATACAGAGGGGAATCTTTCCCATTCCTACCCTTATAGGACTTAAAACAGATTGCAAAAGGGATTTGGGATTTCATTCACAAAGTCCTATGGCTGCATTTCGTGGTCAGAATAAGTATTTTGATGGAATAGGACAAGATAATATCGGAAATTCTCTAGATTGTACATGTAGACAATTGGACATTTCTAATCCCATCAAGTGTTTGGCATACTATAGGAATGAAACAGATGAAAAAAAGTAGTTAAATTGCTTGGGAGGGTAGTCGCCTAAGGGCCGCAGTCACCACTGCCAACACATGGTGGTCGTTTGTTGCGCTCCAAGCCGGTTGATTGTGGTGCCGATCACCTTGCTTTTTCCCCGAGTCGATCTTGCTTCTAGTTCCATAAAGGCTTTTTATAAGGACATCTTTTGCTATACCGTGCGGATCATATCATCAAACACCCAATAAGATGATAAGATTTGGGATGATTGAGTTGGCGATTTAGGACACCAATAATAACCATTCCGTTGAAAATTGATTTTTGGAATAGGAATAGATTTTTCTATTTTTATTTTTTTGATGAGTTTCTTAGAAAAAATACGTATTTAATAACAACACAAATTTTTTATTTCTAGAATAGAAATTCATTTGATTATGGCACAAAATTTGTCCCTCCCAAGCGGCGGCAGATAGCGGCTAGTGACGACAATGGTGAGCAATGGCAGGTGGGCGACTAGCTACTAGTAAGGATGAGTGATGAGAAAATAGTTTTTATTTCTCATTTATATTCCAAAAATAGATAAGTAGAAAATTTTTATTTTTTATTTCTCTTCCAAACATATTTTTGGACTAAAAATTTGTTCCAAAAATAGAAAAACAAAATTATTTTACTCAATAGATTTCTCTTCAAAAACAAGTTTGGAATAGAAAAATAGTTTTGAAACAAGAATAGAATATTTATCATGCATGTCCTTACTTAATGGGTAACTAGAGATCTGACTTAGTAAGTCATTTACTAAAGTAAATTTTACTTTGTTAAAACTTTATTTTAGTTATATAATTTAATTGTGAATCCTAAACACAAATTTAAGGGAAAATTTCAAAAAGGATCTAAAGTGAATCTATTTTCTCAAATAAGGACCTAAAGTGACCGTTGTCTCAAATTAGGACCCGAAGTGGCTAAACCAGTCTCAAATAAGGACCTCAAATTGTCGGCCAGCCAAATGTTCACCAACCGACAAGCATGTGGCATTTCCGATAGCCGGAAATAAGGGTAATTTTGTCAAAAAAAAAATTGATAGAAATTAACAAACCCTAAAAACAAAACCCCCAAACTTTTCACGTTCTCACGTTTTCTTCTTATGCTCTTCATCTTCTCTGTTTTTTGTCCTCTCTCGCTTGGAGCACCCAAATTTTTTGTTAATGGAGCATGAATTGAAGTACAACAAGAAACCCCTACCTTCGTTTTTTCACATTTTCTTCCTCTCTTTTTTTGTCTTCATTTATTTCCAACAAAGAAGACAAATCTTGAGTAAAACCACATCTTCGTTAGTCAGACAATCATATGTAACACGATAATCTCGATTCTTCATCATCTTTTCCCAACCGAGAGACGGAGAACATCTCGATGTCGAAGACTCATATCTCGGGCACAATTCGAATTCACTTCCATGGAGAGAGAGAGAGAGAGAGTCGTTAGTCAGACACTCGTATGTAACACGATAGCCTTGATTCTTCATCATCTTTTCCCAACCGAGAGACAGAGAACATCTCGATGTCGAGAGATTTGAGAGAGAGAGAGAGAGAGAGCCGAGGGGGGTGCTGGCACGTTTGTTTGGAACTTAGGGAGTCAAGGATCTTGCTCCATTAACAAAGAATTTGGGTTCTCCGAGCAAGAGGGGACAAGGAACCTAGAAGATGAAGTGCAGATGAAGAAGAACATGAAGAAGAGTTTGGGGGTTTTGTTTTTAGGGTTTGTTAATTTCTATCAATATTTTTTTTTTACAAAATTGCCCTTATTCCAACCACCGGAAATGCCACACACTCGTTAGCCAGTGAATATTTGGTTAGCTAGCGATTTGAGATCCTTATTTGAGACTGGTTTAGCCACTAGGGGTCTTTATTTGAGACAACGACCACTTAGGATCCTTATTTGAGAAAATAGGCTTACTTCGGGTCCTTTTTTGAAATTTTCCCCAAATTTAATTATAATCTATCATTTGTAAGTAACAAAGCCCATTTCGGGCCCAACTTCTTCTTTTAGGATTGTCAGGATCTTAGACTTTTATTCTTGAGCCCTTAAATTTCTATAATAATGTGTTTCGCCCTCTAACTTTTCTAAGTGGAGATCTACAATGCAAAGTGATAGGAAATGTTTAAAGAATTTACTAATGTATGGATGCCCAAATGACAATATTTTGCCCGATTTTATGAATAAATATGATCGATAAAAACTATATAAATGCAACAGCCAAAGTTTAGTGAATATTAGCCAATATTGTTGTTAAGCTTAGTAAAGACTAAACTGCAATATATAATTATAAATATGGTCAATACCATCAAAAACCTCAAACCGATACACTTGTGACAAATCTACCAAAAATTAATATTTTGACCACAAAAAATTCTAAATTAATACACTTTTGACAAATTTACCTAAAACTAGTACACTTATGACAAATTTACCATCATTTAATTTCTGTTAAATACCGTCATATTGTTGAGTTGAATGACACGTGACAAATAACTAGTATATCAATTTGAGATTTTACTCTTCATTTGTTACAGTTGTACCGGTTTTGTATTTTTTGTGGTATTAATCCAATTTAACTGAAGATATATTTATCACAAATATACTAGTTTAGGGTTTTGATGGTAAAAAAATTTTAATTTGGGATAAATTTATCACGAGTGTATCAATTTGTGATCATTTAAGGTAAATTTATCATAAGTATACTAGTTTGTGTTTTTCATGATAAAAAAATTAGCTTGAGGTAAATTTATCACATGTGTATTATTTTGGAGTTTTTTGTGGTACTAACCTTTATAAATATTAGAAATAGTTTATCCTAAGGTAAATTTGATGATTGCACTAGGATGAAAAAAATATAAAAAATATGTTTTTAAAGTACATTGCTGTAAATTACATCATTACAAGAGGGTTTGATTGTGAAATTAGCCTCAAAATGTATTACTTATAAACTGATATTGGTTTCAGTAATATGACAAAAGATGTTAGCAATAATATTAACATGTATTGTGTTATCACGTTGCAACTAATGAAACCAAATGTATTTAGATCAACATGAACTTTTCTAAAGTACGGAACTATTATAGATTCAAATGAACCTTCTTAACAACACCCTTTTCATCCTTCTTCTTCTTCTTTTGGCAATTATAGGGATGTGACTAAACAGACTATTTGTTTACGGCCAACCATGTGCTTAAATGATCTTATAAAAGATAAAAAAAATTTGCTCTTTCATTTATAGAATGCAAGATCTCTCTACTTTTACATGAAAGTAGATAATCACCTTTTAATTGGGAAAATGACAAATAATTTTTAAATTTTACCCCAATGTGCAATGTGACCTTGAATTTTTAATTTATTCAATATGATCCTTAAAATTTTGGTAAATATTTAGTTTAGTCCTTATACAAAATAATATATGGAATAAATTAAATTTGGGGATTTAATAATTTAAGGATTAGATTGAACATATAACAAAAATTCATGAATCACATTAAACAAATTAAAAATTCAATAATTTTATTGCATATTAGATTAAAGTTCAAAGATCATATAAAATAAATTAAAAGTTCATAAATCACATTTTACACTAAAGCAAAATTCACGAACTATTTATGTAATTATATCTTATAAATTTTCTAAAATGATTTCACCTGGTACCAACCAGGGCGAGGGTGGGCGGGTTGGTTTGGTTTCGATGGCATCGATTCAATGTCATTTCGCTTTTTCCTTGATTTGATTTTCCCTTCGCCTTGTCATCAAACAAAGTGATTGCTGAGGGGGACCTATGCGTTAAAAACAACGACACGTAGCTGAAACAACAGAACAAGAAATAGTCCAAAAGTGTCCAAATCTTTCTTTAGGTGACGTGGAAAGCACTTCCGAGGAAGACTTTCCACAAAGTGTGCTCTCTGGCGGGCTTAGAACTTTGCCCTAATGACCAATAACTAGATACGTATAGAGCAAAAGACAGAAACCCTGCTGGTTTGAACGTGCAGCTGCTGATTAGTAGAAGTTATTATCACCACCTTATCTTGAGGACTCATCATGGAGGCGTTTGTTAGTTAGTTGAGAGCCCGAGCCGAGTGGCCAAAGCGGAGATAGCTTGTCTTTTATATAACGGGACATGATGACAAAACGCAATTATTTGGGAAAAGAGAACAGAAAAGTGCTTGACCCCAGACCTAATTCCACCTGTGACATGGAAAAACTCCGTTCCTTGGTGTAATGCTTTCGAGGATGAATTCGTAATCACGCCAATCGCTGGCGATGTGTCACCTCGCAATGACCGGTCGCAGGCCTAACCCTTGGCGACACTGGCTTAAGCGAACGTTCAGCGTCAAAGTGGCATCAGCTGTTTACGCTAGGCGACGCGACAAGGATGCGAAAGTTTTCAGGATGAAGGCAAAGAACGCCATGTGTTCGGTGTGCTTGTCATGATGGAAGTGGGCAGAGGACAGCGGTCCTTGCTCTCCTTTTGTCAATGATGTTTCCTTTGTTCATCTCGCCTTTTTTATGACCGGTCGCTGGGGGCAACCTTGTGCGATCTCGATCTTTGAACGCGCGATGCATCTTTGTGTCGTTCCCATGTCTAGCGATTACTGAATCGGAGAATCGACGGCTCTTGGGAATGAGAAGTCTATGCATTATCCATAAGGTTAGGCAACCCGTTTCTGGGGAGGAGAAGAAGGTATAGTGGCAATCAATTGTCATGACGACCGTCCGATCCCGATACTTAGCGTGCGTATCGGCTGTTGGGTCTTTAATATGGAAAACCAAACACGCGAGTACATATTGCGGTTGAGTTATATGAGTGAGGGAGCCTATCCTTGTCCGCATGGTACTGTTACCACCTCCTGCGCTCATGGAACGCACCTTTTGGATAGCTAAATCACCTCGGTAATGCTCGGCACTCGTTATTTATTTATTTTTTAGGGTTTAACGGACAGGTAGTAATGTTCGAGCTACTTTTCTCAAGCCCCAACTAATCAACCTCTTCTGGCAATCTTAAGGGAAAATCCTCTTGCATCAAACCGAGTGCATTAAGATTTTACTCGTAGAGCGATGCTGACGATGCTTACTTTTAACTATTTATGGTATATGAACAGCGATCTCGAACTCTGGTTCTACTCTAGAGTGCAAGGTACCATTTAGTATTCACCCGACCTTGCTTTAACATATCCTCGAATATAATCATATGGGAATCAAATCTGAATTGAGATTGAGTGACCTCATGGCTGATCTGAATAAGACCCTGAAGATTCAAGTATATGCTGCAATACTCACTGCAGAGAAGTTTCAAGAAATTTTCCACCTGTCCTCTTTTCTTGGACCGGCCGTAGTTTTAGGTGAAGAATAATGAATAACAACGGCATTGATTCCAAAAAAGAATAATAAGATAGAGCTGCTCTAAATTTTTTATTTTTTGGCCATCAAATTTTGACATGGCTGTTGCTCGGTCACCTTCCTAGTCCTGAGCCTTGACCGGTTGATAAGAATTTCGAATGATAACGCATTTGATTTAGTTAAGACGCCTGTCCTTTGAGGACACGTTGGGGGACAGTCTTCTGCCACGTATTTTCGACACGAAAGCCCTAGACGGACGTATATACGTATGTTCACACTTATAACGAAGGAGCTCTCTTCATTTTTGGGATATAGATAACGACATTCATTGCTGATTGATCGGATTTCCGAGTGCGTGAGCAAAAACGGTGAAATTTCTTTTTCCGTCTCGCTTTCATCAGCAAGAAGGCATGTGGACTTGAGGCGGACATGATGGATGAACGTGTCGAAATCTCCTAAGCGAATCAATGTGAACAAGACAAGAGTACAAGGGTCCCTCAGGCCCATGCCTGGAACCCTACAAAGGACATAAACTCCCACAAGCTACAACTACAGTGACTTAAATTAATTAGACAGTTGTCGCATGATTATGATTTCTTCGGTAGAGAGTGAGAAGGCGTTTTCGGTTTTCTGTCCCTGTTTCTCTATTATTTTACTGTTACGTTAGATGATGTAGAAGTGTCTTCTCCGTCTATGTTGCACGTGGTAGCTATTAGATTACATTATGACAACATTGCCGCAACCAAATGAGTGCCATAAGAAATAATCTGCGTGAAAATTAACACAAATCATTTTTTCATGGAGCATCTCTTAAAGCTTTGCAAACCTAATTTAATGATATTTCATTCTAAAATTTGATTAACTAGGAGTGCAAGTGAGTTAAGCTATTCGTGAGAAACTTGAACTTGCTTCATAAATACTTGAGTTTGACTCGATTATTTTAAGTCAACTTCTAAGTTCAAGCTACTCAAGCAGAATTGTCAAGTCAAGTTTGGATTTCTCAATTACCTTTCTAGTTGAGTTCGAGCAAAATATGTAAATATTGAATCGAGCTTGAGTTGCATTTCGAGGGGAGAATTACCCAAAAAATCCTAAACCTATTATAATTGTGCCAATTCAGCCATAAACTCTCTTTTTTGCCAATTCAGTCATAAATCCTTTTGCAATTTTACTAATTCAGCCCATTTGGCGAAATTTGGCGACCGATGCTGATGTAGCCATTGGCCATCTAGCAAGCAATTTTTTAATATTTTTTTATTTTTCCTTTTATTTTTCTTTTTTTCCCTCCTCTTCTTCCTCCTTGGCTTCTTCTCCCTGCAGTGGCCGGCAAGGCTCCTCATCAGCGTTGCAATGGCCAAGCCACAAGTGAAGGTAGCCTTGCCTGCAACCCCGAAGCCATACCCAGATCTGGGCGAGGCTGTCAGCAAGGGTGGATGAGGGCCACGACCCGCGCCAGTGGTCGGCGAAGGCTTTGAGGCTCTTGCCGGAGCCTTGCCAGCCATGCATGGAGAAGAAGCCAAAAAGGAAGAAGAGGAAAAAAAAAGGAAAAAAAGGAAAATTTTAAAATTATTAAAAATTGCTCCTCGGACGATCGCATTAGTATTGGTCAGCCAAGTTTTGATGAATGAACTGAATTGACTCAATTATAAAAGGTTTAGAATTAAATTAGGAAAAAAATTTGAGACTAAATTAACATAATTACAATAAATTTAGAATTTTTTTGGTAATTTTCTCCATGTCGAGCGGTGCACGTGCATTAGTAGAGCTCTAGTCTGGTGGTGTATGTGTCATATTGCAATTTTATCTTTTTTTGACTTGGTCAAAAGTGGGGTTGAAATTTGCTCTGAAAAAGAAAAGTGGGCTCTCTTTATAAAGAAAGGGAGCACATTCATTCAGTAAAAGGAAACAAAGAAGAAAAGAGAAAAGTGGGTTGAAGCCCATTGCTCATTTAATTGGTGTAATTTTTAGAGTTAGGGCATAAATTTGAAGTTAGGTAAAATTTGAATTGTGAAATTCGATCCAGTAGTTGTGAAACCATGAAATTACACGAAAATCATAGATTAGGGCATTGTAAAGCCGTGAGGTTTGACGGAAGTCGGGTCGAAATAATGTTTTACTCTGAGCGAAATTTTAAAGTTTCGCATGCAAGTTTCACGTTACGGATAGTTTTAATATCTTCTTTAAGGGAGTGTTTCGTTGGCGTGTAGGAGTCGTTTTGTCAGTGATTAAGTTTAGTTTAGTCAATTTGTAATTGAAGTAGTATTTTATTTGATTTCAATGTTATTCTTGCTTAATTGATAGTTTGTCGGTTCAAGTGAGTTTTGTTTTTTGTTTTAAGCTTTCCAAGATGAATGGTGCTATCTATTTTCGAGTACATAAACTCATATTTCAAAAGTGATACGGATTAATTGTCATTTTTATTTTGTAAAATCTAGATTGAGGACAACATACTTATTGGTTAGTTATGAATGTTTTAGAAACGTGTTATGAAAAGTAACACAAAAGTCTATATAT
The DNA here is from genome assembly GCA_014182845.1 of Corymbia calophylla. Taxonomy (NCBI): domain Eukaryota; kingdom Viridiplantae; phylum Streptophyta; class Magnoliopsida; order Myrtales; family Myrtaceae; genus Corymbia; species Corymbia calophylla. The sequence goes on from CM024695.1 coordinate 28,328,080, forward strand.
ATATTGCTTTGAACTGGTTTATGAAATTGGTTCTAAAATGATTTGAGAAATGCTTTACGAAAAGTATTTCTGGCTGATGACCTTTGTTGCAAAAGATTATCTATTTGGTCTGTGAATATACTATGGTTTATAAAAACTAATTATGTTTCAGAAATTGACATATGATTGTTTAATGCTCAATATCATTGCAAACCCAATTAAGGTTTCTAGGTATGCATACTAAATATTAGGGTATCATTCTAGGCTAAACAAATGGTTGATAATAAGTGGAAAGCTTGCCAAGAGAATAATCATGGTCATGTTATCATCAAGTGTTGTGTCATGAGTATGGTAGAATGCTAAATGAAGATTAGTTGATGGAATGGATCATTAGCGTGTGACTTTATAGAGATTAATCAATGGACTTGATCATTGATGTTTGATGGTGATGGTGGATTAAATGAGAATTTTTTATTTGTATAAAAATTTGTTAAAATGAAACAACTCATATTTGATGTAATACGTATATTAGATATTGGGTTTGGATTTTGAGTTTTGAGTTTTTGAGTTGAGTTTGAAGAGTTTAGTCATTGGTTGGAGATCTATATATTCTTCTTGATGAATTATAGAAACTCTAATGTTGTAACCAATTTGCTGGTTTATCTGAAATATATATAGATTAAGATATATATTTTGATAACATATTAGGGGTTTATGTTTGAGACCGCATCCTTCAAGAGGAATGATAGCCGTGTCTTTCCTCCATTCTTGTTGGATTTAGGGCATGATAGGACAGGACGATAACCTCAATCACCGTATAGACCGAAGATACATTATCAATCCTAATTTTTTATCATTTTCAAGCCGGTGCTTTCACAAGATGAGGATTGCTTTCGATCGTTGAGCAATTCAAAAATCAAATTTTCAAACATTACGGTGGTAAATCACCTAAACGAGAGAGGCGAAGTAGCCGATCGTAAGTCAATTTACCTCTCAAAGGTCAATTTACTTGCTTCTTTTAAGAGGGTAAATTCGAGAGGAAGCCATTCTTACTTATAGGTATACGTCGCCATCGGGTGTCCCACCTATTCATTTACGTCTCCATCATGAACATTAACACTTTTTTTTTTCAAGTAAGCAGTCTAACAACATAAGCATATTAATATAAATATATATATTAACACAAGCATAATTAGTCAATATACATGAAAAAATTAGTACTATTAAGATGCACGCGTACGAACAGGCCGTCGTTTTCTTGGACGTGCAATCAATTTTTCAATTAATTCATTCATAAGAGAATATCGAAGAGCACTGGTAGACCTACCATGAATTCTTTATAATGCAAGTGGGTCTAGTGTACAATTACGAGTTGTTCACCACCAGCGTATAATCCTCCCCCAGACCTTGCACTTAGCTGCAAATTTGGTGCCCAATTTGAACATGTTTATCAAGATTTTATTGGGGCATGATTTAATTATGGCCAAAAACAAAGTCAAATAAGAAAACAATCGAAGGGATATGTGGAGAAAGTGATTACTTATGGGATGGTCGACTGAACAGCCTATCAAGAACAAATCGAAGTCCATGAGCTCAATCCTTTAATTCATTAATTCTCTTTGAGTGCTTTTTTTTTGCGAAAAATTCACAATTTTGAAACTATTTTTTCAAAAGTTGATCTTTTGTATCACAACAAATATTTTTAAACATAAGCTTTTATTGATAATAAAAAATATATTCAATGTAGAATTGAATGCATAACCAAATTAATATTTCAATTTTCATCAAATCTAAACTTCCTCAAAAATCGGCTGAGCATTTCGAATTAAAAGAAAATCTGGGGTTTTTCTAAAGAATGAGAAGAAGTCGAGAGAGATTATTAATAAGAGGCATCTAAATCGACTTAACAAAGTATTAACCCAAAAAATCAAAGGGAAAATTCGTACCTTCTTCCATAAAATCCAGAAGAGAGTTTCAATTAAATGTAGAAATTCCCTCTTCGGCCACTCAAATTCTCTGCCCATTTAGTATCAAATTCTTTTAAACCACTTCAATTAATTTTTATTGCTGAGTATTACTTTCATTTTTAATTTAACAGCAGCAGTGCCAACTCATCTAAAAACTTAATAATACAAAAGAATAGCAATAATTTGTTTTTATTTTTGTTATCGGAATCCATATTTCTAATGTGTCATCTTCTTAGTTATTATGAAGGAGACTGAAATGCACTTAGCGAGCTCCATTTATACAGAGCAGTAAGTAATGTTTCACATGGCCAAAAAAATGATAAGATCATGTAATCTAGAGTTCAAAGAAGAAATCAAAGCAGAGTAGCCTCAAAAGGAGCATCACATGTGAATATTATTCCGCACTAACCCAAAAAAATCGTGAGTATTCTCTAACAAGCACATGCATCACGTTTCCATTAGCTGTGTCCTGTTCAGTCAAACTTGTCCTGTCCATCATCATGCGCAAAAGTTGAGGACATTGACTAGGGTTTGCAAGGTTGACTCGTAGAGTCGCTGTTATTTATATAGTTTGTGACTTAAATACGAGAAAGTTACAAAATATATTTTAAATTTATTACACATGCTAATTCAATTATAAATCTTTTAATTTGACCAATTGAATATTAAACATTTTGAAAATTTATAAATATAATTCATTTAACTAATTTTAATCAGAAATCGCTGACGTGAACGTTAATATTTATATGATACAATCGACGTTAAAATAAATAATTTTTACAAATTTTTTATTTTCCCTTTTTATTTTATTTTATTTTATTTTTTCCTCCATCATTCGATGGATCTTGGCAATGGCCTGTGATTGGCAACTAGTAATAATCAAGGAGGGCCCGGACCCTTGCTTGAATCTAACAAAGGGCAACCAAGCCAGCTTTGGGCAAGGCTCAATCTCACCAAATTTGGTGAAGCAAACCTCACCCGAGGTTGGCAAGGTCACCCCTTATCAGATCCCAACGACGTCAGCCCTCACTAGCCTTTGGCAAGGTTGCCTCTCATCGAATCTTGGCTAGGATCGCCTTGCCGTTCGTGGCCTTTGGCCAATTGCTGATGCTCGGCAATAGGAGGAAAAAGAATGAAATAAAATAAAATATAAAAAATCAGAAAAATTAAAAATTTGCTCATGTTAGCATTAGTTGTGTTATGTAAACAATCGATATTCGTGTCAGAGAATTCTAGTGAAAATAGCACATTTTCAAAAGGGTTAAAACTCAATTGGCCAAATATTTATTACTGAATTAGAATAAGCATTAGGATTTTTTTGGGTAATTTTCTTTCTAGAAACCATGTGGACGGTGCAAGGTCAGAATTGGATAAAAAGGAATTTGAAAATAGAAAAATATTTCTTTCTTCCGAAAACAAATATGATGAAGGAGCAGGAATCATGGGGATCTACGCACATGTAGCCATATGAAACCCTAATCAAGGACACTCCCATTTCAAGTTTTGTAACGTGGAATGGATCGGGGGCATTGAATACGTCCGGAAAGATTGGATCTGGTGGAGTGTCGACTGCACCACTGACCCCCTTGGGTACAATGATTTTGGTTAGTTTATGTGGGCGCAAATAAGTTGCCAAAACATGTCGGACGACATTAAGCCCCCTAATGATCATGCTGTACATGCAAATGATTCGTTCTCTTTTGTCTTTTGTTTGTGGTCGATAGTTCGTCCTCTTTTGCCACTGGCTGCAGATTCGAGCATAATTTGTGCGGTCTCTAATTTGTCCCTATGTCGGTAGAGTGTTATACAAATTTGCGGACTATATACGGTGCTATATGTTCTTGGGTCGTACTATGAGCGACAGAAACTCGCATTTTCTTCAATTTTTTCCGAGTCTTTCGGTGGAATATGCATGGGATTTTTGTTAAGGTGACAGCCGACGTTAAGAAATGACTTACATGCTTACATGTCGCAATGATGTGTGAGAAAGGAACTTTTGTCTCCAATTTTGTGCATATGTGTGAGTGGAAGGGAGGGCGCTACAGGTCGATAGGGATAACACGATCATGGAGCAATCGAGTGGCACAGCTCATCTTGGCTATGGCAGAGGGTGAGGATGAAAGAGAGATATAGAGAGACAGGGAATTTAAGTTAGCTTTAGGTTCTTGCTATATAAAGCGATATATAGAGACACATAGAGTGGCCCTTGCCCAGCCTAGGCTAGGGCGTCACAGCTCTTACCAATAGTCAATGAGGGTCACGATGCTCTCGCTAAATTTAGGTTCTTGCTATATAAAGCGATATAAAGAGAGATATAGGTTCTTGCAATATAAAGCGATATATAGAGAGACATAGAGTGGCCCTTGCCCAACCTAGGCTAGGGCGTCACAGCTCTTACCAATAGTCAATGAGGGTCAGGATGCTCTCGCTAAATTTAGGTTAGGCGCTTGTTTGTTCCCTCACTAGCCAAAAGTCAAAAAAAAAAAGAAAAAGGGAAAGAATAAAAAATACAATAATAAGTATAAAAGTACAAAAAAAAAAAAATCTTCCACTTCAACATCAATATTGCCATGTAGAATGATCAGCACTGACTAAAGTGTCATATCAACGTTTTCCAACCAAAGACTAAATTGGCAAATTATCCAAAAATTTAGAATTAAATTAGTCAATTATCAAAAGATTAAATTAATACAATTGAATTATTAAATTATTAAATTGTCAAATTATCAAAATATTGAGAATCAAACTAACCAAATTAAAATATTTATAATTGAATTGGTATAAATATAATAAACTTAAAATTTTTTTGATAATTTTCCCTTTTTTCGCATCTCACGTTTTTATCCCACTCGATCAAAAAAATTGCTCAAATGATAGTTGTCCAAAAAAAAAAAGAGCTCAAACAAGTTATCTAATCAAACTGGCTAAAGGACTAGAAAGCTTTCGTTTCACAGAAACGCGTGCCAAGAAGAGCAGCAGAAATTTGGTATTTCTGCCTGTTGGGGGAAAACCTAAACCGTGGGCCACGCTTAGATCTCGACGGCTCTCACCAGTCCCATCGACAGGAATTGCTGATGGACGACGAGTCACTCTAAAACGACGGGACAACCCGTACGTTGTATATCATTATTGGTTTCTCCTTCGGACCAAGGGACCAAGGAGAAACTGACAAAACGGCTAACTTCGACACGCGTCTTTCCCAACGCATCAATGCCCGTGCCTTATCTAGCGTACCCACCACCGCCCATTCATTGGCATGCGCCCTGATGAAAGAATGCTTGTCGGTATTAGAAAGGAAATTGAAGGGCGTGGACAGAGAACATGTGAAAAGAATCGTGCCTTTGATAGAGAAGTTACAGGGGTTTTGGTCGTTTCATACAATGTCGTTCTTGTTTGTGTCGATTGCGACGGGAACAGCACCCGAATTACCGATACAACGCCCTTCGAGTTAAGGATTTGGTTTATCACTTCGTCGGCACTGTCTAGTCTAAGTTATTTGTCTAACTCGTTAGAATGTGAAACTCAATTGAGTACGATTTGGGAGTTTTGGGGGATTTAATTCATCATGTCCCCGGAGTAAATTGAGTCATAGTTATGCTTGTATAATTGAATCGAAGTTATGTGCTTTGATGACCATGTTAGATAAGCAAAAGGTAGACATTATTTCATGAATTTGACATTGCTTAAAGGCTTGAGATCAACTCGTGCTTGTTGTCATATGAAATTTGCTTTTCAAATTTTAAACCGAGTTGAGTCAAGTCAAGTTCAAGTCTATTACTGCTCTCGTCAGGTCATGTTGAAGTAGGCCTGCACGAGATTTAATTTTAGATCGTGCTGTGGGGCCAATGTCCTAGGAATCAAAGGACAAATGGACATTTGGGAAAATCAAAGGCATACCAAACCTAATGATAATAAACAAACAACGATATGGGCAAGCAACATTTCAGAGCCGACTTAAAGCAAAACATCAAGAAAACAATAGTCATGTTCACATGGTCCTCCTATCTATTACTTGAGATCATTTTTTGGTATGCCACCACAATTTCACGAAATTTCCTATCAATCTAGAAAAAAATAAAATCTGCAATTTCATCCTGTTATAGTCTGATTTTTTAATTTGCCTTAATTGTCGAACCTTATGTGAAGGAAATTATCACAAAATTGCGTAATTTTTTCCTTGTTCATTGGAGCGTTGCAAGAGGGAGACGTGAACAACTCCTTTGGTATCTAGGCAAGAATTAGGGTTTTAGTGAAGCATACGTGACCGTTTGATATCGACTTTCTTTGACTAGATGCAAAAGATGTCAACATGGGTGGTCCTCCCTCCCTTTTAATTGCGTTTGTCATGTACTAAGGTTTCCACTTTCGTGTAATTTGGTTTTGGTTTTGGTTTTCAAGTAGTTTAACAAGTTAAAAGCATTCGATGGACCGGTTAAAATTTCGTATGTATATATCTGTGAGAGAACCGTGCCCCATTTTTACCGGACTATCTTGGGAAATCGCCCAAACATTAATATTTTAAGAGATAATACGGTCGGAAAACCCTAAGTTATGTTTATTGTGTCGCTAATACCCCAATTTTTTTGCCATGTCACAAGAAATTTCAAGGGGAAAATTATCAAAAGAAATCCCAAACCTATCGCAATTTTGTCAATTCAATCATAAACATTTTTTAGCCAATTCAATCATAAATATTTTGCATTTATATGAGTTCAGTTCAATGGCAATTTTGACATGCCGGCACTAATGTGATGCTGACGGTGCTAATGTGACTTTTTAAAATAACATTTTGATTTTTTATAATTTTTTTCTTTTTAATGTATTTTCTTTAATTTTTTTCTCCCTTCCCTTGGGGCTAGCGAGGGCCGCGACGCCCTCATTAGCCAAGGTGTGGGTGTGGTCCCTCACCCAGATCTAGCGAGTTGAGGGTGTTGTGGCTTGCCACGACCTGGCGAGGGCCACAACGCCCTCGCCCAGTGCCGGTGAGAGTCAACCAACAACCCTCACTAGCCTTAAGAGAAGGGAGAAAAGATAAAAGATAAAAGATAAATTTTATTAAAATATCATTTTAAAAATGCCAGGTCAGTGCAAGTCAATCAAAATTGACCGATTGAATTGAACCGGTACAAATGCAAAAAGTTAAAGACTGAATTGACAAAATTACAATAGGTTTGAGATTTTTTTGATAATGCCTACTACCATACCAATATCTCAAAAAAATTTGTGTCATCAAAACCCTTAAATTTGTTCCAATGCACTTTTTCTCACATTGGCACAAATTTGAAACTTGAGGTGTTGGTGTTATAGCGAGCAAAGCAGGCGTTTTTGTGGTAAAGAAAGTGTATTATGCCAAGCAATTACAAATTTCGGAGTTTTGGCAAAACAAAATAAAAATTAGTATATTGGTATTACAATGGGTATAATTCATGGTTTTTTGCAGTATTGTTTCGAATATATTCGGGAGGGTGGAGTTTAGAAGATACGATGGAGGAAAATCGTGTGTTTCCTTCCACCCCATGCGACAAAAGAATTTCAAATTCTCTTTTCGTACGTTTCTTCCCCCAAATCTCATTTCACATCCTCCCATTTTTCCCAAAGTTTGTCTCTTCTTCATCTCAACGCCTCCATCATGAAACGTGCTCGCATTAATTCCACTTAACACCATCTTCATAATAGAAAAAAAAATTGAAATATCGAGCACGTTTTGTTAAAGAAATAAACCAATAAAAAAAAAACAATATATATTCGCGTGTGCCAAATACAGTACAAGCTAGCCGCCGAAGCCGAGCGGAGTGGGTCTTGACTTGGAGTCAATGCTCATCTAGAATTTCAGATCAACGGCCAGCCGCTTCTTCAAACGCTTTCCAGCTGCAATCTCCGCCGTCCGGCCCCGCCGCTATTTTTTAAAATCCCCCCTTTAATCACGTGGAATGGATAAGCACGAAGAAGCGTGGTCGACCCGGATTGCTCGTGGGATTATCTCCTTCGTTAGCAAGATCTTTTGAGCTGATCCGGTGAGAAGGATGATTCCATGTCTATCTCCTCGTGTCGCATGATATTCTAAGTTAGGTGTTCTGCATAGGACACTTTAAACGATGATGTTTCGTCACATGAATGTGTGTGGGGGACATTAGGGTTCGATTTTTTGGCTCTTCTAAGATCTTTGGCAATGATTCCAAAGTGGGCACCTCTCACCTTCGCCTGAGATGCCTTTTTGGAGTCAGTCATAAGGAGCTTTTGACGATCTAGACATTGAATGCGATTTTTCAAAAGTCATCAAGGTTGTGCGGCACGATTACAACTTCCAAAAGCTACTTAATTGCGATTAGAGATATTTCGTGTGACTTATGTGATGTGTGATATTGTCTTCCTGATACCTCTAAATGTTATGCTCCATTTTATCAATTAGGGAGGATCGGTTTCATGGTTAGTAGGGTTTCATGGAGCCAAAATATTAAAACCGATTTTTAGTTTTTGCAATTAAAAACTTACCCTATTTGCATTGGAACCAACCTTGAAATCGATTGTATTATTTGGTCTGATTTCAAGGTCTACCTGGGAACCCATTTTTTTATTCTTTATTTTTTTGTTTCATTTTTTACGACAAAACAATTCAAAGTAAAAGATGGATGAGGGTGAGTGAGCAACGGTGAGTCAAAAACGAGAAAGGGTTGTGAGGCTTGAATGAGCGAGCGAAGAGGAGGGCAAGTTGCAAGCAAAAGAGTGAGAGTCGTGAAATGTTGAGTAGGGTTAGAGAGAATAGAGAAAAATAAAGATAGAGAAGAAGACGCCAAGAAAAAAAAGAAGGGCTTTTAAGGTTTTATAAAACCAGTTCAAAATTCTATTTGATCAATCTGATTCTCTAATGATTATTCACTTAGAACCGGGAATTAAACCAATGCCAATGAGAACTTGGAATCGACCAATTTTCAAGGCAGTCTTCACTAAGAATCCGAAACTAAACCAATTCGAAACAACACAAAATACTATCGTATGTATATTTCTTATTACTTTAGTGGACACAACATCAGAGCAAGTCCTAAAACTTGTGACATTCATGATATGTTCTAGGACCCACACTGTAATTATCCCATTTCATTATAAAAGCATGCAAAATTAAAATGCTAAAACCAAAAGAAACAAGTCCAAAATCAAAACTAAAATTCACTAAATAGGCACATCAATTCCTAAACAAGCCACCCACCGGCTAGCATCACGAAGCATGCGACCCCACCTCTCCTTCGAGATATTTCATTAGTGCCTCCTCTATATGGCCGGCTGATGAGCTGCTATCCATTGCATTGAACTCGTGAGAATCATGCACACAAACGAACAAGATGAAGTGTTTGGTTTTCCTTCCCCCAACAATCAAGTACAATGATCGCACGCCTTGTCACCCTAAAGATTCAATTCGCGTTAGATTAGTGATTGTCTTAAGTTTTTTAATTACATTTCCGAAGAAAGGTTCCGGCCACGCTAATCACGAAACCCTTGGTGTCTAATTTCCATGGTAATGCTAGCTAATCATTCGACCTTTGCCCCGGTCAAGTCTTGTGATTAAGGGATTAATTAATTAGTGGGTCACCGATGCTTTTCTTTCACCAAATGAGAAAGCAATGGCTAAAAGCATAAGTCATTTTTGCATTGAAATCACGCAGCACAGGAGGGGTTAGGCAGTAAGAGATTCAGAACTTGAGAGTAGAAATGGCGTGTTTTGAAATTAGGTGGTCCATAATATAACAAAGAAAGAAAAGGTTGAGGATGGTTTTGTAGTTTTAGTTAAAGGGCCCGACTTATTTAAGATATTTTAGGCAGAAAGTTGCCTATTTAGTTGCCCTTTCAAAGCTAGAAAATTTTAATCTAAATGCTGAGAAATGACTGAAAAACATATCATACAAAACTATATATCAATAATTTTTTTTGAGATTTATCTAAGCTACAATATCAGAAAAAAACTAAAATATAAAAGTGGAAAATATTTTGAATGGACTCACTTGTTGCTTTTCTCTTTTCTTTTTTGGGTGTGAAAATGAGCTAAAGTCGAATACAAAATTTTAACATCGCCTAATAAAACATGAATTAACTCTCTAGAAGGTAATGAAAATAATCTAACATTCAAGCGTTTAGCAAGTCAATCGATAGAACGATTTTCTTTTCGAAAGTTATGTTGCACTTTAAACTCAAAGAGTAAGCACGGTAGTGTTTCGATATCTTTGAGCAAAGTAGGGCTAGTATTATCAATTATAAGCTTTGAGCTAACAAGATTAATGATGGTTTTAAAGTCCATTGTTTGGTAATTACAATAATAAAATCGGATATATTCATATCATATAATGTACATTTTTTTAGTATAAACCACATATCAGTATAAATAAATAAAAATTTTACAATCGGAAATACTAAAAATCTCTTGCAACACTCTTGTCCACTTCATTTTTATGTTCCTCTCTTTTTTAATTAATTTCTTTTTTATTTATTTCTTCCCCTTTCCATCATTGTCTAATAAAATTTTATTAAATAGTAAATTAGACAAATATACCTAAAATTCTAAAATGCCTAAAATATGTTATAAATATAAATATATATTTGTATTTATATATTTAATTTATATTATCATATTTAATTAAATTGGAATATATAAAATAAAAATAATATTAAATTCAAAAAAATTATTTTTTGTTATTTTGAATTTCTTATATTAGAATTAAAATTTTATTTATATTGAAATATAGTCCTAATTTTGTTAATATAAGAAGTTTGTTATTCAAGAAAAATAATTTTTTTTTGTGAATATTAAAAATCATATCCACTTTTATCCCACCTCTCTTGTGTAATAATCTTATCTAACCTATTTCTCTTTTATATTCAATTTTATCTTATTTTGAGTAAGTACCAAATGAATGATAAGATAAATTTTATCATATCTTGAATTTAATCCCCGTTGTCAAATGTAACTTCAACTTGAGGGAATTAACAGGAGAAAAGGCCAAGGATTTTTTTTTTTTTTTTTGTGGTGATGGAAAAAGTCAAAAACCCAAGATTTAAAAGGGAAATGAAAATTTAAGTCTGTTGCCTATGAAACCTTGACTAAGTACCTATTAGAGATTCTTTTGCATTTTCGGGGGGGGGGGGGGCTTTTCCCTTTTTTTTTTCCACCTAAGCTTAACCGGTAAAAAGTGAAAATCCCACTTTTGATGACGTCATCATAGCCCCGCTCTCCTCCCATCAAATCTCGATTGACCGCCACCGCGAGAAAAAGAAAAAAAAAGCCACCATTTCCGTGAAAGTACACCTCAGACGGGGCCCCACGAATTTGCCGGAGGGCCCCCCCGCGATGCGGAGAATTTGCTAGCGAGGACAACAACACTACCCTTTTTGCTAGTCAGGACAAACCGGACGAGAAATCGTAGCGACAGCGGAGCTCCGGGGGGGACGAACGGGCGCGCCGGTTTTCTCGTATTTGACCTTCTTCGAGCGTCTCGCACGCGTCCGCAATCTGCGCCGACTGCTTGAGTCTTGACCCGGTCACTCCACGGCGCTCCTTTCGGGAATCGAGCGTGGGGAGGGCAAGTCACTTCATTAAACAGTTCGAAATATCGTCTCGACCGTACAAGATCTATATATCACAATTCTGATATCTATCCTAAAAATCGAAAGATTCATAAGATTTGATGTAAATTATCTATAATATGTCTAGTCATAGACCCATCAAATTTTCCTTTTATAGCTCTGATTTACGAAATTGGCGAACAAGACTCATTTTTCTCATTATCTTTTTGACCTACTTTTAATTTTTTTTTTCTTTTTTTCTTGGGTCGGATTCGACACGGAGTATTTAATTTTTAGCCAAATGAAAATGTTAGGATGGATTTGGCAAGCTTGAATTTTTTACCTTTGCCAAAACGAGCCGGTAATTCTCTGGAAATCCTCACTTGCCCGATTACAGCATTTAGCGTTTAGCGCCCACCCCCCAATAATTGTCAGCATAATAAATTTGTCAATCCGCCGTTTCGTGGCAACTCCATAAATCCCCGAGGGCAGAAGCGTAATTTCGGGCCCCGCCACCGGCTTCCGCTATATATGGGACGAGCCATGCGCAGCAGAACGACGAAGAAGAAAGAAGAGGAGAGAAAAAAACAAGAACCGAAACTCCGTCATTCATTCACAACTCCTTCTCGAAAACCTCGCCGCTCTTCGATCCCGAGAGAGAGAGAGAGAGAGAGAGAGAGAGAGAGAGCCTGGACGAATCCCCAGGAAGAATCTCGTAAAGGGGAGTTCTCTCTTCGCGTAGGGAATGCATAGAGATGACGGTAGCCCGCCGCTTCTCTTCTTCTTCCTCCCCGACGAAGCCTGAGTCGTGGTGGCGAGCCAACTCGCGCATCGGCGGCCGGACCTGCCACCGCAAGCACGTCGAGGACGGGTGATCCGACGGTTCGCCCTCTGACCTCGGCCTCTTCCTTTTCGAAGTCTGTCGGCCGTTCGGGGACCGTTCGTGGGTCTTTTGTAGTTCCTGCAATCGAATTCTGGTTTTTGCTGTGACGTCGGAGAAAAGAAGGCTTCGAGGATGACGAAGAAGGGGGAGGATGGGAGCTCGTCGATCCTGCACGGGAGGTACGAGCTGGGCCGGCTCCTCGGGCACGGGACGTTCGCGAAGGTGTACCACGCGCGGGAGCTGCAGAGCGGCCGGAGCGTGGCGATGAAGGTCGTCGGGAAGGAGAAGGTGGTGAAGGTGGGGATGACTGAGCAGATCAAGCGCGAGATCGCGGTGATGAAGATGGTGAAGCACCCCCACATCGTGGAGCTCCACGAGGTCATGGCGAGCAAGTCCAAGATCTACTTCGCCATGGAGCTCGTCCGCGGCGGCGAGCTCTTCGCCAAGATCTCCAAGGGGCGGCTCCGGGAGGACGTCGCCCGGGCCTATTTCCAGCAGCTGATCTCGGCGGTAGATTTCTGCCACAGCCGGGGGGTGTACCACCGGGATCTGAAGCCGGAGAATCTGTTGGTGGACGAAGATGGTAATCTGAAGGTGACCGACTTCGGGCTGAGCGCCTTCGGCGAGCACCTGAGGCAGGACGGCCTCCTGCACACCACGTGCGGGACGCCGGCGTACGTCGCCCCCGAGGTGATCGGAAAGAAGGGGTACGACGGCTCCAAGGCGGACCTGTGGTCGTGCGGCGTGATCCTATACGTCCTCCTGGCCGGGTTCCTGCCCTTCCAGGACGACAACATCATGGTCATGTACCGGAAGATTTACCGGGGCGATTTCAAGTGCCCGCCCTGGTTCTCGCCGGAGGCCCGGCGCTCGTGACCAAGCTCCTGGACCCGAATCCGAGCACCCGGATCCAGATTTCCAAGGTGATGGACAGCTCCTGGTTCAAGAAGTCAGTCCCCAGCAGCCTGGCCCCCAAGGAGGAGCAGGAATTCGACGAGGAGAAGGCGGCGAAGGTGCAGCCATCGGAGACGATGAACGCGTTCCACATAATCTCCCTCTCCGAGGGGTTCGACCTGTCGCCGCTCTTCGAGGAGAAGAAGAGGGAGGAGAAGGAGGAGATGCGGTTCGCAACCACGAGGCCAGCGAGCAGCATCATATCGAGGATCGAGGAGGCCGCAAAGCGGGGAAATTCAGCATCAAGAAGAGCGAGTCGCGGGTGAAGCTGCAGGGGGAGGAGGCCGGGAGGAAAGGGAAGCTGGCGATCGAGGCGGAGATATTCGCGGTGGCGCCGTCGGTGCTGGTGGTGGAGGTGAAGAAGGATCGCGGGGACACGCTGGAGTACAACCAGTTCTGCCGGAAGGAGCTGAGACCGGCGCTCAAGGACATCGTCTGGACGTCCCCCGGCGGCGGCGACTCGTTGCCCGCTTGAGAGGAGCGGGGCTGTACATGTTAATCGGATTATGATGTTTGGGAATTAGTTTGTCGACTGAGGAGCAGCGGATCGCAGAGGAATTGGTCTGCGATTTGCGGTTAAGTTCAGTGGTTGCTGTTGTATTCTCATGCTTTTTTGCTGTGAATATGTTGCTAGTGAAAATCTTCAATTCTAAAAGCTCAAATCCGACGACGTTTTTGTCGACCGGATCTCGTTTCTTTGCATGAACTGCGCGGTTGTTCTTCTTAGGAATTTGAATATGTAGAAAAGGGTCCGAGATTTACATTCTAATTCAGGAAGGTTCTTCAAAGGAAACAAGAGCATTTTAATAAAGGGTGAGATTCCATTGTAATTGATGGAAAAATTCCAAGATATGCATCTTGAATTTGCTTGAGATCCAATGTATTGATGGAAAAACATTTTAAGGAAGGAAACATTAAATTTTACAGAGCAACTTACATGTGCATTTGAAGGTGGTAAAATTCAATTTTTTAAGATAGGTTATTAATTTGGTTGACTTCTTATGTCCAATTGATTATAATTTCCTTCCATGCTTCTTTAGTTGGGAGCCTCTAGATTCATCTTTTGCTAAAAGAATACTTATCATCTGGTCAACCTTTCGATTGACGGGTTACGAACATGGGCGTTGTTGCTCGTATCTGTCTATGTTTTCTAAATTTGTAATGTACGTAATGTCAATGAATTGGAATGCAATAATGGAAGGCATAGTTGGAGGAGGTTTTCTCTAACATTCAACGATGGAGGAAAATATAGCTCAAGTTAGAACTACTCACGTTACTCATCAGTCGAGTCACCCACTAATTTGAAGATCGCCACAACAGTCCATGATCACATATCAATTACAAAACTATTACCAACCCAAATCACAACATATTTAATTATATTCAATATTTATCAAACGTATCACAATCAAACCACCGTATTTTTTATAATTTGTTTGTCTTATTCACTTACTAAAATATATTTACATATACATTATTTTACTTTAGCTTTAAATTAAGCGGGCAATAAATTATAATGAGCTCTATGATGTAACAATCTATAACTTCAATACATATAAACTTGTGACTAATGTGTGTGAACATCTATTATTTCTAAAATTCAAAGGATTAACGGAGCGCACCAAGGCTAATACCGGCCTCGGCCCACTTTGTCGATTGCCCTGCGCTGCAGCCCATCAAATGTCCTGTGGTGCATAATTTACCCCATTCGTGGCAAGGCACGTTTCCTCAATTTGGAGTTTTGCCCGCCTCATGTCAAGGTCGATATGAAGCCGTAATGGCGAGCAACATTGATCGAGAAACAAAGAGGATGAGGATAGGCGTTCGAGGGCATCATGGTGTTTGGGCACTAAGCTCAAGGGAAGAAGACAAGGAGTGCTTAGTGGTGGTCGGCCCACAAGGGTTTTCGATCGTGACAGAACCGATAAACATAGAAAGGTTGGAAGGAATAATCACTCAATTTCTCTCTATTCCGAGAATCAAATAGAATAATCAACGCATCATTCATTCGTGACATGTGAATGCGCCAAATACAGCACGACAAATACGAGTAGGACCGGAACAGACATCTACGACTTCCATACGATGAAACCCATGGGATCCTAAGCCCACAGGATCAGCACACCGTACGTCGAAAGCTTTATCGTCTACGGAGCAGAGTATGTGTGGTTTTCAGTGAGAGATGGGGGCAGATTTTTGGTGAATAATTGAGGATCAGGAAAGTGATTTGTTTCCTTCTTTAGGGTTTCGCCCTCTCAATGATTGTCCTTTCCTTTTCTCTGACTCCTTGACTCCTGCTGCACTAAAGCCTGCAGTGTCACAAGTCATTTATATTTTTGCCTGTTGTTTGGTCCACCTCCATTTTCATGTTAAAAGTATCTTTGTACATACATATATATAATGATTTGTGAGGATATTGCTAATTCCTACATGCAAAATTTAGGGATGGAAGAGATTTCGTATTGGTCATCCTTGTAAAATAATACCATGTAACTCATTCAAATAATGAGATTGGATTTGGATCTAAATTAATCAGTTCAACCCACCAATCGATTCGTTCTTAATTTCTTTGTGGTTATGCAGTAATTCTTGTAGAGCCTTAAAAAAAAGGCTTTAGAAGAGTAGATCGGCTTGTATCAAGTTAAATTACTTTGGAAATGTCACGTTATTTTTAAATGAAAGAAAGAGAGTAAAAAAATATAGATGAGTCTATAGAAACTGGTAGGCAATAGAAAGGAAGCTGTGTCTCTTGGCAACAACTCAAGTGCCCTAGTTATTGTCGAAACTTAGAATTGAATTTGTAAGTTATCAAAATATTTATGATTGAATTGGTGGCGGTATAATAAGTTTAGGACTTTTTAGTTAATTTTTCCTGGGAGAATAATTTGTGCAAAAGAGTAAACATTGATTAGAGAATCAAACCAAATCTTTCTGCTATGGCGTCCTCATATGCTTGTAACATCCCTAGATATTATCTGCATTGCTTCACTAATTAATCAGATATTAAGAAACTTAAGCTTAATCACGACCACAGATATATACTGGGCACAGGGACAAAGAGATGTGACACCGCATAATCTAATTTAATTCCCGTATAGCGACCCGGGAAAATGCTGCCCTAGTTTTTCCGTGACATCACCCAGCACGAGTCTGCTTCAAAGACCACTTGTCATTGTTCTGAATTAGGTTCTTGTCCGCTGGCCTACCGCTAAATGAAATATGATAACCCACTCAACATTATTTAATAATTTAGACCTTTAGGGAAGGTGTCTGTCGTTGCGATTGGACACGTTATTCTGAGCAGTGATTTGCTAAGGTCCATTTGAATTATGTGTCTTTCTGATGAATGAGGTTGGACTAAGGTGCATCTGGGTAAGGGTTAAGATGGAATCGAATTAGGAGCATCTCCAAGAGACTTCTAGAGATAGATCCAATTTGAGTATCTCTAAGTGTGGTATGATCGGTTCATGAAATTCGTTATTCGGATGTTGTGTTGCGGCGAATTAGATATGTTTTTAAGAGCTTGTTTCATGTAAAGCGATTATCGAGTCAAGCAATAAGAAGAATGGAATGGCAAGAATCAAACACTTTAGCCTTTAGGTGTGATGCTATACAGGTTTTGACCACTACTATTCCTATATCATAAAATTGTCCAAAAAACCCTAAATCTATTGTATTTTTGTTAATTTAGTCTAAACCTTATCACTTTTTACTAATTGAGTCCATTTAGCCAATTTTAGCTAGAAATACTAGCATAGACACCAACTGTCCAACGGGCATGATCAACGTTGACATAAATAATTTTTAATAATATTTTAATTTTTACTCAATTTTTTAATTATTTTTACTTTTATTTTGCTTTGGTTTTTTATACTTCTTTTTTTATGTGTCGGTGAGGGTTATTGGTGACCCTTGCCAGCCGCAAAGGCCTCACCCAGACTAGGGGAAGCCAAAGTAGCTCCACCAATCATGGGTGAGGTTCTTCACAGCCCCATTGGCTACGAGCGAGGCGGCCATCGCCCAGATCTAGTGAAGGCTTTCACACCCTTGCCCACGATCGACAAGGTCACAATGGCCCTAAGCAAGGGCTTGACGACCCTTGTTGACATAAAAAAAAAAAACACACACAAAAAAAATCAAAGGAAAATAAAAAATATTAAAATATTATTAGAAATGTTCATGTTAGGAGGGTCATGTTAGCGATCTAAAAATAAAAATATTTAGGACTGAATTGATAAAATTACAATAAATTTATGACTTTTTGGATAATTTTATCAATCCTATCCAACAAGGGCGACAAACAAGAAACATACTCACCAAGTACCTAAAGTATATTACTCTTATCAGGCCAGCTCCCGCACAATCTAATGAATCCACCTTCTTGGACAATCTTGAGTGTTGGCACAGTTTATTGAGGATTTAAGTTCCAAAGTGCTCTTAATAAGACTTGAATCCAAGATCGCAAGGATAGGAGTAAGCCTTCCCACCGTTTGAGTCGACACCTTTTGATGAAAGAACACAAATGTGCAATCATATAAGATGGTGATCATTTGCCGGTGAATGTCGACTTCTGAATCCCTCAATAGGGCCTCTCCTAACGGGAGTTGGGAAGTCACAACAGAACCCAATAAGATGCGATATACCATTAATTTAGCATCATAAACAGCTCCGATCTAGCAAAATGAATCTAGACAAACACTTATTCCTCTCTACAGCAATGTTCTAGAAACGCATGGAGGCCGATATTCTGCATTAGAAACGGACACCAGCCGCATAGGACCTCCCCAGGTTCGAATTCCACGGGCGAACCACACACGAAGATACGACAAGCAGTGACATGAAGAGTGTGCCGATTGGAATCTAACAACAGTACCTAAGCTACGCCTGATGTCAAAACTGAAATTAGGGTTTTTTTATAAAGCCTAACATGCGCAGCAGGAGGAGCATTCTCCAAAAATTCCACAGCTAAATCGCGGTTGGAAAGCAACCTCGTTCACCGACCATACTAATTCCGGCATTCGATACACATCATGACATGATAGGGTTACCTCGTTTAGTATCTTAGCTCAAAATTTTAATTCGAAAGTATGGAAACACGCACCTCGTTCGGTATCTATGTGGGGGAGGTTCTCAAGATTCAGGCGGGCTCCAGAGTTATTGTTCATCAGATTATTATAAAGGACATCAATTTTTTCTTTATTGGTTTGGCACCTTTCTATTGGACCACATTATTATAAATTTTCGAGTTAAATAAGGTAATCATGGCAGTGCCCAATGAAAATGAATTGTCCCCATAATTATTGATTGATCAGTCCCAACCACCGGGCAATGCTCATGCTATTAGATCAGGTGTCCCTCTTTTTGTTCTCTATGATTGCTAAGTTGTTTATTATTTTAACTAAGATTCAGCTTTGATCAAATCATTGCAGAGGAGGAAGGAGGGATTGCTCATTGATGCCGGAATGTGAGATTGGTGACAAAACCATGGGCCGTTCAAACCACAACCTTTGTTGATCATTGTCGTTTCTAGTGGCTTATTGACGTGTCTAGAAGAGCATTGTTGTCTAATCTCAACCGAAAGGCTTATGATGCAACTTGGCTTTGTGTAGGTGAAGCCTCAAATCAAGAACAAACATGGATGCCTCTCGGTTTTGATATCGACCGTCCAACTTAATGTCCAGTTCGATCTTCGCTCTCTCATCATGTGATGGATCGGGATCTCCTTGAATGGTTTGGCTTAGTTTAGGATTTGGAGAGGGTTGGGATACGTATGTTCTTGAATGGCGAGGAATCTCGCCTCGTGTAGGTAAGTTCCCCACTAGGGAAGCACCCTACGAACATCGTGGACTAAGTAAGATGTGAGCCCGAGCCTTGTCAAGTGAAATAAACGTAGAATCATGAGAGAATCGAACTTGTGTCATACGCCTAATTTACACATTAATAAATTATTTTAACCGATAACCAATTGCATGGGGTTTCATCATGGTACACATTGAGAACAATCGAAATGAATGTCTCTGGCTTATAGCTTGTACTGATCTTGTTAAGAAAGATATTGGATAGTTACTTCTCAAAAATGGAAGAAAATAACCCGATCTCTTAGCTCGTTTTGTGAATCTGCGTGAAGCTTTCCCCGAAGGCTGGAAGGACCTTAATTCACGAAAGGGCCTGGGCCTGGGCCGAGACAGGGTCTAACATGAGTTTTTCGAGCAAGGTTAAGGTCGAAGTACTGGGCTTCTTGGCTTGCCGGGCCAGCATCTCGGGCTTGATTTCTATGATGATCTTCTGATGAACTCCTTTCAATATGAACAACTGATGGAAACTAGTCAAATGTTTTGAAAATGAGATAAATGCATTGAAAACCTTAAAAAAATTTCAAAAAAATGCAATCAAGTTTTAAAATTTTTAGAAAGTGTAATTGGATTCCAAAATTTTCAAAAAGTATAATTAAGTTATAAAACTTGTCAACAAAATGCAATAAACATACTTACTTTATTGGAATATTTTGACAAGTTTTATGATTTAATTGCATTTTCGTGACAATTTTTATAACTTAATTGTACTTTTGAAAGTTTAGGACTCGATTGTACTTTCGTGACAAGTTTTATGACTCGATTACACTTTTAGAAAATTTTAAGTCTCAATTATACTTTCCTGATGAATTTTATAACTCGAATGCACTTTTAAAATGTTTTAGAATTTTAAGTACACTTATCTCTAAAAGAGACTCGTCAACAATTCTTGTCATTATAGTGTGGAGATAATGCTAGAGCTTTCACCATATCAAGATTCGAATTTGATGCGTCTATGGAGATGTGGCAGAGTTTTTTGCTTTTGGGCCCTGAATGGGATGATGAATGACTGGGCCTGTGCTTAATGGACTGGACCAATCACCACGAGCCCAAGATCCAAGTCAGTCTCTCTTTCCCTCTCACAGAGTCCATCAGAATCTGCAGCCGAAGCCGAAGTGAATCGATTGAAGCAGGCGGAGGGGGAGCTTCAGGCGGTGCTGCAGCCATGGCTGCCGTTGCAGAAACCTACGCAGCAAGAAACCCGGACACGGTCCACGCCGACGTCCTCTCCAAAGCTCGCGAATCTTGCTACAAGCTCTCTTCTCTCTCTCTCTCTCTCTCTCTCTCTCCGTAGATTCTTGATCATTTGGAGACGACCCTCCTTTGTGTAATGCGTGGTTTGCTCTTGAATTACGTTCTTCTGGGCAGGCTCGCGACGCTTTCTACGCTTGCCTGGAGAAGGAATCGAGCAAGAAGCCGACGGAGATCGGCTCCGTCGGGTTGTTGTACCCTGCCGAGTGCAAGAAATCGAGGGCCGAGTACGAGAATCGATGCCGAGCTTCTTGGGTACGTGTGAATTGGGATTCTTGTTGTGGTTTTGTTTTCGCCTGTTTCCTTTGGCGGGTTGTGTGTTGATGTTGGTATCATTGGTTTTGTGGATATGTATAGGTGAAACATTTTGATAGGCAGTACTGTAGGAACAAGACACTCAAGAGGCTCTTGGACGACAAGGATTCGAAGCGCGGGCCTTTGACGCTCCCACAGCCTTCCACTTTCAAAACCCCCAGTTGAGATTTGCTCCTGCATTCCTTGCTTGGTGGGATGTGTTTCTGCTTCGGTAATTGTATTCCTATGCAATGAGTCATAGAGTTGAAGTCTGTATATGCCGACATTTTCTGTTAATTTGCGCTGAAACTATTACCAGAGAAAATTTTGGCTAAGGCTGTATTTGTTCTATGCATAAATTTGTATCTTTGAGTGTTTGATCGCTTTCCTCTTGTTGTCGTCAATTATAAATTGTGTTCTTCAATGCAGTTTGGGATAATTGAACTTGATTGAAACTTATTCTTGACATATGTATCGCTGGCAAATAATGATATATATATCTCTAAATGACGCTCCAGAACTCACCTTCTGAATCTATTGCCTTTGGAAGATTCTTCAGTATAAAATATTTTAGAATCCTTGCTTACATGAGACTATTAGGTGTTCTAGTTTCTTGTGAGGAAAATTTGCCAACAGATGTCTATATTGTTGAGGAATCATAGTGTTCCCCTTTTTTTGGAGATGAATGGTTCAAAGATTTGAAAGTTCTCTTCATATGGTTTTGTCAAGGAGTTTAGATATTAGGTTTAATCCTATATGAAAACATGCTTAATTAAGATTTTCGCAGAGGTTTCTTGCTTTAGAGTTACCATAGAGGTGTGTTTTTCATGACAAGATGTTCAATATCGGTAATTTAGTTGCCCCTTCAGCTCCTTCAGTATGTCATGTCTTCAGACTCAAAAAAGCCTCATGGTTCTGTGTTTTTCTCTTTTCTTGGACTAATACTCTCTCTCTCTCTCTCTCTCTCTCTCTATGCGTGTGTGTGCATGTACACACGTGCATGTTGTTGCTTTTTTGAGGTTCGAACCCCTGAACATCCTATTCCCCAACATATCCCATTGCCACTGTCTGGTGGCCCTCTTGCTTCAGTGTTGTTAATTGATGATTTTACAACACTAGAAGAACACAACCTTGGATACTAAAATGGCGGAATCTCTTTGCTACACTACGAACCATAGATGTTATGCACCAATCTATATCTAAAGAAAGTGATTGACAGATGCCTGATGGTACAAAATTGAGTGTAATTAAGCAATACATGGCTAAAATATATTCAGGTAACATGCCTTCTTTTAAGTCATGGCAACTCTGACCCTTTGAAATTAAATTCGTTTGATAGAGAAAGACCTGTTTTGATCGGCTAGTTGCAGGAGTTCTTTCTTTTGATCCAGGTCTTACCAGTTGAATGAAGTATCTTGGATAGATTTGATTTTTTGTTGGTAAAAGCTAGGAATAGAAAATGCCTGCCTTTGGTATTGGGCCTGGCTTAAATATCAGAAATGCCACAAGCAAAGAATTTTGACATCTTCCTTTAGGCTTTTCCTCAAAATGCCTGCAAATGTTTTTAAAAGATAGAAAGTAAATTATGGAATCTGAACTCAATAGTTTGGGAGGATCATAGAAGTATGTGATGAGAAGTGCTCACAAAGGAGACTCAAGTGTACAATGTTGGGATAGGTTGAGTTTCAACTCATGCTTCTGCCTACCGTCGACTGTTTGATTTCAGGGTAAATTCCAAAGACTCAATGTATTTTTGGGTTATTTACAGTTAGATTATCAGGCTTCAACTTTTTTTATCCCTTGAATTCACTTTTTAAATCCACTAAGGGTTGGTAATTAACACAAATCATCCTCAAGTTTCTCCTCAACTACTCTTTGCCTCCTCTAATTCCAAAAAGCCTGCACTCTGCATTTTCTACTTTCAAGACCCCATGTTGCACCCTATGATATTGAGAAAACTATTCTATAGACCCTGTAGTTCTTTTAGTTTTCTTTACATATTTATTTGTCTTAGACTCCAAGGTCTAAATTATAGGTTCTTTTGAAATCTCGGGACGTAAAGTGTTGGGTTTTCAAACAGGAGTGCCAATAAAGGAAAGCTGAAAATAGTTTCTATCAAGCTGTCATCCTTTTAGTATTGTCATCTTCACAACACACACTTGTCCAACTTTCTCTGTTTGATTCGATACATTAACCAGTGGGTGTCTATTGAGAATCTGAGATGGCATGGCGCATTGTACATATTCACTGTAGTAGCTACTTACATGGGACTTGAATGTGGCTTGACCTAGATTGGAGGTGCATACCCATTATTGATGCTAACAGACACAACCTAAATTTGGGTTGCTTTACCTTCTACCAACCCAAAATTGTGTCTTAGTTGGCACTCTTGTAATGTTCTTTTTCTTATGGGTTGGGCTGCTATGTAGTGCTTTGAAGCTAATTCATTGCCAAGTCATAAGAGAACCCACTCAGCTAAATTATGAAAAGGTGATGAGCATTTCATCCCCATCCAGACTCATAGGCTGACGTGTCAAATTACCATCAATTGGTTGGCCACTATAGTCTACTGGAGTAGCAACATTGACAAGGCCTGAGGAGTTGATTGCAATGGATAAGATCAGATGGTCTTCAGATAGCTTAAGTAATATTTCCTTTCTTTTGTGTTAAACTCGACCCTCAAATCATTTTGCAAACTTGGACGAAACTTTATCCAGGTTCTGATCCTGTTACTGAGACATTCTACTGTTCTGTACTGGCTTTAGAGAGTGCACTTTCAATTAACAAATTGAGTGCTGAAAAGAAAGTACGAGTAATTAAAACCTTGCTATCGTGAGAGGTACAATCTCACTTGCAAAGAATTATCGTTGAATCTTAAAAATTTAGGTGATTAGCTAATCAAACAATTGATGTGTGACTACGTAGTTTTAACAGGACAGCGGATTGTTACGGCAATTCCAATTGTCAATGAAATCCGAGTGTTCTATTACTCTCCATGTTGGCTCAGTTTTCTTTGGTTTGAATAGCTGAATAGACTGACATGCTTTGTGTTATTGCTGTTTTATAATTATGCAGATTAAAAAAGAGAGTGAGTTTTAAGCATCTCGCATCCTTAGTACTTGAAACTGTCACACCATTTGTGCTCATGTTACAACGGGACAGATATCACCACCCTTGCTGCCTCACACAGTTTTTCAATCGTTTTCTCTGGATCGTGCTTGCATGAACTCATGATTCCAAGCTTCTTTTGTTGCTGATTGCTGATCATATGCTGCTCTTTTCTGCTTAGTGTTTGATTTCTCTGTATGATGCTGTGATAGGGAGCTTTGTCGACGGCCGCAACCCTAGCAATCAGCAAGAAGGGATGCAGAAATTGTTCTCTACATGAATTGCTTGCTTAGGAGCATTACATGTCAAGTCAGACAATTTATTATGTCAATATTCTCGGTCTACATTGATTTACGAGGGAAAAATTTATTGCTCCTTCGCATCACGACATAAACAAGGAACCGGGTATGCTCGGCTTCCTACATTTTCTTCTCTAGTTTCTTGAATCAGTGATTCTGCTTTTGAATTTAGTTCTCTTTTAATCCATATATTCAGCACCAGTTGTTTGCTTCTTCTTTTCGGGATGTACACTTGGGGAAAATGCATGGTATGGATATGGCAACGATGTTGGGAGATTGCAGTACTTTTTGGTCCAGAACTAAAGTTTTGGAAACTTATTCTTGCGGAAACATGTTGTCAAGAAAGGACGATGAGAACCATTTATGGTCGGTTTCCTTTAGTGCAACGAAGAATGCGCTTGATAGGTCGCAATTTGGCCAGATCTGTTCCTTATCATTGAATTATAAGAATGTTTACAGAGTTCTTCAGAATAACTTGAACGTTTCTAGTTGTAAGTACATGCATCACATATTGATGAAGCAATAGATGGTTCAAGCCCAACACTGAGCCATCTTACTCCTGCATATGAAGAACTGTGATTGGCTGTTACATCATGAAATTAGACCTCGATTTATAGCTACAGAAATGGCTGTGATCACAAGTTGAAAATCCATTATGAAGTCAAGTTCAAGCTAGTCATCCATTTAGCACAGCGTTCACTATAATCAACAAAGCGTGGTCTGCCCATAAGCAAGAGTCTTTTCTAAATAACCATGAAGCAAACCCCGCCATCCTCGCATGCACAGGGTAAACTCCGACCCGGCACTCGAAGGTGAGATCGTAGCAGCACCGTTGCTCGCCCGCATTGCCCTGCAGGGCTGATCACAAGAGGTCAGAATCGAAACCTTCACCTCCCACCGCATCGCCCTGCAGGGCGGATCACAAGAGGTCAGAATCGAAACCTTCACCTCCCCACTTCAGGATTGGAACCCGATCGACCAACCTAAAGCCTAGCCGGCGTCTCACATCATTTAGCTGTCAAAGTGAGCAACCGATGTCGATTACCCTCGATCCATAGATCATCGATTAGATGCCGGTTGAATTCACAAACAGAGAAACAGACCGGATCAATCACAATCATCACCTGTAGGATCCCATATGGACACCGTAAAATCCATATCCAACCACATAATTAGAGAAAAGGCAAGAGTTTTCACCTTAGGAAAATGTAAATAAATCAAGAACTGCGACATGGAATTACTCTCCATATTTATTGACCGATCTTGGTCTATGCAGCTTCCCTAAATTTTTTTCTTTATAATCACTTCATTTGGGAAAATAAAATCAGGGCCAATGACAGGGACAGACCTTAGTCGCCTCCCACTCTTCGCATCCCCACCGGCTTCAATCCACTGCCAAAACAGAGATGCAGCTCTATGCTTCTTGACCTAACCACAATATCATTTCTTTAATACCACAATCTTTATAAAAAATGTAACACTGAGCCACTAAGTTTCACTATACTTTAATTTTCGCACAACATGCCCTAACATGCGAAAAAAGGACACGTGGCACACCAAAACTTATTTTTATTCTGCTTTTTGAAGGGATGCGTGATTAGGTAGGTATGGTTATGTTTCTATCTGCTTTAATTAGTCATCGAAGGCGCGGAAATATCTAAATAATGTCATACGCGATGTAAGAGAGGAGACGTCGACCTCATTCGATATTAGTAGTCGTGGGCTTTCTGGAAGAATATCATAAATTTAAGGATGCTTAAGATTGAGGCGGAAAAGACGTTGCAATGTTATGTTTTCTAAGCAGTTAAAACAAAATTTTAAAAGGTGGGCCTTTGGGGTACAATAATGGAATTGGGCCAAAAAGGAGTACGACAATGAAAGGTATACTAAAAACTAAGTTGATTCGAAAAGCAAAATATACAAGTGACAATATATAAATGCTCCATCTTTTGATTAAGTCACAACTCAAAAAAGGGGTTCACAAAATTGAAATATCAATAATGCTCGTGATGTCTTAATCCATAATTTTGAAATATTAAATTAAATGGGTTTGTTCATTTGTTGTGATTATGCATGCATTAAATTGAATTATGTGAATTGAATAATTTTAGTTTGGATTAACCATTGTTTCTTCACTATCAGTTTATATTCTGTATTTTCTCGATTTTAATTTAGAATTTTTGGTCTGATATATCTCATTGTTATCCTGGTTAGAGAGATTTTTCTTAATTATGAATCACAAAATTGAAATTGTATCGTATATACAAGAACATATTTAAGAAACTATATTTGAAATAAGTTACATCAATCAATAATATATGAATGCTCTCTTTAATTTATCAATTGTTTCAAGTTTAAACTTAGCAAAAGATAAAGACCCTGTTTGGTTCGGTTTTGGACAAATGCCTTTAGGAAAATACAAATATCTTTGAGCTAAAAGGATTTTCCTAAATGTAAATGGCATTTAGTAAATTGTAATTTTATATTGCATCGCAAAATAATTTTGATCTAAATGTCATTTGGTAAATACTACATTTTGTAAAGGACTTTTGCTAAATTTTTTATTAAAAAAATTGGTAAAGATTTTTTTTTTTTGAATCTACTCACCGGTGACCAAATCTAGCCAAATCTAGCCGCTGGTCAACCTCCGATGGGTAGATCTGGCCACCGAATAGCCTCACCTGAAGTCACCGATGCTTGGGTTTACGCAACCCAAGTGGACGGTTGCCTAGGTTCGCGACCTAGGCAATCACCCCCTAGGTCGCTCAGGCGACGCCTGGGTTGCACGACTCAAGTGACACTTCAAGTCCCGCGACCTCTCAAGCAACAGTCGCTGGCGCAGGAACTCCTTGGCCGACAATCATCGACCTCATTCACTCATTGGATAATATGTACAGTATCATGCGTGAATAGTACCAACTTGTATTTCGAAGATGCAACTTCTTAAAGGAGCTCTAGACTTACCTTTGGTTAAAGACCTTTAAAGATGCAATTGCATCTGGCCAAAGTCCTCCAAAAAATCGATCCAAACAGGTTTGCATTTGACCAAGATCCTTTAGGGGCCCAAAGCTCCTTCATAAAGCCGAACTGAGGCCAAAATCTAGATATACTGAGTCTTTATCCATTTTCTGTTTAAAATCAATGAAAGATAGAAATTTATAAATGACAAATGAATAAACTAAAGTCCGCATAACTCTGTCATCTGTCTTACCATATTGCAATCACAAGGTAAAGAGAAGGGGTAGTGCCCCATGACAAATATAGGAGTGAACATTCTCTTTCAGCTTTAACTATCTAATGATAAAAATGTTATTTAAGAATTTGTCATAATATATTTAGTCTTTATCTGTTTTTTTGAATTTCA
The DNA here is from genome assembly GCA_014182845.1 of Corymbia calophylla. Taxonomy (NCBI): domain Eukaryota; kingdom Viridiplantae; phylum Streptophyta; class Magnoliopsida; order Myrtales; family Myrtaceae; genus Corymbia; species Corymbia calophylla. The sequence continues at coordinate 28,355,580 of CM024695.1, forward strand.
AGTCAAAAGAGATTTGATAATTTTACCATCGTGACTTTTTTCTTTCAAACTAAAATATGCTTTTTAATAATGTCTTTTAAGATATTTTTGCCTAAATTTATGAAATTTAACACTATAAGACCGAAGTTGGTAAATAAGAAATATTTGTTATATAAACGATGGGGCAAAATAATTTTACGTGCTTTGCACGGCCATATGTTGTGAACATTTCTTCACGTGTTTAGTGCATATATTAGTTTTCTAATATGATTTAGACCAAAAAATGCTTATCAACTCGAATTAATTCCGACAAATAAAGTACAAAATCTAATTACAATACAAAAAGGTAAAAACTCTAAATTTTAATTTGTATATCTTGAAAAGCTAGTTATCCTTTTGAAGATACTTTGTTCTCACTCATTTTTAAATTTTAATCTAAATTTAATAAGTGATAGATATTTGACTAAACTAATATTAACTAGTTGGATAGGAGCTCTATAGCACCATTATGCGACGTGACAATAATCAAGGTAAGGTTAACGTCACATGGCAAGCATAGGAGCGAACTTTCTCTCAACTTTTCTTTAACCGATCAAGTAAATCACCTAAGTGCAACTAATCTCTTTATTCTTTCTTCCAAAACTCTAATTTAAGTGGACACAGACGTCGTATTTTAACTAGAGCCGTAACTATCTATCCCTATGAGGCTCTATCCGATAAGATTTTTGCAGTAATTCTTCCCTAAACGCAACCACGATCATTAGCTAATGCGAGTCCATAGTTTTTTACTAGTGGTTTTTGCAAGATTAACAATGTTTATGGACAATACGTATGCATGTCGGGTGCATTACTAGTGTACGACTTTAGGTGTCGTCAAAGTGGTGTCTAAAATCAAGAACACAGATTAGACTTGAGCCCCACTCATGAGCAACTTGAACAAAGTTAGGAAGTAAGTCGGTAAATTGACTTAGAAGCCCTAATGAGTACTTGAACGAGGCACGAGTTTGGACGTCACTAAAAATATGTGATTAGACTTATATGAAATTCTAGAAGGAGTCTACTTGATAACCCATATGCTCTAGATTGCTAATGGGGCGGTGCGGATATTGGCAATTGTTTTGCATTGCACATTGACACGTCAGCTAATTTCAATAAAAATTGACCAAAAGGACTACTTTGAAATTTCGTGCAAAGATTTAAAACTAGATTAATAAAATTAGAAAATTTAGAATTGGATTGACATCCGTGCAATAAGTTTATGACTAAGGGTGACGAAAATCATTTTTGGAAAATGTTTTTCAAGAAATTATTTTTCACGAAAATGATTAGTTTTCTTGTGTTTGATGATATGTGATTAACGTTTGATCATTTGGAAAATGATTGAATAACATTTAAACTAACAATTTACACTAGTGTAAAAAAAAAGAGATTTTGGAAGTAAAGAAAAGACAGAAATGATTTAATAGTGTGGTTCACAATAAAGAGATGCTACAATACATAATATTTATGGAAAATTTTTCGTTGACCAAATCGTTTTATCACTTTTCCAGAAAAACTACTTTTATTGAAACAAACGCACTTTAATTGATCAATTTTCTTGTAAGCAAAGCGACTATAGTGTGGTTCATGAGATGCTGCAAATAATTATCACGACTAAGGCCGACTGTCAATATCGACAACCCGATGCAATGCAACACTGATGATTTCTTATCTTTTTATAAGAAATTAGTCTAGTTTCATGTCCTTAATTACGCGACAGCATACAACTTGTAATACAAAGAAGGATCACCCAAAAAAGATGCCTAATCTTATAAATTTTTTATTCTCAACAATGCTAATGACCATTCTCTGGTAACAATAGGATGCTTAACAATAGGATGCTACGAAAGGAGATTCGGTAAGAGTAGCTAGACCAAATCCTCCTCCTCCCCAAGGATTGGGTCACTCGTTGAGATCTCACCCCAAATGAATTGAATCCTCATTGCTTTTGTTTCTTCCCTTTTGGAAAAGCATTAAGAAATTAAATTAGATATTTGTTTATATTATATATTATATATTATATCACAACCCCAATAACAAATCATATGCTCGCACCTTTGAGAGAGAGAGAGAGAGAGAGAGAGAGAGAATTAATGCACGTAATTTGGGAATTATCTCCCAATAATTGCCTCAATAGAATACTAGAAAGTGAGATTAATTAATTAAAAGTAAAGAGAGATTACAACCAAAAAGAGAAGGACAAAAACAAATACTATTAAAAAAATAACGATAAAAAAAAAGGGGCAACTAATCCCAAAAAAAAGGGAATTTCCTCGGGATATGGTTCCTCCTCCATTTAGTAGTATTTTTGCTTTTCGATTTTGATGAAGTTGTTAGCTCTTTCTTTTTGGGTCCAAAAGTCTACCCAAATACGGCGTCGCAAACTACAGCCAAAATGCAGGACCACCTTATTTTCGTAGACTTCCGCACACGTAAAGAAAACCCTTCCTACCCACGTCTCCTCCTTCCTTTTTCCTCGGGCCCCACCTTTTCTTCCGCTGGTCAAAGGGAAAAAAAAAGAAACGAAGAAAGGAGAAATTACGAAACAGACGGGGGGGCAGTCAACGGTCAGCGCCACGCGTCGGGGCCCCGCCTCGGATCATGGCTTGGAGATGGAGGCCGCGTCCTTGGCGTCGACGCCGGCCGCGGCGGCGCCACCACCGCCGGTGGCCAGCGCGGCGGACTGGACGGTGAGGGCCGACACGCTCGGGGAGGAGGGCCCGTCTCCGGGGCCGTGGTGGTGGGCGGCCGAGGGGAGGGGGATGCGGGACTGGCAGGTGGCGGTGGAGATGGCGGTGGCGAGGGAGATGGGCATGAGGCAGAGGCCCTTCCCCTGCAGGTACTGCATCGCGGACCCCATGTCCTCCTCCATGAGCTTCGCCACCTGGTGCTCCGTCACCGTCAGGCTGTCCCCGGAGGCCCCGCCGTTGGAGCTGCTCCGCCCGTTGCCGTTCGCCTGAGAACCGTCGCCGCCACCGCCTCCCTACGCATAAGACAAGAAAGACCCACGATTCAATCTTTTTTCACAATTCATCGAGAAAAACGCATACAAAATTCACGAAAGAGGACAAGGGAGGGGACAGGGAAGTGGGGAAAAGGGGAAGTCGGAAAAGGGGGTCGAGAGCGATTTTTCTATAAATTTCTCATTTAGAGATAGAAAGAAGAGAGAGAGGGAGTGGAATCTGAAAAAGGAGGCACGCGTGCTGCTTTGGTTTTGTCGTCTTGTGTTGATTGAAGAATTTCGGGGGTACTTTTGAATCCTGTTTCTCGATTGGAGGATGAGTCGATACGTGGTTGGGAGTAGCCGCGTGTGCTGGTACTAACCTCAGAGGACATATCGGCAACCAGAGGAGCGACGGCAGCTGCACCGCCCAGCCTGCTCATGCTCAGCACCTGTGCCCACCACCAAACAGAAAGAGAAAGATCAGCAGTTCTCATCCATGTTCTTCACAAGCCCATGATGCTATACTGAGAATGAGTAGCTAAGCTCTTAATTACTAATATTCAATTCGCAGTATTGATTATGTCCCTAACAACAATGTCAACGAAGGGAATCATTCCATTTTTTTAATGAGAGAGAGAGAGAGAGAGAGAGAGGGAGGGAGGGAACCTTGACTTGTAGCTGGAGGAATTTCACATAATCGATAATCTCATCCAGCATTGATGCCTTGTCCGTCTGTCATTCCCCAAGACCACCACCACCACCCCCATCGGGAACACCCACAAGACAAAACACGAAAATGTTAGAATTTTGCCTGCATGATGAACTACTGATCTTCTTCGAAATGGATGAACTGAAACACTCGAATTCATTGCCAGGGCAGAGCCCCTCTGACTAAGCGGTTACAGAGTTCCCCAGATGGGGACTTCGAGGAAAAAAGAGGGAATCTTCATGGCAATCAACAACCGAATAAACAAATGATTCAACGCATTTTTAAAACATCATAGAAAATGGGGAAGCATCAGGAGACAATAAATGCAACAGGCAGTGGAATTAAATGAAGCTCCACACCTTGTTGGCATTGGGAACCAGCTCTTGCAGGGCCTTCATTCTCTCTGCTATCCTCTCTCTCCTCAGCTGCAACCCCACCACCACGCAATTCCAATATTAGGAACTCGATAAGTACAAAACCCAGAAAAAAAAAAAAAAAAATAAAATTGGTAAAGAAAAAAAATGAAAACTTGAGCAGGCCCCAGAAAAAAAAAATCATGTCTTTTTCGCAAGAACAAATTGATTAGTTGAAGCGCACTCACTCTTTCAGCGATGCTGTGAGGATCGGTGGCTTGGCCTCTCCTCGCCCTCACTCTCTGCCTCGGCTGACCCGGCGCGGCCGCGGTGCCCGCGGTGCCGCCCGACCCACTCACCGCAGCCGCCCCTTGAGCGCTGAAATTCGGTGCTGTTGGCATTGATCCTCCCTGTGATGAATTCCCAGAACAGATTCTCAGAAAGTTATGCCAGCAAAAAGAAGAGGAAAACGCCAAGTGGGGGAAAAAAGATAAAGAAAAGAAAAGAAAAGGGGAAATGCCTGAGGTAGAGAAAAATGCTGGGACTGGTTCGAAGTCTGGCCATTGCCATGCAGAGATCCGGTGAAGCCATTGAACAGAGCTTGAACTGAGCTGTCACCTCCCTGTGATCAAACCCACCCACTTCACTAAAAGTTCAACTTCTATGAAACATTTGAACTATGGTGCCTTTCTCACTCGAAAATTCGAAGCTTTTTCAATAGCAGCACTCGAAATTTGACCGCACTATCACTCGAATACCCTTTTGAAAATTTTCAAAAAAAAAAAAGAGAAAGCAAAAATGGCATTTCCAAAAGTTTTACCAGATTCGCAGACTTGAAATGGGAAGACGACGACGACCCGTCGCCTCCGCCCATCAACAACTGCTGCAGCAGCATCACCTTCGTGGCCGCGGCCGCGGCCTGAGCGCCCCCCCCGCCGCCGCCGCCGCCGCCGATCTGGTGCTGCCTCAGCTTGGCGGCCAGGACCGCGGCCTCGTCCAGGCCGTGGAAGCCGACGTCCTCCGACAGGTCGACGGGGACGTCGCCGTCCTGGGCCATGGAGAGGTGGCCGGCGGCGGGGTCGGCGGGGCCGAGGTGGTCGGCCCAGTGGGGGATCCCGGAGAACATGTGGTCGAGGAAGTCGTCGCCGGAGGAGGAGGGGTCGAAGTGGTGGTGGTGGGGGCGGCGGCGGCGGAGTTGGCCTGGATCTGGTGGTGGCTGCCGTTGCTGCCCTGGAGGTCGTGGAGGGAGACTTGGGAAGGGTTGAGTAGGGAGTTGAGGCTCTGCATCTCTCTGCTACAGGGTTGCATGCCGGAAGGAGGAGGAGGAGGAGAAAGAGGAGAGAGAAAGAAGAGAGAGAGAGAGAGAGAGAGGGGGGGAATGGGAGTAAGAGAGAGAAAGGCTTCTTCTTCTTCTTCTTCTTTGTTGTTTGGATTTAGTGGTTGGAGTGATATGAAGAGGTGAATCTGAAAGCGAGATGATGCTTTGTGTTCAGTTTTTTTCTGGGGGGTGTGTGTGTGCGAGTGTGTTTTTTCCTTTGTGTATTTGAGTTGATTTTGATTTGTGCTAGTTGTCCATAGCGCGTGAGGTAGATGAACGAACCCAAATTTCCAATTTTTTTATTATTATCATAAATATTTTAATATTGAATTTTTATGGAGAAAGGGTATGGAAAATAAAAAAAAAGGAGGGGGATATTATTTGGGGATCTGATTTATAACTGCTAATTGGGTTTGTTCTGAGAGGAGACCAGGTCAAATTAGATAAGGACTTAACTGCCTACTCATCTATTTATCACATGGAGTCACCATGATCTAATGGTTCATATGAAATTGACTCGTATAGATTAAGAGTATCCTTAAAAGGATCGAAATTTCTCATATGTAGGACCCTAAAATATTGTTTAGATGAAAATTCATATTTAATGGGTTAACTTGCCATAGACGTTGTGGATTTTTTTTTCTCTCATTTTATTTCACTAGTATGATGTAAGAGAAAATGTGAACCTCTAGAATCTTACCCGAGTTTGTTTTCTGATGTCACTAGCCAGCAGGAAATGACAGGGCAAAACCCCCCCTTTCTAGCAAATAGGAGTGAGAGTCAAACAAGTACTTAACGCATCTTCTTGGTCTAAGTTTTTTAGACTTTTTAATTTGTTTAATCAAGATTTTGAAGTGACATAACTCTTCTAATCAAGCACCTTCGGCTTCAATTCTAACTAATGGAAGCTTAAAATATATGGTATAGTTGGCAAGAATCCAAAGTGGAAAAAATTTCAAGTGCGCACTGTTCGTGTTAAAAATTAGCTGCTCAAGGTTTGGCTGTAGCTTTCCTCTTTGAAGTTTCTAGTCTTACGCAATTGCTGATGGTCCCTAATGTTGGAAATAATCGTATAAGAAGGAGAAGAGAAGACGTATTTGGGGAAAGAATACGTAACACTGTTTGTTATTATTAGAAAAAATTAAATACGAAAAAATGATAACAATAATTAGAAATTGGAGGTGAAGTATGGCTTAACTGAATCTTCTTAAAACGATAGTTCCTACTAAAGATGTTAAGCAGCTTCACGAACTTCATCTCTCAAAATACAACACCTCGAACTTGTTAGTATTAGCATTATATGAACAGGACTTTGTCGAACACTTCTTGAAATCAACACACTTAGAGAAAACTTGAAGAGAAAAGATGTGAGTGATTTTCACTTCTTGTTGAATCTATTTCAAAATAAGCATTTTTCAAGTTTATTTATAGAGTTATTGAATTCATGTACAAAAGTGGTTCATGAACCATAAATAAATGCAAGAATCTAGGCAGTACATGAGTCAAGAGTTAAAAGATGCATGGACTTGAGAAAAACGAGAATTAATTAGATACATGAACGGAAACAATGTATCTCGATTTTGCTCCCTTGATGTTGATCCATTAACCACCATAATTACAACACATAATACCAACAAATTTTTTCATATCATACTCTTGTCCGTTCCGACAAACATATCAACTCTAAATGCTTGAATTGAAGCTAGGGTTTTGATTAAAACACCATACAAATTCAATAACTTGATTTGATAGATTAAAAGTTCGAGTACTTAATTGAAATTAATGGATCATTTCAGGATGAATCAATACTTGTGCATAAAATTTTGCATATAATTTATCCTAGCGTTAGACCCAATTAGATTCGTGGTCTCAAATGCCCTCAACATTTCCATGAGATCCGACCACAGATCATTTAGGCCGGCCTGCTTAGGTCCTCCATCTTCTATTGAAGTTCATAACGTGCCCTTCAACGATCGGTCAGGCCCTCAATTTTTGGGTCCTGTCCCTAAAATACAAGAATCTATTCAGAGCAAAACCTGTAAAGATGGAATCATCCGCAAGCAAGCAAGAGATGGGACAGCATGGGCCAATCTCAAGCAGGTGTAGCCCCTTTCAATATCAAGCTAGTGTAATCCTATTCAACACGATTCCTAAGCTTTCTACATGTCAAGTTTCAGCACGGCATGGAGTTTCCTTTTCGCAGACCTCATTTTCATCTGATGGAGTACTTCCTGGACCACAAAGGTGTTGTCTCAAATCTGTCTACCCAGCACGAAAGCACTTTGAATTGGTGAAATAAATCGGGACATCATGGGCTTCCAGCAATTTGCTAGCACTTTGGCAATCGCTTTATAAGCAAAAGTGCAGAAGCTAAACGGTCTAAATTGAGATGGATCCTCTTAGGAAGTGGCTTTCAAGACCAGAGTAATCACGGCAGTCAAGAATTCCGTTCCTTTTACGATGTTGAATAGTCGAAGCATGGAAGTATTCAGTGTTCCTACCACCTGATTTCAATCAGCAAACACGGGATCTTTGGTGCTAATGCTGTTCCTGTGGTCACCATAATTGATCGATTTCTGTCTTGATGGAAGGTGCCTGACGTACCAATTTAGTTAACTGCTGCTGCAGCTGCTCCATTTCCCTCTTGCATTCACCTGCTCCCAGCTGATAAAGCAGGGGAGACTTTCCTGATCATGCCCCCAGATCATTACTGGGATCTGAAGCTGAAGTCCGTTCTATGGTAACAGTGCCAGAACACTCCCCTAATCATCTTGCTAAAATGCTTCAAAGTGAAATCCTAGTCTCCTTCTCATGCGTTCAACTGACAGTGATAATAGAAGAGGTTGTGATCAAGCAAATCGCACAGAGAGCCCAAACTTGAACACAAGATAAGACGTTTCTCCGGTCAATCGTTCGCCGTGCATCTGCCACTCCATCTCTATTCTTTGATTAGGTAAAAAAGATACCCTTTTCGAGATCCATCAAATGACGACCATCCAGGAATTGCCTAGAAGATGCTATTCGAAAATAGTGAGCTGTTTACCTACCTTCCTTTTCCCAGAAATATTAAACTTCATTAAAATCGCCCATAACTATCCAAGGAACCGAACTCTGAGCATTCAGAGAAGTCAGTGTGTTACCAAATCAATATAATAATCATCTTGGGAATCAAATAAAACATCACCGCTATCATTCACCTCATATATGAACCCCTTGGCCTCCGTTTCAGATTAAGTAAAAAAGCCTCTCGAGGATGTCTCGTTTTCATCAGAAAAAGAACACTACTGGGCCTAAACTGAACCATGAGGTTCTTAAGTTCTTGAATCTTCAAGGGATCGCCCAGCCCTTGACAGTGCCTAATTTATTAGACTCATCAATCCTGTGGCGGCTGTTTTGGGCCAGCCACCTCATCTCATCCTTTAGTTCAAACGCCAATGTTCAGTGAGTGTCGAGTCAAGTCATCCAGGGAATTCTCCTGATGTTCCATCGCCATAAGGCTTAGATTGCTGCTCTTTCTCCTGGCTCCCAGGTAGCTTCCATCAGAAGCCTTTTTCCTAGGCCCCAAAGGATCCTTGCCCTTTCTGGATCCAGCTATTGTTAGATTTTTCAAAGCCTACACCTGTTCCTTGGGCCCCAAAGGATCCTTGCCCATAAGAAGCAGACGCCTGGCGAGTGGGCTAGAAGGGAACGATTCCCATTTCCATGGCTTCTTCCTCCTCTACTATGAAAAACAATCCAGCAGGCTGAACTCCCCAAATTCTGCTTTCAGACACGACCCATTTTCACAATCTCCTTCCTGTATCTTTGAGATGCTCACAACATCTGTTATAATGGCCGATTTTCCACTAACATGATAAAAGAAATGAAGTCTTTCATGCTAGAAAATTAATCCACACAGAATCACCTCCCTCCCTAGACAACAGGCCTGACTCCAGGGACAATGCCGGATCGTGTCTGACTTTTAACCTGAGCAATACGTATGTCTAACCTCTCTTTCGAGATAAAAATGCATATACCTCGTGATTCCATAAACAGGTACATTCAGCAGCTCAAAACATTTGCAGTAAAGGAAGTCTTAATTCATATTTCGAAGTGGACATTGTCCGATAACACATTAACCAGGCCGCTCATCAGAATACACATATTCATATATGTACCTTATTTCGTCCCAACATCTGGGGGAGGGTGATGCAAAGGAACTTTAAGAACGAAATCGAATCGGAGCTATTTTCATAGCGACGTACTCTCTAGAACTAGTCATTATCTATACGTCATTATACTAAGTTTTTTAGCCCATGGTGTAAGAAGGGGCAGGCAGATTGATGACGGTGCTCTTGATCTTTGTCATCATATTGATGCTGTTCGTGACTCCCTGTGAACCGATTCCACTGTCCTTCAAACCCTGCACGACCAAGCATTTCAGCAGTCAGTTCTTCAGTGCTTGCAGGATAAAGAAAAAAAGTGATATGGGAATTACAATGTGATAGAAATCTTAAAAGAAGTTTACCTGGAAAGGGAAATGGTCTGGCCCTCGAGCCGGGGCGGAGTTAATTTGAACTGAACCGGTCTCCATTGCATCGCTGATCAACATTGCCTTGTTGATATCACGTGTAAAGACACAACCCTGCAATTTTTAAGGCATGCTATTTACTTGACCGAAGAAAGAAAATTTGTTGACTCTTTAAGAAGACATGATGATGTCCCCAATAGGGTGATGCTCTTTTCTGGTTTCATCCAATTGTGGCTTTTGGGATTTTGTGGAAACCAAAAGTGTAACTAGTAACACATCTAGATAGGTCATTTAGTGATAGAATTTGTGTGCACGTGCACACGCTGGGGTACCTCGACACACAAGTGATGCTGTGTACGTACTTCTCTTTGATTTGACTGTAATTCATTATACCGTGGCTGCTTATAATTTGAGTGCCAGGGATTGGCGCAGATATGAGATCAGAACATACCTGGAGGCCGAAATTGCTGGCATTACAATGGTTAATCCCTTCTTCGACAGAGTTGATCCTGATGACAGGCAAGATTGGCCCAAACGGCTCCTCCCACGCGATCCTCATGTCAGGCCTGACGTTATCCAACAGCACCGGCCATATGAGGTTGCCTTCTCTCTTGTATTGCTGGCAGAAGGTTGCACCCTTCTCCTTGGCGTCCATCACTAGCCCCTCGATGAAGTTGGCAGATGATTCTGAGACGACCGGCGTTATGTCGCGGTTGTCCTCAGGCGGCCCCACAGTTAGTTTCGCCACTTTGGCGTTCACCTTTTGAACCAAGGTGTCTGCGATGGAGTCCATCACCAGGACAACTTTCACCGCTGTGCATCTCTGACCGCTGTTGTGAATAAGAAGAATATAAATACGGGTTAGTGTTTGCATCAGGCAACAGATTTTGCGGATGATGCGAGCAACTGTCAATTTTGGTGGCCTAAAGGGAAAGAATTTAACTATAATGAAAGTTTATGAATGCTCGCAGATGACTCTAGTCACCTGTAAGAAAAGCCTCCTTTCACAATGTTGGCAGCTGCCAAGTCGATGTCGGCATCTTCAAGCACAATGCAAGCATCTTTGCCACCCAACTCCATCTGGAGAGGAATCATGCCGGCCTTCTTTGAAATGGCAACTCCAGTGTCTCCGCCAGTGAAGCTGAATAGAAAAATGCAATTCGTGCAAGTAATCATAAACTGTGCAAGAGGCAAAGAGATCATAAATAGCGAGAAGATGGCTACAAGAATTACCTTATGCAGTTCACCCCAGGATGCATAGTGAGGAAGTCGCCGATTTCAGAGCCTCTTCCGGTGACGCAGCTGATGAGACCTTTGGGAAAACCAGCTAAGTGAAAGCAGTGCACCATGTGAAGGCAAGATACAGCACCCTACAAGGAGTTATGTACAGTTTTCAGGATAGCCAAATTGATCAGGATCTAACAGAAGAGCAAAGAAATGCAGATTTTAATTGAAGGCTTGGAAGAGTAAACACAAGGCGTATAGTATGCGAAAGTTTCTACTCCACGCACATGCATAATACAGCACACTGAGACATAAACTCACAACATAAGAACATGCACAAGAGTGAATGGGCTACAAGAGGCGTGGCCAATAGCATGAAAACTGAGTAGCCACCATCATTAGAGCTTTAGATAATAATTAGTGAAGGCAACTCGAACGGTAAGAACATACCTGGGTGGGAGGCTTTAGAACAAGAGAGTTTCCGGCAATTAGAGCAGGGCCAATCTTTGAGACGGCCAGGTTAACTGGGTAATTGAATGGTGGAATGGCTAACACTACGCCGAGTGGAATCTGCAGTTCAAAACAAAACATTTGAAGCATGTGACAAATAATTTCAACCATTACAACCCAAACATCTCCTGCTCTCTCTCACGCATGCACGCATGCAGACGTGTACTGTAGCAGATCTAAGATACGGAAGCACATGACTTGGATGGCCTAACACTTCTACTCATCTTCCTCTACCAGTCAAAAAGGGAATGCAAAAAAGCAAAGCCGTTGCTCCTGCGGCTGTTTTTGCCCTTCCATGTTGGCTAATAAAACAATCCACGTTCGTAGTTTCTCCTGAGTATCATATACATCAGAACTTCAATAGCCAAAATTCGTGTTAGCGTTGCCTGTTTAGATTCTTTTCACAACTTACGTTTTCTAGACAACTGCTCTCTAATATGGAACCAAGGTATAGGTCAGCTGTTCAGATCCAGCATTACCTCTAGATTGTTTGGTCCATCACTCTCATCATCGTTCCATAATTTCCCATTTTTTCTACTTTCACATCATATATTTTCAGGTGAAACATGACATTAAACATCCATTTGATACACATTGTTAGCCTGCTACTGAATAACCTAACAAAATGGTTAGGCTAGGCCACACCAGAAATGTTTGTCTAAAAATGTAGCTTCACATAATATTGAAATTTCCATTTGTGATGCTAAGGAAATTAATGCAAGAAACAGCGCTGGTTGCGGGAGCTAGTTATATATAGGTGGACCCTTTCTTTGTTTTGGTAAGATTTTATAGGTGGATCTTACCAAACTTTTATCACTTTTAACTGAGTAATCAAGGGCACTTGATCAAGTAAATGGTATTTAACCAAGAGAAATTTTACCTTGGAAGTGAGGCAGTACTTGGTCCTCTCATTTCCAGGAAAACTGTCGGAGACCAGGAACGTCCCCTGTCCCAGGATTCTCACTCCTTCCTCGGCACAATACGAGATCAGATCACCAGATCTCACAACCTTAATTACATAGAAAAGAGTGGCATGAATTCAGTCGGTATCATTGCAACACGAATAAGATTAATTTACAAGACATTCTCTTTCTCTAATACCTCAGTGACCTGAATCTTTGGCCGGTTTAGCAATTTCCTTCACCAGGCACTCAGCGATGGGAGACTTGTGCTCCTTGAGGAGCGCAGCAGCCTTGTGCAGGAGCTCGGCCCGCTTCCACAGTGGAGTCTTTGCCCACGCTTTCTGTGCACTCTTGGCTATATCCATCACCTTGTTCACCTCCTCTTGTGTACAAGCTGTCTCATCACACCATCACAAAAGACGATTCGTATCACAAGACCACATAATCAAGTCAAGCTCTCACTTTTTCAATTGCAAGCAGTTAATTGAGCATCAATTTCCTAAGTAAAATAACCCTTTTTAGAATCGATTTTGAAGATTCCAAGAAAAGCAAGCTCTGTTTCTTCGATTCAGCTAGGGGCGACCGGTGGTCCAAGTTCAGTAAAGTAACCCTTTTTAGAATCAATTCTCCAGGAGAGCTCCCAAGAAATGCAAGCTATGCGCCTTAGATTTAGGTAGGTGTGAGAAGCTGTCCGTTTTCAACCCAGAAAACGGCCTGGCCACTCCGTTCAATGCCAATTCCAAGAAAGAAACTTGGCTACCGACCAGGTTCGGATTAACTTCCTAGTCGAGAGTCAAACCTGCCGATTCTACCCAGAAACCGAACTAACTAGATTGGTTCCCAGGTAGAACCCAGTTTGCACAGGCCAGAGTATTTTTTAAGTAAATTTGTGCTCTGCCAACAACTAAAAACTCGAGGAAAACAAGAGACCCGCGATCCCCTCGCTGATCCTAGCGCTTTCCCAATGCATCACAGCGGACGGAACAGCGAACTTCCATATCATAACGCGTAGGACTAAACTGAAGTTACCGTTCTTGTTACGAGCGAGAGAAGCAAGGACATACCTTGGACTTTGTAGTGAGTCTTGCGAGTGGTGGGGTTGACAATGTTGACGCTCTTGCCGGAGGTCGACTTCTTCCACTCCCCATCGGAGTAGTACTTGTACACCTCTCCGTCCAAGATCTCTGCAAACACCCCGGTCCCCGCCATTCCTGCAACTCTCTTTCTCTCGGTCACTCAAAGCAAATTCACTCAACTCACTCCACAGACCACACACCTTCTCCCACTTCCCTACAGAGAGAGAGGATTGTGTGGTGAGGTGAAGGTTTGGAGAGGAAGGAGCGAGTGATGGGGAATGAAGCAGATATTCGCAGGTATAAATAGGGGGAAGGAGAGCCACGTTGGTGGGGTTTTCAGTTGGTTGTGGTGGTTCGGAGCGTGCCAAGTTAGACTGGGAGAGCGTGTTAGCTGTGCCTCCTACTTCAGCTGCACATTGCATTCCATTGCATTGGCTTTTTTCACCTTTTCTTCTTTCTTCTTTTTTTTTTTCTCTAAGACTTTTTAGCCTTTCTTCTTCTCGCGTGCTTTGTTTCTTTTCCTCTTGGGATATTCCATGAAGATCCCCCCTCGTCCTGCCCCCAAAGAAACGGGAATTCTCCTACATCCTCGTTCTTCCCGCTGCCTTCTGCATTGAATATGGCCTCATTGTAACTTCGGAAAGTCAGCCAAATTCACGGTGGAAAATTCAATGCGGTCAGAAAGTTTTAGAGACTACGTTGAAATACTCAAATACTTTATGTTTGGCCCTCTTAATTGGACAGAATTGAAGGTATGATAGGACATAAAATTCAGGAATCTTGCTATGTTATATGATAAAATCGGAATCTATTATTTTTATTATTTGATATAAACTGCATATTAATATAAGTGAACCTAAAAATTGTATAAACAAAGATAGTAAAAATCTTTCACAACTCCTCTATCTATTTTTATTTTTATTTGCTTTTTTTGTTATTTTTCCCTCTCCCTGTTAATTATTTTCTTTTTTATTTCTTTTTTCCTTTCCATCACTCTCTAATAAAAATTTATTAAACAGCGAACTATACTAAAATAGCTAAAATATGTAATGAATATAGATGATAAATATATATATCTATATATATATTGAATTTAAATCATAGGATAGAAAGAAATTAGATAATACAAATAAAATAAGATTCAATAAAAACGAAATTGTTGTTCTTTTTTGTTATTTTGAATTTTTTATATTAAAATTTAAATATTATTTATATTTAAATATTGTTTTAATTTTATTAATTTAATAATTGGTTATTCCAAAAAAATAATTCTTATATTATCGATTTTGCAAATCCTACTTCATCCTACTTCCTCCATGAGATAATTTCATTCGAATTTTTATATTCTTTTTATATCCAACTCTACTTTATCTTAAGTAGCATTGGATACAGAAAATATCACAGACTATTAAATGTGTAGGAATTATTGGCGTAGTTTCTTCTTCTTCTTTTCTGCCAAACAATTTCTTTTACTAGTTATCGATGAAAATAAGAAAGTTCTGGCAAAACTCAATTAATGAATTTCTATAATGGGTTAATTGGGTAATCAAAGAACTCGCATGTTGGGCGATTAAGTCAGCATACGGCTGCTGGGAGACAGCTCCTTTTTTTAAAGGCCGAAAAAGAAGATCCTCTCGCATCTACCACACGACCGAAATTGAAAAATAATAAATAGATTGCATTTATTAAAAAAATAGTGGGATTTGGAGGCGGGACCTGAAGTTTTTGTCTGTATTGTACGGGTTCTTGGAAGCATATCGCTGGTCAAAAGCAGGAAAATTAGAGAAAAAAAAAAGTTGATTTGATTCAAGATGCCTCGTGGTGACAATAAGGAATAGTGTCCATTCGTCTTGGTCAGTCTACCACCATTTTTCCACAGGTCAAACTAGATTGATGTCATCGAATTTAATTTTGCATTTTTCATATGATATGAATTTTGATTGTGACTCGGAAGATTTCACTTCTCATAATAAATTTTAAATGCATGCGTGACTACTTATGCTCACGCATAGGCACACCAAACTTATATGAGCACACCAAACTTTAGCACGGAATAAAAAAATTCCATTTTTATAGAGGCATAAATCCTTTGACAAGCTAACATACTTTCTTTTTCTTTCTTTTCTTTCCTCCCCACCCCCTTTCACTTGCTAGTCTTGTTTTGAAGCCGTGGAAATATCTTGGCATGCCCATGACCCAAGAAAAGGGACAAAGGAAGCGTGAAACAAGTTCGACCAATAATTTCTTCTGAAAAAAATTATGGGCATCGTCGAACATTTCTCAAATAATATTGATGGTGTTTTTGTTGTGTATTGTCCATGCTTCATGGAGAGGGATTGGAGAATGTCCAAATACATGTCTTATTCTTCTTTTAGTAATCCATATTCGTGATAATGATATACCGTCATTCCCTCTCAAGTGAGAAGTGATTGATTACAAACAGCTATGATCTATGTTTTCTATAAAGGACCGTAAATGTTTTGCTCATGTATCATTAATGGAATGGAGTAACATAAAGACAATGGTAAGAAGAGGTATTACAAAAGTTTGTAAATTATAAAAATGAGTAAATGTGAATTTTCTCACACGAGCGCTTCTATGTAATGATTTTACTACAAGGATCCTATTACCAAAATAGCTTTTGGTACACATGTTAGAATCTTGACTAGCTACTAACCAATTCAATCCCAATGTAAGGAATAACCAATTATACAAAAGATGTGGTTAACACGGTTAGATGTGCACATGTAACTCAAGTTAATTTATGAAGTAATATAAAATAATGTATGCACATGAAATACATGCAAGATCATCATTAGGACCATCATACTTGTTAGTCATCCATGAACTAAACACATTAACACAAAATAATAAGATACTGTCCAAATACAAAAATTGAAATCCTATATCAAAACATTATATATAGATTATATGAACTGCTTACACAAGAATTTTCGAATAGAAAATAACTAGTGTTATTACTCACTACTTCAAAAATTTTCCATGAATGAAAGATGTGAATCTATTGGAAATTCAGCTCTATGCTTCGACCAAACAAAAACTCTATGCATGTCAAATGAAAATTTTTTCTATCTGCTCCAGTGAAGGGTAGTTGGTTTAACTTTAAATGAATAACTAAATAAAATTGATAGATTCTTCTCTCCATCTCAAGTCAATGGATGTCTTGTTTTGAGGATCCTCTGTATATGGATAATAAATATTATAGAAGAAAATTGTCCAAAAAATTCTAAACCCATTTATGACGGTCAATTTTTAATTATAAACCTTTCAATTGTGCCGATTTAATTCTAAACATTTTGACAACTTGCAAGTTTAGTCATAAATCTTTCAATTTTATCAATTTAGTTATAAATAATTTTATGATTTGTCAATTCAATCATTTCGACAAAAATCATGGCGATCTAATCTTCGACCTACGTAGCACGCCGATATTAATATGGTCAATTTTTCAAAATTTATGATTTTTTATTTCCTTTTTTCTGTTTTCTTTTTCCTTGTTTATGTTTTCTTTTTCCTTTTTTCCTTGCATCATTTAGCCTTGTCGATGGCTAGCAACCTCCACCGACCTCAAGCAAGGGCTACTGTCACCAACCTCGAGCAAGAGATGCCTATGCCTAGGCTAATGATGGTCACCCTTGCCTAGCCTCACTAGCCCAGGCCTAGGCATCCCTTGCCCAAGGCTAATGAGAGCAGCCCTCACTTGAGACCAATGATTGCCGATGAGCTTTGTCAACCATCATCAAGGCCTACCGATGGCTCGTGAAGAGAAAAAGAAAAGGAAAAAATCCTCAAAATTAAATTAAAAAATTGCAAAATGTTAGTGGGTCATGCTATTTAAGACGGTTGGCATTGACTAGACTGCTAAATCTGCAATTTCTGGTCAAAATTGGCCGGAAATAACTAAATTGGCAGATCGTTAAAAATTTTAGGATTAAATTGACAAATCATTAAAAAATATATGATTAAATTGACAAAATTAAAAAGTTTTAACTAAATTGACAAAACTAAAAAGTTTAGAATTGAATTGGCATCATACAATAGACTTAGGACTTTTTGGATAATTTTCTTTATATTTTAGTTGATCAAACCTAATTCTAGTTACTACCAAAAAAAAAACCCTAATTCTAGTTGTTTTATTCTGAAAGTGGTTTGTACTATTATCATATTCATAATCAAGAAATATTGTATTATCTTTCGAGCAAGTCTCTAAAGGAGAAAGAAGGCTCGAATGCCAACAGTCGTCTAGTATTTTTCACTTGATGCGATGGTTACCCATTTTGAGAATGTCCAATGCCGAAGTCGCTAATCTTGAAACGGATTACAGAATATACCTTCTTAGCTGGGATACTACGTTACGGGTGGAAGAGCTTTGTAGTATATCAATCTACTCGCCATTCCAGCAATTTATGAACTTGCGGTGGATTCTCTCTCTTGTCGTCACTATTCCTATCTGTACAAATCGAATGCTCTGTCAAGGCGCAGGCCATCGTTGTCACTAGAATTTAATAGGGACAATCCATTGAATTTTCAGCCGCACGTCCCAGGTCCCAACAGTACCATCGTGGTCTTGACTTTATGTAATACATCGTCAATGTATTTTTTTTCATTTATTTTACTTAAACAATTTTATGCGATATTAATCTGAGAGTGTGTGTAATTATAATATTCAAATCAACAGTCGATACCACCGCTCTTTTATATCGACAAAGTACAATCTAGTTTTCCTTTATGATGATAGAACTGGGCAGCACTAAAGGCACGCCAACTTTGACTTCGGTACTTATTAGAATGACAAAAATGATCGAACTATTGGTCCGCACTTCTTCTTTCTTTTTCTGAATTGAACCAGTGAAATCCACACATTTGGGTCTTTTTTGTCATTCTAAATCTCCGAATGTAGCTAAAGTGGAGGTGGAGGTAGGGCTGTCCTAAAACAAGGAAAGGGATGGGGGAAGAAATAGTGGAACGTCTGGTATGGCCGTATGAGTGTTCATTTTACTTTATGAATTGACCTTTCTCTTTCACCTTAGAGATTAAATCGAAATTTTATATGATTTTTTTTTTGGTCAAAAAAATTTTATATGATGTTAAAAGTACCGTGAGGTTTGTGAAAACATGTGAATATTCCCATTTAATGTTACCTTAAAAATTTTGTTTATCTTACATACTAAAGTAAAGGTGCATGAATTTGTAATACCAAAGATAAAAGATGATCACAATATGATTGGAAAAATTGTCCATAAAGTTATAAACCTATTGCACTTTTGTCAGTTCAGTCCTAAACATTCAATTGTGTTAATTGATCCTAAACATTTTCACGTTTTATTAATTGAGTTTATCAAGCCAAATTTGACCGGAAATTGTTGACATAATTAATTGTTAGGCATTGCACAATCGGCGGTCAGTGTTGATATGGACATTTTAATAAATTTTTATTTTTTTATAATTTTTTGGTTCCTTGTTTTTTACCGAGTGCTAGTGAAAGTTGTCGATCGACCCTTGCCAACTCTAGGCAAGGGTCGCCTTGCCTGCCCAGCGCTCTCCGGCCATTGCCAATGGCCAGTCTCCTTGCTCTGCCCTCTCTAGCCACCAGCAAATAGGAAAGAAAAAAAAAGAAAAAGGAAAAAAATAGAGAACTCAAAAAAAAATTAAAAAAAAAGTCGTGCATGTCAATGCCGATACACCATATATGATGACTAACGCTGACTAGGCCGCTCTATCTAGCGTTTTCTGATTAATATTTGCCCGATTGACTCAATTGGCAAAGCATGAAAAAGTTTAAGACTCAATTAATACAACTAAAATATTTAAAACTGAATTGACCAAAGTGCAATAAAACTTTTTGGATAACTTTTCCAGATATGTTTTGTGCCTAATTTGACAATAAATTGTTAAACTAAAGAAAAAAAAACTAATGTCATGCTTCATGAATATAGCATAGTCAATTAAGTTATCTAAGAGCTAATATAACCAAAAATCTCAAATTCGAATATGTATTAGATTTGTCCAAAATTACTTTTTGTGTCACAAAAAATTTCAACCTAATACACCCATGCTATATTTACTCAAAACTAATTATCCTGTCATAGAAAACCCCAAATCAATACACTAATTCTACATTTATCCAAAATTAATTTTTATGTCCTAAGAGCTCTGAAATCACCAAAATTTTAGATTGAGAAATCTATTAATTTTGTCCTAAGAGCTCTCTCAAGTTTCGAAATTTTTTTAAAATCTTTAATTCTTTGTGACAAGAAAATTAGTTTAGGTTAAATGTGGTATATGTGTATTATCAATTTAATTTTTTTTGTGACACAAATTAATTGAAGTAAATGTGACACATTATACCAGTTTGGGATTTCTTTAGACGTAAAAATTAATTTTGAGCAAATTCGACATGGATATATTAATTTGGGATTTTTCTTTTTTTGGTATTAACCAAACATTTAAGTTTCTCAAGATAAAGTTTATGTTCGATGCTTTCCAATAATATTATTAATTTTCTCTTACATGTCAAGCTTAATCATTGTGCTTGTTCTATCACGAGATTCAAGTCGAGTTTCACGATTTTAACATACCCAACTCCAATTCTCTTTCTATTTCTCAATGCGAATTTTGCTTGTAGTTAGTGAATATAAATTCATCATGTATTTTTTGCTCTAACTATATTAATCTACTCTTTTAGATTCTTCCCCACTTTTCATTTTATACTCTTCTATGTTAATATCAATCTTCACAAAAATACCAACATAAATTCAAATATCCCATTCTCAATATTAAAGAATTCGACTCCTATCTTTCTCGATGAAAAGAAAGCTTTTCTTTTCTTTTCTTTTTCCCTAATTGTCATACTTCTATTTTTAAAAAATTTATTAATGTGTTAATTCTTCATGTTGATAATCTTTACTGCATGTCTCTATCATGCACTCTCGATGTCCTCTCTCTTTCAAAGAGGGTGGAAGATAACAGGTAAACTCTCCTCTCATTTATATGGTCAATAAATGTCACCAAGATCTACCTTTTTCCCCTTCTAGACATTCATCTTTTCCTCACACCCTCTTCTAATCTCCCCTAGTTTTGCCTAAAACATCATAGGCGGACCGAAAGAAATTCATGGAAACGGGCCGGATAGTCAAAAGAGAGGAGAGGAAGAAGAGTAGCTCCCGCGCCAGAAGAAGAAGCAGCAGCACAGATCTGGGCGGGGGTTGTTGAAGAATATTTTCGATGAGAAAAGCACCGCAGCTACTTCACTCGAGTGAACTGGAAGGAGCTCTTCTGTCCACACGTGCCGTTTTCCACATACGGGTATGGCTTGCAGTTTCTCTCCTCGTAGTTGGAGCCACAAACGCGGCCGGGAGCGATGCTGTGTGGTATGTTCTTGACAGCAGGATGGACCACTTCTCGATTACAGCCAGAAGCGCCCACGACCCCACCCCATCCGCGGTTTTCGTGGAGCACGATGGCCCTCCTGTCCGGTTCGCGACGGCCACCAGTTTTTTCCGCTCTCTTCATGCCGTCCCTGTCTTGTCCCGTTCATGGGAGAGCCATCTACACATCCGGACATTAAAGGCTGGAGATTATAGCAGGACACATGTAGGCTGTGTCTGTGGAATCTAGGAAACTTGCATTAGATAAGTCAAGGCTTAGGATGGCGTCTTTGTCGAACGGCAAGGTAGGCTTTCTGCTCTCTAAGTTTCGCAACTATGCCAAAACACAGGCTGAAAGATGGTTAATCCTAGTCCGAGCAACATCGTCTAGGTATCCAACCATCCCCGCAATCAAAGGGAAAACACCCATCTGGGATACGGATCCACAGACCAAAGTGACAAGTACCTTTCACATCCTATGGCGTAGTATCCCGTGAACGAATGTATTTAGGGAGAGTGGTGTTTGGCGCTATACCTTTAACAAGCCTTGTTGCCCTATCAAGCCTATAATATGTTGTTTTTCGCATGGTGCTTTCGAATTTTACTACTCGACTTATCTTCATGGATACATGCAAATTGTACTGTCCACGTGCATCGAGTAAGACTCCACTCATAAGGTGGCGAGCGTTTATCATCAAGGTTAACATATCATCCTTAGATCCAAACCGAGCACTTAACCACCTGGCGAAACAACCCCCCAACCCCAATCTATGCCGGATGCTCACGCATGGCGGTAGCTACCGTGACGTCGTTGCATGCGACGGCCAGGCGACGTTCTATCCGGACTCCTTCAAAAGGCTAATCATCTCTCCCGCATCATTAGACAATTCGCAACATTCGAGTTGGGCTTGGGCTTGGGCTTGGGCTTGGTCTTGGGCTTGGGCTTGAATCTTCGAGGCAGAGCCCAGAGATCGATGTTGGGCCTTTGCGGAAAGCCCATCGATCCGCCGCTTCTCACAGGCCCATCAGATTGCCCATCGTTTCGTCTGCATATATCTGCTCTCTAATCGATCGAATTGCAGACGAACTGAAAATCCTGCTCGACGAAGGCGGTGATCGAACAGAAATTCCTGCAACGAAGCTCGATCCTCCTCTTCTTCTTCTGAAATCCGAGACCCTTCCATCGATTCGCAGTCGAAAGGATTCGAAGATGCAGCTCGAATCAGAGAAACCCTTCCAGATCTTCCTTCAATCGCACGATCTCCACATCCCTACGCGAGCCCTAACCCTAGCCCCGATGCCCTCCTACACCCTCCGCCACCTCAAGCGCTCCCTCTTCCCCACCGCCGACTCGGCCCCCGACCTCTACTTCACCCTCAACGGGAAGCCTCTGAAAGATTCGACCCCGATTGGAGGGTCTGGGTTTTCGCCGCTCTCGACCCTGGTCTTGCGGTGCAGGCTCCGCGCCGGCGGCGGCGATGGCGGCGCGACGGGGGCGGAGTCGCGCGACTGCTACTTGAACATGTACGCGGAGAAGAAGCCCGACAAGGTGGACCCGAACGAGCAGAGGCTCTCGAAGTGGTTGAATTGCGCTTTGTCTAGTGAGCCGCTGAGGGAGCCTTGCGTTGTGGATAAATTGGGGAATATCTTCAATAAGCAAGCGCTGGTTGAGGCTCTTCTGGGCAAGAAATTGCCCCGGGAGTTCGGGTACATAAGGGGTCTCAAGGATATGGTCAAAATTAAGCTTACGGAGATTCCGGGGCTGGAGGATGATCTCAGTGGGGGCGGGGGCGCGCGGTATCAGTGCCCGATCTCAGGTCTTGAGTTTAATGGGAAGTACAAGTTTTTCGCATTGAAGACCTGTGGCCATGTGTTGAGCGCCAAGGCGTTGAAGGAGGTGAAGTCGTCGTCTTGTTTGGTGTGTCATGAGGAGTTCAACGAATTGGATAAGATTGTGATCAATGGGAGCGAGGAGGAGGTGGCAGTCCTAAGGGAGAGATTGGAGGAGGGGAAGGCAAAATTGAGAGATAAGAAGGTGAAGAAGGTGAAGAATGGAGAGGTGGTTGCTGGTGGAGAAGAAATTACTCAGTTAAGTGGTGCTAAACGCAGCATTGATGTAAAGGTTGTTGAGAAAGCCTCTGTTAAAGTTGAGGAAAATGGAAAATTGAAAAATGGTGGAGTTGGAGTGAAGGGTGTGACTTCTGATGCAGTGAAGAGGTTTAAGGCGACAGATATGGTTCCCCGAAATGCTACAAAGGAAATCTATGCATCGATTTTTACGTCTTCAAGTAAAAGTAACTTCAAAGAGACGTATTCTTGCAGATCCCTCCCTCTTAATAGGAATTAGTTCTGGAAGGACTGAAGCTTGAGCACCCTTTTTGAGCTGTCTTTGGCTGTTCTGGGTGTTTTATTCATAAATCATGGTTCGCCATGGATGATTCAGTTGGTTGTTGATGTTGGAATTCTCTTACTGTGGAGTTCTTTGATGTTGCTGATCAGATTCTCTCTTTAATGTACACTGTACTTAACCATGAAATGCAAGTAGTTTATTTGTATTGAGCCATATATATTTTTCTTTTTTTTTGAATTTTGCAAATTTTATGAAGATTCTCTCTCATTCCTTACAGCATACCCTGCAAATTATGTGCTTTTGTATGCTTTGGTTCTGTAGTCCATGAAGTCTCTTGGAGAATCACTTATCTACTGCTGCACCTTTCTAGCATTTAACTTCCCCAGGTTTGTGCATTATCTGTGATTATTATAGTGTCATTGGTATGATAACTTTCTTCAATGTTGCACTCCTTAGTTGTGTCTTTGGGAGTGGTTTAACTTTATGGCTCTTTTTTGCTATTTATTCCTTAAGAAATACTGTGACCTGACTGTCAAATATGGGTTAGTTGTGTTATTTGGGCAATCTGCTCAATGCACATGAGTTGCACATTCTCTTAAAACTTTTTCTCAGTATATGATAGTATAATGCCGTGCAAGCTTGTGGTCAAATCTGCGGCATTTACTGATGACTGTTTTACTTTATATTATTCATTTTCCGTCATGGCCTATGTTCTTTGCAATGGAAAAGGCTAGGGATTCTGTCCATTCAGTTTATGTATGTAAGATGTTTCTTAAGTTTCCTTTAAAATTGTATGTGTCAATGTAGTTCATTCTTGTCAAGTTTGAATGTTTGTGTTGGAGTATCTGATTGAGTCGAGTTTGAGCTTCATAATGCTTGACTTGATGGAATCGTGGGTCTAATTGTGTAATTGACTTTGGATATGAATCATATGATATATATCTCTATGGTATTATTAAGATGAAGTATTTCATTACTGTCAATTATTTGTGCACTTTTTAAGTTTAAAGTGACAATATGTTTCAATTATACATGACTTTGGGTTCAAAGTGTCGAACCATTTTTGGTAATCAAACTCAAGTCGAGAAGTCAAGACTTGAAAGTTTGACTTGAGTTCAATCAAGCTTGATTTTTTGAGCTAGAGCTCAACCCTGTGATGTTCTTTGTTTTGCTCAAACTCGTTAGTTTAGCCAAACATCAACCATGATAGTGCAGATTGTCCTAGCATTAACCCTTTCCCTGCTACCATTTTCTTTTCTATGCCCCCACAGCTCCTAGGAATGGTAAGGGTCCATTCACCGTGCACAGGTTCAAGCATCATTGTAGTTGTCTTTTTGGACTAATCGACTTCATGGTGAATAGCTTCCTCTTTTCCATTTTGCAATGGTATGGCTTGCTGCTTTTTTAAAGACCCACTGGATTACAGAACTTTCTCAGCACATTGTTTTCAAGGCTCATTGTTATCGGCAAACTGATGTCTCAAAACGGACTGAAATGATCCTTTGAGAAGTTTTCACTTGCTCTCTGATGGTTATTGCACATTCTTTATTGACACTTGAGAAGTTACACTGGTTGCTTGGAGAAGTCTTGCTTAGAAAGAAAGAGAAACCCGTGACCGGGACAGGATGGGTAATGGCTCTCTCACAGATTGATGATCGCTGAAGAAGAACATGCAAATGAGGATGTCTCAGACATCTGAGCTCTGGTAATTGGCCATCTTATTATGGGTGCGTGCACAGTTGTTTGCAAATGGAGGATGCACGAGTCAAAGCATGGCACGGGTTTGGAAGCTGGGTTCACTCATGCACCGAGCTTGGACCGTGCATGACAGAAACCATCTTCTCCATTTCTGCTTCTCTTCATTGACCATTATCTAGCAATAGCACGTGTTTTGGGACTTGTAGTAGTCATGTTTGTGTGCTTGGTAGCTTTAAGGTTGTTATTGCATTAGTACTTGTCGCATACGACTCTCTGGTTGTTAACTATTCTGATTAGATTGAACGGTCATACATGACCACTCAAGTTTTAAATAGGTCAAGTGCAAAATGCACAGCCTGATGAATGTAATTCGTGCAACTAAGGCTAATTATTCAGAGGCCGTTTGATTATGTTTGCATGAACTAAGCAGATTTTACATGAAAAATACTCTTTGGGAACATCATTTATGATCGCAAAAGTAGAAATCATTATATTTCATGATGAGAATGTGAATCTCTTCACTGGGAAAAAGTAATTATTTTATGTTCCATGCTGGTCAAGTTAACTAAGTGCTGATTATAAAAGGTATAGGATGGTAAGCTTTGTAATTAGATGCAAAATAAAGGTTTACCGTATTATATCATAGTAGATTATTGTGCTGTCAAATGATACGATACGAGCATACTTCTCTCTTGACCGAAAAAAAGTTGAAGCGCCAATGATTTTCCAAGATTAAAAATGCACTTGTTCTAATTTTGTCTCTGACAATTATCACGTACTCTTTCCATCTATATAATTACAACAACTCAAACGCTCATATCGTTTCTTTTTTCCCGCTTTGCACACCTGCCTTATTTCTCACTGCGACACTTTTGATAATTTGAATGAGTCTCGTTAACAAGCATCCTTAAGGCACTAAATAAAATTAATATAAAACGAGATTAATGCATTTCAAGACAGTTTCACAGCCAAAGAACTCTACCTTTTAAGGAAAAAAAGAATTTATTAACGAAAACCCTAAGGGCACTTGTTAAACACCTGTTTAAGGTTGAAAAAAAATCTTGCAATTCTCTCTTTTAGAAATGGAAGTGGTGTTTAATCCAACAGTAAAATGACATTCAATTATTGAAAACCTATGTCCCACACCAAATAATAAATAATAATAATAATAATAACAAAAGATAAAAGGAGGGACAGATGGTCTGGTCTGGTCTGGTATATAAGAAGACATCACTCGACAACCACCGACTTATCTCTTGCAATCACCTCCCATACAACATCAATCGCATGTCCTCCTCACGATGTGAGCACAGGAAGGCCGCCCTTGCTTTCTGCAAGTGCCTCCTCTAAGCCCTTCCTCTGCCAACTCCCCATTCTACAGTCCTCATCTCTCAATCCAAGAAACGAAAACCCAATAAAGAAAGACGCGATCTTTGTCGCCTGTCGGACGAAAAACCCCCCGCAAGATTTTCCCCCCGAAAAGTCAAGAATCGTTTCCCCCGACAGAAAACGTCCAGATCCCATTTAGGAGCTCTTCGGTCGCGACTCTTTTGTTGATTCCTCGGGTGCCCACGAACGGTCCTGGGCTCGAATATCCTTAGGTAAAGATTTTTGTCCAGTCGGGTTTCTCCTTTGTCGGGTCGTTTTGCAAGTTCTTGCCTTGAAAGGGGGATGCGCGTTTTTGCTGGTATCTGATTATTTGGGATTGTGTTCTGTTGTGACGCAGATTCTGGGTTCTTGTTGTTGTTCGGATTGGGTTTGGTATATTGGTGCGAATTGGAAGGACGGGAAAAATTCCAGAATGTCCCTTTTGTGGAAGAGCGATTCTGTTCAGATTAGGGATGTTTGGGATTACAATCTGGAAGACGAGTTTTCGTTGATTCGCGAGATCGTGGATGATTATCCCTACATTGCTATGGACACCGAGTTCCCCGGGATGGTTCTTCGCCCGGTAGGGAATTTCAAGAGCAGCTCCGAGTATAATTACCAGACCCTTAAGGCCAATGTTGATCTTTTGAAGCTAATCCAGTTGGGCCTGACCTTCGCAGATGAGAAGGGGAATCTTCCGACCTGTGGAACCGATAAATACTATGTGTGGCAATTCAATTTCCGTGAGTTTAATTTGAATGAGGATGTTTATGCTCACGACTCGATCGACCTGTTGTCTCAAAGTGGGATCAACTTCAAGAAGAACAGTGAGGTGGGCGTAGATGCCCATCGCTTCAGCGAGCTATTGATGTCGTCTGGGATAGTGTTGAATGATTGTGTTCACTGGGTCACATTCCACAGCGGTTATGACTTCGGTTACTTGCTTAAGGTGCTGACCTGCCAGAGTCTGCCGAGCACACAGTCCGGGTTCTTCGATCTGATTAAGATGTACTTCCCCGTGCTTTACGATATCAAGCATCTCATGAAGTTTTGCAATAGCCTTCATGGGGGTTTGAATAAGGTTGCTGAGTTGTTGGAAGTGGAACGGGTGGGCGTGTGTCATCAAGCAGGTTCTGATAGTTTGCTCACTTGCTGTACTTTCATGAAACTGAAGGAGAATTTCTTTAGTGGCTCGCCTGAGAAGTATGCTGGGGTTTTGTATGGTCTTGGTGTTGAGAATGGACAGAATGGTTACTGAGATGAAGAAAAAAAAGTATTCTAAATAAAAATTTAAAATATAAAATTTGTCTGCCAAATTGTGTGTTCCCGATTCACATCATTCTTTTTTCCTTTTTTGCGCAATATAGACGATTGGATTTTTGTTCGCTCTTCAAGATTGATGGGGTACATAGTTTGAGGTCCTTAAGGATGTTAGCAAGCAGCGAAGATAGGAGAATAGACATGTTCACCTAGGAAACGGCATTCATGCTTCTCATTTTGCTTTACATTGAAGCATTGCAGACAAGATAACTGAGCTTCATTGTGTTTTAGAGCTTGCCATGAAGGATGAACCTAACAGTACACACAATCTGAGGGTGCGCGCTCATGCGTGCAGAATGCATGCACACATGGCGCAGACATAATACTCACTCACTGCATGCACCTATGCTTTTGTGTCGACTATTTTCGGGTCATGGACAAGTTAGCCAACATAGCCATTTGACTACACCTTGCAATGTCACCCAATTTGCCTTCATCTATAATTTTAAGTAGTATTAATGCTAGGTTAGAACATGGGCGTGACCTGGGGATGTGGGGATGATTTGCCCTTACCAACATCCAAGAGGTCCTGGTTCAATACCTTGCGAAGCTATGTTGTTTGGTTTGTGGCCTGTAAAGTTCTTTTTTCCATTCTTTTCCATTTGGATTATTGCTATGTTACTTGAGGCTTCATCGTGTCAAGTGTTCAGTTTCTTGGTCCATCTTCACATCCAGGCTCCCTCCACTGTGTTATCCATATGGTCCTCAAACATTGTTATGGATATTCAGCTAATGCCGGGTCTTTTTTTGGAGCAGGTTTTATTGTTTATGTCTGACTCCTTGTCTTTTTTCTGTAATTAATGTCTAATTTGGTCTGGAAGTGGTGTCGAATCATCATGCAGTCATGACATGCTAACTTCTACTTTGAGCAGACAACCTACATTGCTTAAAGAAATTTCCCCTGCCTTGGATATTAGTAAATTTTACTGACTGTGACCCAGAACTTTGGATATCACAGTAGTGCAACAGGTAGATCTTGTGCAACAAATTATTGGCGCATGTTGCAACTTTCTGATACTCCAGCATCCTCCGTTAGATTGTCTCCTGGCAAAAGTAAATTATCTTTTAGTTTGGTGTTGTCGCAATGGGTGAGCTATTGGCTTTCACAAACTAATGGCTGTTTGTGTATACTCCAATGTTCAGCACTTGCCAATTGCCATTTGCGTTCTTGGTGAAAAAGATGTTCAGCATTATGAAAACGTGTTAGATAAGCAATAGGTAGTATGATGATCACCCCCCCTTGATTTGAGAGCATAAATTCTGTAGGATACTACTGAGTTATGATATACGGTTGCACATTTGTCCCAAACTTGAGTAATGTCATTTCTTGTTCGTGCATTTAATTGGCTTTGGCTTGGCATATGGCTTGGCATAGAAAGTAGAGGACTATGGAATTTAATCTCATTGCAGTTGAAAGCCAGAAAGAAACCGCGTCAAGAGTCGTGTTTTCTTTTGGTAAACGCTATCATTTTCTGGTAGTAACCGAATGAAAATTAGCAGTTCAGGAGTTTTCTTATTTGGGAGGGAGTTATAGATGCCAACAACTGATTAGAAATTCTTGGGAGCAGTTCCGATGTCAGTTGACAAGCTTCAACGGTGTATCGAGTCAAAGGAATCTCAAGTCATCAGCGTTTTCCTTCCTCTGCTTCTTCTTCTTCTTCTCTCTTCGATGTAGTAGGTACGTTGCTTATCAAGTCGTGTTTCTGGCTCTGCATGGCACGCAAAATAGGCCTGAGTTTTGGAAAAGTTGCTGCATATGTCGAGTTTCGATCTTAACATGTTGAACTTAGTCCTCCGGTCTCAAACATTTGCTAAACAAAATCAGAGACCGTGCCACATCAGGTCAAATCGGGTGCCCGATCTTTTCAAAATGCCCGACCCGACGGGTGTAATTCGATGCGGGATACCCATGAATTTTCAGTTTCGGATCGACAATTTGGAACGACCGGGCGATCAAACCGCATCTGATAAGAACCCATATCTCGAGCTTCGAAACGTCCTCCTAAAACCAAGGGAGAAAATCTTTTGACCAGCTGGGCTACCCTCGAAACTGACCAAAACGCCATCGATCCTCCACGAGGGTTCGGACCCAGAAAGCGGGACGAGACGAAGGGCATAGTGGGAAAGAAGAGGCAAAGATCTCTGCCCTATAAATTGGCAGGGCCATGGGTCGAAAACGAGAGAGGAGGAAGGGATGGGTTAGGACTAGGGTTTCTGCACACACGCTCAGAAAGCTCCGAATGAGGCTCCAAGAAGAAGAAGCAAGCCTGTGATTTCGCCTCGATCTCGACCCGAACCAACCCCTCCATTATCCTCTCTCTCTGCAAGTCCATGCCGGGATCTTCTTGGCTGGACTTGTACTCTCTCTCTCTCTCTCTCTCTCTGGGTTATGGGTGTGCGTGCGTGCCTGTGATGACTGATGGATCATACATCTTGTTCTCTTTCTTTTCCTGTTTCTTTTGTTCTCCATGAAATCGCCCCCGCGCCCACCCACGCGGCGTGGATCGAACGCCGCGACCTCCGACCCGATCCCCACGTTATCTTCTGAGGCTGTGATGATCGATCGCGATGGCGTTCGCTCGAGTTTGGAAGCAGAGCGTGTGCGCGCCGGAGGAAAGATCGGGTCGGTGCATCTCGAGGGGCAGAGCGTGCGCCGAGCGAGACCCGCATTTCCCGTCGTGGCGGGGCGACCCGGACGGCCGGCGGGCCCTCTGGTTTCGCCGGCAACCGGCGTTCGCAGCCACGGTCGGGACTTCCGTGCTCGCTCGCTCTCGCTCTCTCTCGTCCCTTGCAGTTTGGCATTCGACCCGAGTCCGAACTTGATCTGAGCCTATTGCATAAAAATTCTTACCCACCTCCCTTCATATTTTGCTTTGCGTTATCAAGAACCCATTTTTCGTTTCGCTGATTTCTTGACGCTTTTGCTTTCATCGTTTGTTCTTGTGTATTCATTGAGCTTGGTGCAGAAGCCATTGATGGGGGGAAGAACCTCCGGCTTAAAGCGTGGAGACAGGCTCTGCAGTGCTCGAGAGGATTAATGCGACCTCGTAAGCCTGACAGGACCTTGATTTATGCGAAAAACAGTGGAATTTGTCCAGTCTATGCACATTTATGTCATTTCTGGTTGAAAAGAAATGTCGTGTCATCAAACATGCCGTCCAGTCAGGGTGTCCTATGAATCGGACCGGGTCGGGTTTACACGCACGATCCAATCTGGCCTGAATATCATATAACATAAGAGATCAGGTCGGGTCGGTACCGATACATTAGTCAGTTTCGTCCTCTTTGCGCATGCATCGAGAGAGAACTCGCACCAGCCATCTCGATCCTAACTCAAACAATATCAACACCTGAAAAGGGCCGCCTCAAAATATTCTAATTTTAGGGTCGGGCTGGTTTGGCCCGGGTATTACCACGGAGTCATGCATATTTGTCCCGTTGTCGATTCAAGCGCACGATTTCCATTCTTGATACGGTTGGCTCATCGTAGTGCCTCCCAAACGAAGAGTGCAGGCTCTCTATCTTATCCCCCATCAGCAATCTGTATGAATCGGCTAGAATACCCTCCTCCTACCTATGGCCTGGTCTCAAATATCGATCAACAGTACAAGAACTAACGGACCATGGAAAAGACGAAGTAGCTAAGGACCATAGGCCATGCCAGTGCTCAAAGGTTGGATATTGTTTATGTTCGAGCCTGAAAGTCGGGTCTCATTCGATGGCCAAGCCAATTTATGACTTGAGATGTATAATTAATCATATGTTAGGGCTCGTCCGTGCTACAATTGGGTGGGTCGGGTCTTTTAACGTGCCCAAGCATGTCCATTTGCCCTTTGGGCTCGAGAGGGGGCTATCAAGCCTCTTCTCTATGGATCAATTTTGAGAGCAAAAGTTGAAATCAAAAAGGTAATAACATAAGCGGTCCATAAAATCTTGTTTAACATGTAATGTCGTTTCTAAATTTTTAATTTTGCAATTATAAATTATGACTCGATATGTAACGTCATATCTAGATTTTTAATCTGTTTAATATAGTTATTGAATTATCAATAAATTTTCAATGTCATCCCTAGATTACAGCGTCCATATGGAACATTTGACCAAATTTCAAAGAGCACGTTGAACAAATCAAAAATTGACGACATTGCACATTAAATTAAAATTTAACGATTGTATTGAATAAATTAAAATTTTGGATGCGATATTACACATTAAAAGTTCATGAACCATTTGTTTTTTTTAAAAAATTAGAAAGGAAGAGCAAGAAGCAATAATAATAAAAATGGATCATCTATCTTTTTCAAGAAGACATCCTCTTCCTTTCCTCTTTTCTCCATCCTCAACCGGCCTCATTATGTCAAAGGCTTGTATGATATTACCAAATGGGTTATTTGATACCATTTGATTTTTTCCAATTATCTCTTTCCAATTTTTCCTGTTCCTTTGCACAAAGCCTAAAAAGATGGATATTCTTTCATCCACTTATTTCACCCAAATTTTTTCCTGACATTTTTGCCCTCCACTGTAGGACGGGCTAATAATATCTTATCAACAAACAAAAAACCTTTTATTTTGACCCAAAAAAAAAGAAAAGAGGCGACCAAAAAAACAGCTCAGCTAAGAGAGGGGTAAAAAAGTAAAAGAACCTCCTAACTAGGCAACCCTGCCAGGGATATAAAACCACCTTTAGGGTTCCGGCCTGCATCATCATTCATTAGTTTAAGAATGAGGCTCTGCCTCCCGGAGAGGCTCGGGTGTCCCGGCGGCCGTTGCCGCCTCTCCGGTCGACGGCGGAACCGGTGATTTCGCCGATCCACGACGACGAGCCCGACCGCCCTTCGCGGACGTGCTCGTCTATTCCGAAACAGCCGCTCTTTCCAAAAAAAAAAAAAAAAAAAAAAAAAAAAAAGAAAAGGAGCAGAAGGAAAATGCCACGAAAATTCCTAAACCTAAACCCTCGTACCAGCGACGACGATGCTGATGCTGCAGCTGCTTTCTGATCTTTGACCTGACCCTCCTTGTACTCGCACACGCCCGCACCGCGATTCACCGACGGCGGTGCCGATCTTCTTCCCGCTTCGCCGGCGAAGCGTCCGGCGTTGAAACGCTGAGACAAAAAAGAGGCGATGACGAGATGCGGGTTACGGAAATCGGAAAGTAACAGGCATTGAGAACCGACCGTATCTTGGCGGGGCGGCCGGACCCGGCACGCAGCCATGGCGGGGTTCCTCCTCCATTTGCCTGATCAAAGGCGAATCTGAGCCTCTCTCTCCCCTTGATTCTCTCTGTTTTACCCGATTCTTCCCCTATTTTTTTTTTTGGTCGAATTTCTGTTCCTGATTTTCTTTCTGCTTCTCTTTAGCGCTGAGTTTCTGAGTTCTAGTTTTCCTATTTGATGATGAGTTTTCTGGCGATTTAGTCTGAAAAACAGGGTTTTTCTTCGTGAAGGTAAAAATAGAAATATTTTTTCAGCTCTGCCCGACTGCTGTGGTATTCGTATGTCCATTTATTTATTGCCTTTTTTGGTGTTTTATCGTATTTGTTGCAACACCAAATAAATCGGTTTTGAAAATTAAAAGAAAATTTGTAATAAAATTAGAAAATACAAGCAAATAAAGGGAAAATTAAACAATGGCCCTGAATTTTGACCTAATTCATAATATGGTCCTCGAATTTTTGTCTAATATTTAGAGTTGTCCAAGAATTTTTATTTTGTTTAATATACTCTCTAAAAAAAAATTTGAATGTTCAATTTAACTTTAAAAACACATGGAAATATTCAACAATGTATTTTTATTAATTTAAATTCAAAACAATGTATAATTTAGGTATTAAATTGAGAAGTTTAAAATTATATCAATCAAATGAAAAGTTATGATAAAAAAATTTAGAAACTACATTTCACAATGAGTAAAAATTTAAGAATTATTTATGTCATTTAAGAATTATTTGTGTCATTTAGAAGAGATGCGAGCCGGTTTGAAATTGAGAACCGGTTGGACCGGGTAATTGATAATACCATCATCATAATGGGTAAAATGGGGAAGAATCTTCACGAAATAAAAGCCGAGAGGCAAGAGGACCAGTCTCGGGGCCTGGCATCGAACTCTTTAGTTCGAGAGAATGAGGGTTTTGCCTCCCGGAGAGGCTCCTGGGTGTCCCGGCGGCGGTTGCCGCCTCTCCGGTAGACGGCGGAGCCGATGATTTCGCCGGCCCCGCGACGGCGAGCGTGCCTCCGCGGCACGTCTCCACCCGTCCGAAACAGCCGCTCTGCGAAACAAAAGGGAAATGAACTGAAACGACGACCATGCCATAGCTGCGTACTCATCCGCTCCGATCCGGTCGGCATCTCCATCTTCGTACTCACTACAGCCACCGCCACCACCCAACACCAACCCCCCAAAACTACGACTCCGAGATCTCCGCAGATTCTGGGTTTTGCTAAGAAAGAAAAGGAAAAAGGGTAAAGTGAAGAGAGGCTGTGACGAAATGCGGGGGCGAGAGAAACACCCGAAGGGTGACAGGCGCTGAGAACCGACCGTATCTTGGCGGGGCGGCCATAGCCGGCACGCAGCCATGGCGGGGTTCCTTCTTCATCTTGCCTGATCATTGAACGAATCTGAGCCTCTCTGTGTGTTATCTTTCACGAATTTCCTCCTAAATTTTCTAAAGTTTAGATCTTTTTGTTTCTCTTTGGTTGAAGATTTGGCTCTACCTGCAGAGTTTTCTTGTTTCTCCATTGTAAAAAGGAACAAAAAAATTTGTATCTTTGCCTATTTAATCTTGCCTGCAGATTGCTCCGTTCTTTGGAATTCCCCCTTTCTTTTCCAAGATTATTTTTTATATATTTATCTCAGAATATAGTCATTTTTTCTAAAAAGTAACAAGAGAAAAATAATTAGTATATATTAAAAATGGCACGAAGGAAAATTCCCCACTGTGGAGACCGAAATGCCCTCCTGAGATTTGTCCTTTTCCGGGGAGGACGAAGGGCAGAAAGGTAAAATCGATGAGGATCTCGAAAGGCGAAGCCTACGGAAACCAGAAGACCAGCCATCCCCCAACAGAGCGAAAACCATCGTTCTTAGGATTCGCCGGACACGCTCGAATCTTGAATGAGGCTCCCTCTCTCCGTCGCTCCTCCGCCATCCGACGGCGGAGCCTGTGATTTCACGGCGATCCTGAATCGCCGTCAACCATGGACCCTCTCTGTCTCTCTCTCTCTGTGGTTTGTTGTTGTTCTTCCATCTTTTCTGATTATCTCAAACCGCACCCCCGGCCGCGGCCGGACTCCGACTGCGCGACCCGAACCGGACCGAATGATATAAGGCCGTGATGACGGTTGTTCCCAAGTTTGGAACAGCGTGTATCCTGATCTGGTGACCGGGGGCGTCGAGGGAGCACCCGACTCGCCCGCCCGCATTGTCCGCACTCCGGGCGGGGCGACCCGGATGGCCCGTGAACGAGAACGGATGGTTCCCGTCCTCCTCTTTCGCCGGCAGCCGTCTCTGGTCGCAGCCGAGGGCGGTGCGGCGTTTCTTGGTGGCGGGTGTCTCTGCCCTTCGGCTTTGATCGTAAACCTGCAAACTTGGTCTGAGCCTCTAAAGCGTCGCGTTTCTCACCCTTCTTCACCCACTCGAATTTTTTCTTTCTTTTCATCAAATTTCTGCACTAAATTCCTTTGTTTTTTTGCTATTTGGCCCCTTTTTTTGTCCTACTTTTACGAACTATTTTATGAGTTTTCTTTTCTTTTCCCTTTTCAAAATTTATCATTCATGTCATTTTTTAGTGTTATTTGTCTGTGGTTTTATGTGCTGGGAATGTGTTTCCTGCTGGGAACAAGGTAAAGTTGATCTTACTTTCCCAAATGCATCACAAGATTAGTGTTTTTTTGTTTCATATAATGACATAACATAAGCCTATACTGTATACCATCTGATCCTTTGAAAAAACCATTGAAATTTGTCATGGTTGAAAATCAAATCACTAAGATGCCCTTAGGTGTAGAAAATGTAAAGTAACGAGATGCTTCTTACATATTATTGCCAGGAAATAAACATTGACATCTTTCTTTTCCAGCTTTAATCGACTCGGCAGGCCACAGCACTGTGCCAACCGGATGATATCTACCTACGTCTTTTTTAGTCTCCGGGCGTGATTCCCACGTTCCAAAATCGTGGGTCTGTGGTTTAACTGTCTCTTCTTTCCTTTCTCCATTATGTCTCGTTACGCCAATCTCAAACAACAAAAACGAAGAAGAGATCTCGACTCAGTCATACGCTGAAACATCAAATTCAATTTTAGATTCTGATTTGGTATGTTCAAGTAAAATTTGTGAACTCCTTTTTATCCATCTAATCGGGATCATGACAATGGTTCTTGGGTGGCTAAAATGATGGAAAAGGAGACCGATGAAGTCGGAATGAAGCTGGGGGTGAGGGAACGGAGAGAGGTGCGGGTGGGTCCCATGACGCATGGCGCGATGGATGAAAAAGAGGGAAGATCGGATGGCATATATACCCTGCCAGCAAAGACCGGTCAACGAAAGCTCAGGGAGCGGGGCCCACCAGATCACCCCTTTCTAGTCCACTGGAGTCGGATCCCCTAGAGTTCCCGGGTCGGGTCGGGTCGGGTCTTGGACGAAACTTGTGAGGCCGAATCCGGAACCGGAGAGATCAAGCCCAACGTCGCGAGCCTCAGAACGTTCCTTATCAAGAAGACCAGCCGCGGGTTCCTAAAATCCTCTAACGGAGAATTCAGAGAGAGATAGAAGGGATGACAGGGACAGGAGGTGGAACAGGAGCCAAAGATCCTGATATGCAAAGCAAAGACATGATAAACCGGTTCATGGATCCACCTGGGAACCGGACCATCCGGATGATTTCAAGAACCAATGGGTGGTTCCCGATTCCCAACTTGTGAAACCGACCACTTTCGTGGATGGACCAATCACCCCCGTGGATGGACCAATCACCCTTTAACTCATAGTCCCATCACCCACTTTCTAGATTTACAGGTTGATGTATAGCTAGACAGAGGAGGGTTGGACTCATTGGATGTCCTTCCAGCAGAAGTCGGAGCAGACAAGAAGGAGCCGGCAAAGCCCCAGTTGAGGCTGTACACGGCAAAGACGCCGAGGACGAAGGTAGGTTTGAAGTCGTTGGACTGCATTTGAAGCCACTAGATGGGCTCAAGCAGAAGCGATAAGAGGCGGTTCTTGGAAGCCTTTGGTCGGAGGGTGGCAGCGGACAGAGGCGGCGGAGGCTTGTGGTGGTCGGAGAGGGAGTCATGGACCAGTTTTTCGGTTTCTAGGGAGCACATTTAGCGAAGGTTCCAGGCGTAAAGAGAGGGAGAGAGACTCCTCAATAGGGAAGAGTCGACTCTTTTTGGGGGGGATAAATCGGTGCATGCGTATGGGATGCACGACTAAGTACTTTAATTACTATAGAGATTGAACTGTGAAGGTTCCTTCCCAATACTTATATAATTTCACATATATACAAGAATTATTCGAAAGAACGTTAAAATCCCTTTTTGGTTCTTTCCGGAACATGCATTGTGCTTTGTGCATCTTAATATAATTTCTGGGAATCAAATTTTTTGCACATATATGCAAAAATTATTCGGGAGAATATTAAAATCCCTTTTTGGGTTCGTTTCGGACGTGCATTATGCTTTGTGCATCTCAATATAATTTCTGGGAATCAATTTTTTTGGCGTGATCTGCACACGCCTCCGCTTAATTTGAAACCAAATGATTAAGGTGGTTCAAGGATTATCCATTTCTTTATATGAGTTCTCCTCTCAAATTTCTGCTTCTACAAATTCACAATGGTCTAGAATTATTTTAATATATATAGTACACACTCACTGATGCTCCACTTGCACATATAAAGAAAAAGCAGCAGCAGCAGCCCTTCACCTGGGAGGCGAAAAAGTGCACGAGGGTCTAACCATCCATCTTTTAATTGAGATATATCATCTCTATGGATTTTGAACTTGAATAAGTCCTCATACTTATTTGAATTCGAGACATAAAATTCAACGATATTCCTAATTTAGAGGGGAAGAAAGATATTCTTTTACTAAAAGGGGATATAAGGTGTGTAGGTACCGACACATTAAAATAAAGAACGCACTTTGACTTTACTGTCTCACTGGATAAACTACCACAGACAGTTCTCGTAAGTAGTAACATCTGAACGAGGATAAATCGGTAGAGTGGCCTTCAACTGCTTTGACCCTCCTAAACCTAAATCCTCATACCAACGACAACGCAGCTTTCTAATCTAACCCGACCCTCCTTGCATTCATACTCACCCACACCACAATTCACCGATGGCAATGCCGATCATCCGGCTTTGCCGGTGAAGCGTCCGGCAATGAAGAGCTAAGAAAAAAAGAGGCAATGAAGAGATGCGGGGTTACAGAAATGTGAAAGAAACGGGCACCGAGAACCAGCCATGGCGGGGATCCTCCTCCATTTGCCTGATCAAAGGCGAATTTGAGCCTCTCTCCCTCTCTGTCTTCCCCGATTCTTCCCCTGATTTCTTTCTCCTTTTCATTAGTTCTGAGTTCTGGATTTCCCAATTTGATGATGATTTTTCCTGCGATTTGGTCTGGAAAAACAGGTTTTTTTTTTCTCGGGAAAATGAAAAGGATGTTGGTAGTTTGTTTGAAAAACAAACCAAGAAGTGCCTTGTCCCACATTGAAAAGATGTGAGTGGACTAGATTTGGCACTAACCAATGATCATTCATTTTTATTTATTGAAAAAATTCGGATTTATTTTTATAAAAATTAACCATAATGTCAATTGAAACAGTCGGATTTGTTCATGAAGAAATTATGGTTATTTATTATTTATATATTTCGAATTCTATTTTTTCTTTCAACAGTTATCTTAGAGTTCATATCTATTCAAATATAAATTCTTAATTCTTGAAAGGTTGTGTCTGTTCAGATATAACTTCTTTTGAAAGGATATCTTTGTTAATTTTTGACAACCTCTCACGAAGAGTTACCTATGTTTATATATATATATATATGTCAATTTTGAAAACCGTGAATGGGATCACAATTATTATTTTTCGAGTCTTCTTTCAAAACTGCTAGAATTGCTATC
The DNA here is from genome assembly GCA_014182845.1 of Corymbia calophylla. Classification (NCBI taxonomy): domain Eukaryota; kingdom Viridiplantae; phylum Streptophyta; class Magnoliopsida; order Myrtales; family Myrtaceae; genus Corymbia; species Corymbia calophylla. The sequence continues at coordinate 28,394,392 of CM024695.1, forward strand.
TAGTATTCTCATTTGAGATTTTGTTGTATCCTGGAGAAAATTTACTGGTGACCATTAGCAACTTTGTAGGGCAAATAAATCCTTAAAAAAAGTGATATCACGCCTCAAAGTTTGATGTAATTGCTTTATTGATTCGAATTTATATTGACTTTATTGTTCTACCCAAGTACGAAGATGATTCTTTCCAACAAAGGAAACACTTTTTCAACTCTTGGTGTTCTTTGACCAAAAAAAAAAAAAAAAATCCCGGTGTTCAATTTCCTTCATTTTTTGGGCTTTTTTCGTGTTCGTTGTAGCACCAAATAAATTGGTTAAAAATTTAGAGAAATTCTCTGCTAAAATTTAGAAAATATGGAAAAAAAAAATGGATAAGAGATTTGAACCGGTTTTAAATTAGGACCGGTCGGACCCGGGTCATTGGTAATACCTCAACGAACCGGTTGGACCGGGGGTAAAATGGGGAAAAAACTCCGCGAGATAAAAGCCAAGAGGCGAGAAGAGCAGCCTCAGGGTTAGGCATCGAACTCTTCAGTTCGAGAGAATGAGGCTATGCCTCCCGGAGAGGCTCTTGGGTGTCCCGGCGGCGGTTGCCTCCTCTCCGGTCGACGGCGGAGCCGATGATTTCGCCGGCCCCGCGACGGCGAGCGTGCCTCCGCGGCACGTCTCCACCCGTCCGAAACAGCCGCTCTGCGAAACAAAAGGGAAATGAACTGAAACTACGGCTACGCCACGCCACAGCTGCTTCCTGATCCGCTCCGGTCGGCATCTCCACCATCTTCATACTCACCACCTCCACCGCCCAACGCCAACCCCCCAAAACTACGATTCCGAGATCTCCGCAGATTCTGGGTTTTCTAAGAAAGAAAGGAAAAAGGGTAAAAGTGAAGAGAGGCTGTGAAGAAATGCGGGGGCGAGAGAAAGACGAAGGGTGACAGGCACTGAGAACCGACCGTATCTTGGCGGGGCGGCCATAGCCGGCACGCAGCCATGGCGGGGTTCCTTCTTCATCATGCCTGATCATTGAACGAATCTGAGCTCTCTCTCTCTCTCATCTTTCACGAATTTCCTCCTAAATTTTCTAAAGTTTTGATCTTTTTGTTTCTCTTTGGTTGAAGATTTGGCTCTACCTGCAGAGTTTTCTTGTTTCTCCATTGTATAAAGGAAAAAAAAAATTGTATCTTTGCCTATTTAATTTTGCCTGCAGATTGCTCTGTTCTTTGGAATTTCCCCCTTTCTTTTCCAAGATTTTTTTATATATATTTATCTCAGAATATAGTCATTTTAAATAATCTATTTTTGAAAAGTAACAATAGAAAAATAATTAATATATATTAAAAATGGCACGAAGGAAAATTCCCCACCGTGGAGACCGAAATGCCCTCATGAGATTTGTCCTTTTCGGAGAGGACGAAGGGCAGAAAGGTAAAATCGACAAGGATCTCGAACGGCGAAGCCTACGGAAACCAGAAGACCAGCCAACCCCCAACCAACAAAGCGAAAACCATCGTTCTTAGGATTCGCCGGACACGCTGGAATCTTGAATGAGGCTCCTTCTCTCCGTCGCTCCTCCGCGATCTGATAGCGGAGCCTGTGATTTCACGGCGATCCTAAAACGCCATCAACTATGGACTCTCTCTCTCTATTTCTCTCTCTGTGCTGCTTGAGAGAATCTGGTTCTTCTTCTTCTTCTTCCTCTTTAGGCGTCTGGTTTTTGTTGTTGTTGTTCATCTTTTCTGATGATCTCAAACCACCCCCCCGGCCGCGACCGGACTCCGACTGCGCGACCCGAATCGGACCGAATGATATAAGGCCGTGATGACGGTTGTTCCCAAGTTTGGAACAGCGTGTATCCTGATCTGGTCGGGGGCATCGAGGGAGCACCCGACTCGCCTGCCCGCCCGCCCGCACTCCGGCGGGGCGACCCGGATGGCCCGTGAACGAGAACGGACGGTTCCCGTCCTCCTCTTCCGCCGGCAGCCGTCTCTGGTCGCAGCCGAGGGCGGTGCGGCGGTGCGGCGTTTCTTGGTGGCGGGTGTCTCTGCCCTTCGGCTTTGATCGTGAACCTGCAAACTTGGTCTGAGCCTCTAAAGCATCGCGTTTCTCACCCTTCTTCGCCCACTCTAATTTTTTCTTTCTTTGCATCAAATTTTTGCGCTAAATTTCCTTTATTTTTTCCCCATTTTGGCCCCTTTTTTCCTCCAACTTTTACGAACTATTTTATGGGTTTTTCTCTTTCCCTTTTCAAAATTTATCATTCATGTAATTTTGAGGTGTTATATGTTTGTGTTTTTATGTGCTGGGAACATGTTTCCTGCTTTGTTTTCTTTCTCTGTTTCTTTTTTCTTATTACTGGCTGAGGGCCTGAGCAATGTGCGGGCACCATCTCCAAAATTCATCGTTATTCATAAACTATAACGAAGACAGCATAATGATTTATATAATCAAATAAAAAAAAAACAGTATAGTTGATCTTACTTTCTCAATTACATCACAAGGTTTTAGTTTTTTTTATGTTTCATATAATGATATAACATAAGCCTAAACAGCATGCCATCTGATCTTTTGGAAAAGTCGTTGAAATGTATCATAGATGAAAATCATTTTTGTATTTCTTTCCCGGCTTTAGTAGACTCGGCAGTATCCTCCTGTCTTTTTTGGGTCTCCGGCCATGATTCCCACAATGCAGTTTAACCGTCTCTCATATTTTCCCCACGTGATTTAGATCACGACATGATGATTCAACAAGAAAACTACCTTCAGAGGAAACAAAAACGAAAAGAGATCTCCACTCAGTCGTGCGCTGGAACATATAATTCAATAGTAGATCCTAATTTGGGATATTTTAAGTAAAATTTGGGAACTCCTTTATCCATCTAACTGGGATCACGACCGTGATTCTAGGTTAGCTAAAAAGATGGAAAAGACGACGAACGAAGTCGGAATGAAGTTGGGGGCGAGGGAAGGGAGAGAGGTGCGGGTGGGTCCCGTGACGCATTGCGCGATGGATGGCAAAGAGGGAAAGGTCGAATGACATATATACCCTCCCATCAAAGACTGGTCAACGAAAGTTCAAAGGAGTGGGGCCCACGAGATCACATCTCGACCTATCTAGTCCACGGGGTCGGATCCCCCCCAGAGCTCCCGGGTCGGGTCTGGGGCGGACCTTGTAAGGCCGAATCCGGAACGAATGATATAAGGTTTGGGATGCACGACTAGCTACTTTAATTACTTTAGATAATGAACTATGAAGGTTCCTTCCCAATACTTATAGAATTATACATAAATACAAAAATTATTCGGAAAAATATTAGAATCCCTTTTTGGGTTCGGTTCGGACATGCATTGTGCTTTGTACATCTTAGTATAATTTCTGGGAATTAATTTTTTGGCATGGTCTGCATATGTCTCCGATTAATTTGAAATCAAAATAATTAAGGTGGTTCAAGGATTATCTCGCTCTTTTTACGAGTTCTCCTCGCAAATTTCGACTTCTAGAAATTCACAATGGTCTAGAATTACTTTAATTATATAGTACACACTCGCTGGTACTTGTTCCATTTGTGCACGTCAAGAAAAAGCAGCAGCAGCCCTTCACCCGAGATGTGCAAAGCGCACAAGGAAAAGGGCCTAACCATCCATCTCTCAATTGAGATATGCTACGTACTAATGTCACAAAAAAATTTAAATTAATATATCTACCATAAATTTATTTTAAATTAGTTTTTTAATTATGAAAAGATGTAAATTAATACACTTATAATAAATTTACCCTAAATAGCCGCAAAAAATTTAAACCAATACATTTGTGATAAATTTATCTCAAATTAAATTTTTGACCATCAATAACCCAAACTGTGCATTAAATTTGATTAATATAATAAAAAATCACAAAACCGATACAACTATGACAAACAGAGAGTGGAATCTCAAACTGATACACCAATCAAATGTCACGTGTCATCTAACTTAACAATTTTATAGTTTCATGGGATAAATTTATTACACATATATCAATTTTGGGTAAAATTGTCATAGATGTATTAATTTAAATTTTTTTGTAAATTAACCCTATATTTATACAGAGTAAGGTAGGGATGGGCACAGCTTAGACCATGACCAAAGATTGCATTTCCTGTCCCCCACCCATGAGGCGGAGCTTCACCATGACATTGTAAAGTGCACAACCTTCCTTTAAAATCACTTATATAGGATATGCAAAAGCATTATGATAGTAACACGAGAGAATTGAAATTAATAATTCAAGACACGTTTCTTATACCAAATTGTTGTACAAGTATTAACACTAGAAAATAATCTCATGCAGCTATTACAACATATTTTCTCTCTCTGTCCTCAAAGCAAAATGTTTTTAGTTGTAAATTTTGTAGGTAATCCTTAAACTATTGAGATTACATGGAATATTTGATCAAAAATTCAAGAAGCATATTAAATAAATTAAAATTTAAAGTATGATATTATACATTGGATTAAAATTTATTGATTATTTGTATCGTTTTCTCTAAATGAGAAAGAAAGAACGAGAAAAACAACCAAGTCTAGTAGCTCAATGATTAGGAAAATGGGTCGTCTATCTTTTGTGAGAAAATTATCCTCCTTCCATTTTCTGCTCTCCATCCCCAGTAAGCTTCATCATGTAAAGCTTGTACGATACTACCAAAAATGATTTATTTAAGCTCTGTTTATTTTACAAAAAATAATTTTTATAAAAAATATTTCATCAATAAAAATAACACCTTTAAAAGTTTGGAAAATAATTTCCTCTTTTGAAAAGCGGAAATCATTTCGCTCCACTTTCTTTCACCCACACCTTCTTTTCTTTTCTTTTTCCCTCTTCTTCCGCTAGTTTCCGAGAAACAAGCTTGCCCATAAGGCTAACAAGCCTCAAAGCTTGAGAAAATGTGGTGAGGTGTGGCCTTACTCAAGGCTAGCGAGGCTTGAGCTTGTAGGCCTTGGGCAAGCTCATCCTTCGCCTTTGGCTAGTCAGGAAAATTATCTAAAAAGTCTTAAATTTATTGCACTTTTGCTAATTTAATCCTAAATCTTTCAATTTTATTAATTCAATCATAAACATTTTAACTTCTTGCTAATTTAATCCTAAACATTTTCACTTCTTGCCAATTGAGTCCATCTGACCAATTTTGATTAGAAAATGCTAATGTAGATAGACCGGCGCTAACGTGGTATTTTTTTAATAATATTTTGAAATATTATGGTTTCTTCTTCTTCTTTTTTTCTTTTTGGATATGGTCGACAAGGGTCGTTAGCCAACCCTCATCGACCAGAGGCGAGGGTCGGTCGACCCTTGACACAAAGCAAGGGCATGAGAGCCCTCACCTAGAAACGGCGAGGGTCGTGACGCCCTCACCAAATCTCACTAGGCAAGGGTGATGACCTCGCTCAAGGCTATCACTTGGGGCCAACGAGGGCCGCCACACCCTTGCCTAGCTAGATCTAACAAAGCGCAATGTAGGCCTCGCTATTTCTAGGCAAGGGCTTGTGTGCCCTCACATTTGCAAGTGAGGGCTTCGCAGCCCTTATCTGTTGGATGGTGAGAGTTGGCCGGCTAGATCCAGAATGAAAAAAAAAAGTAAGAAAAATTATAAAAATTCAAAATATTATTAAAAAATGCCACGTCAGCACTAGTTCGTCCTCGTCAGCATTTGTTGACTAATTTGATCAAATGGATTCAATTGGTAAGAAGTGAATATATTTATAACTAAATCGGTAAAAATACAATATTCTTAGGCCTTTTTGGATAATTTTCTTTTGGATACCGTGGCCAGTGACTGGTCAATGAAGAAGAAAAAAAAAAAAAAGTAAAATTATTTAAAAAATGAATTATTTTATAATTTTCCTTAGGAAAATCAAATCAAAAATTTTATACCCAATGACAGAATATATTTCCTAATTTATTTTTAAGTTTCAATTAAATACCAAAAAATATTACAATTTTTCTGAAAAATGACTTTTTAGTTCCGTCTTACAATCGGAGGCTACATTCCATGTAATTTTGTCAAATTATTTCCTTCCAGTTGCTCCTTTTCCTTTTCACAACGCCTAAAAAAAAAAATTTGGATATCCTTTCATTCACTTATTTTACCCAATTTTTCTCCTGTCCATTTTTGCCCTCCAGAGTAGGACGGGCTAATCTCTCGTCAACATACAAGAGAAAACCTGCTCACCTCAGGCACGATCAGAAAGGGGTAAAAGAGTAAAAGAACCTCCACGAAAAGGCACACACTGCCAGAGCTATAAAACGCAGCTTAGGGTTTCGGTCTCCAACATCACTCATTAGTTTAAGAATGAGGCTCTGCCCGCCGGAGAGGCTCTCGGGTGTCCCGGCGGCCGTTGCCGCCTCTCCGGTCACGGCGGAGCCGGTGATTTCGCCGATCCACGAGGAGACGACGACGTCCTTAGCGGTCGTGCTCGTCTATTCCGAAACGGCCGCAGTTCCTCGAAGCAGAGGAACAGAAAAACGAAAGGGAAAATGCCACAAAAAGTCCTAAACCTTCTACAGGTGACGACGACGACGACGATGCTGCTGCTTTCTGATCTGACCAGAACTACACCCGTACCGCGATTCACCGACGGCGATGCCGATCTTCTGCCCGCTTTGCCGGCGAAGCGTCCGGCGTCAAAATAGCTAAGAAAAAAGAGGCGATGACGAGATGCGGATTACGGAAATCGGAAAGTAACAGGCATCGAGAACCGACCGTATCTTGGCGGGGCGGCCGGAGTCGGCGCGCAGCCATGGCGGGGTTCCTCCTCCATTTGCCTGATCAAAGGCGAATCTGAGCCTCTCTCTCTCCCTCTCCGGATTCTTCCTCCTGATTATCTTTCTCCTTTTCTTTAGTTCTGGGTTCTGGTTTTCCAACTTTGTTTTTGGGTCTACCTGTTTTCCGATTTAATGATGATTTTTCTTGCGTTTTATTCTGAAAAAAAAAGAGGTTTTTCTCTCATGAAAATGGAAAAAACAACCCTTTTTCTAACCCTGCTCAGTTGTAGTGGCGTTTAATTTTCTTTATTTTTTGGCCTTTTTTTATCATGTTTGTTACAAATCAAATAAATTGGTTTAAATCAAGAGAAATTGTGTAATGAATTCAGAAAATCACGAGAAAAGAAAAAAAAAGAAAAAGAAAAAGAGATGTGAACCGGTTTGGAATTGAGGACCGGTTGGACCCGGGTCTCCTCAATGATGCCATCGTCGTCGTCATCATCATCATATAGGGGGCAAAAATGGAGGCAAGAGGAGCAGCCGAGGCTTTGCCTCCCGGAGAGGCTCCTGGGTGTCCCACCGACGCCGGAATCTGTCTTCCGAGACGGCGAAAGAGGCAAAGCGATTGACAACTCAAGATTTACATACCCATCTTCTCTCAGAATTATGCTTCGAGCCAATGGTGCCTCCGCGTGGTTGCACACGTCCCAGCAAATACCTTCAAATCGGGAGGTAATGAAGAGATGATCCTACCTATTTTGGTCGACGTGGAACCACGATGTTAAGCTGAAAAATCCATTATATTGTGATGCCATGCTCAAACTACGACTCCGAGATCTCCGCAGATTCTGGGTTTGCTAAAGAAAAAAAGAGTTAAAAAGGGTTAAGTGAAGAGAGGCAGTGACGAAATGCGGGGGCGAGAGAAACCCACGAAGGGTGACAGGCGCTGAGAACCGACCGTATCTTGGCGGGGCGGCCAGAGCCGGCACGCAGCCATGGCGGGGTTCCTTCATCTTGCCTGATCATTGAACGAATCTGAGCCTCTCTGTCTATCTGTCCTCATGAATTTCCTCCTAAATTTGCTTCTTTATCTATCTTTTGGTTGAAGATTTGGATCTGCTGCAGAGTTTTCTTATTTGTCCATAGTTAAAAAGAAAAATTGTTTCTTTTCCTATTTAATCTTGCCTGCATATGACCAAAAAAGAAGAAAAATCCCCCAGCAGATTGCTCTGTTCTTTGGAACTTTTCCCTCCCTTTTTTTTCAAGATATTTTTTTTTGATATATTCGTCACGGTGAATATAGTCATATTACATAATCTATTTTTGAAAAGTAACAAGAGAAAAATAATTAATACATATAAAAAATCAAAAGAATCTCTCCGTATGGTTATTTTAATTAGTGTCGACAAAACAAAATCCAGTCCGTCCATGGTCACCACGGTTACCGAGTCACGGTTTAGAAATTTACCCACCGTGGAGACCGGAATGCCCTCGAGTCTATTTTGTCCTTCTCGGGGAGGACGAAGGGCAGAAAGGTAAAATCGGACGAGGACCTCGAAAGGTGCAGCCTACAGAAACCAGAAGATCATCAACCAGCTCCATCTAGACAGGAGAGAAAACCTTCGTTTTAGGGTTCGTCGGACCCGCTCGAATGAGGCACCATTTCTTCGCTCTCTCTCTCTCCTCCGCGATCTGATGGCGAAGCCTGTGATTTCTCGGACGATCCTGAAACGCCATAAACCATCTCTCTCTCTCTCCATATGCTGCTTGATAATCTGGGTCTTCTTCTTCTTCTTCTTCTTTTTCTTGGGTTCTTGCTGTTGTTCTTCATCTTTCTGATGACGATGTAAAAATCGCCCCCGCCGAGGTCGGAATCGACCGCGCGGCAAACCGGATCGATTGATAAAGGCCGTGATGACGTTTGTTCCCAAGTTTGGAAGAGCGTGTCCATGGAGGATCTAGATCGGGTCGGGGCATCGAGGGAGCACCACCCGCTCACCTACCTTGCATTCTTTACCTTCCGGCGGGGCGACCCGGATGGCCCGTGAAGGGAAACGGACAGTTCTGTCCTCCTTTTTCACCGGCAACCGTCTGGTCGCAGCTGAGGGCGGTGCTGGCGGTGTTGCGTTTCTTGGCGGTGTCTCTGCCCCTCGGCTTCGATCGTAACCTGCAAACTTGGTCTGAGCCTAAGATTTTCGTTTCTCGCGCTTCTTGACCCACTCGATTTTTCGCTTTCTTTCAATGAAATTTGTGCGCTAAATTCCTATATTTTTTCACCATTTTCGCTTTCTTTTTTCTCAAACTTTTGCGAACTATTTTATGGGTTTTTTTTTTACTTTTCCTTTTCAAAATTTATCATTCATGTCATTTTCAAGTATCATTTGTTTGTGTTTTATGTGCTGGGAACATGTTTCCTCTGCTGTGTTGCTTTCACCGTTTCTCTTCTTCTTCTTTTTATCACTGGTTGAGGGCTCCTAGGATGACCATTACGCTTTGCGAATGAGAAAGAGAGAGAATATGACCATGACGCTTTGCGAATGAGAGAGAATATCGAATGACGTATATGCCCCTCTCTAGAAAGAACGGTCAACGAAAGCTCAAAGGGTGGGGCCCACCAGGTCCCCACGGGAGTCAGATCGTGCCCCCGGGCCGAGCTCCCGGGTCGGGTCCGCGACGAACCTTGTGAGGCCGAATCCGCAAATCAAAACGGAACTTGTTGGGGATGGTGGATATTTTCATTTTGTTGGCCAAATGCTAAAAGAAAAAAAAATAAAATTATACACTCTTGAAAAAGAAAAAGAGAATCTTGCTTAAAGCACATGAAAATGAGAAAATATTGGAATCAACTTCCACTTCACAGAATATCACGTATTCTCCAGTGTCTGGGTGGTTTTCAAAAAGAGCGGGTCTGATTATCAATCTTAGAAATGGAACTGCCCATTTAGATTGGGCCGATTATTTTGTTTTATCACGAAAATCTTTAAAGAAAGAAATCCTAATACTCTTTAATTTAGTCTTTCCCTTGATTTTCTTTCTCCTCTTCTTTAGTTCTGAGTTCTGTTTTCCCAATTTGATGATGATTTTTCTTGCGTTTTTAGTCTGAAAAAAGCAGGTCTTTTTTCCTCATGAAAAGGAAAAAGAAAAACACCTTTTCCAACCCTGCTCAGGAGGTGCGGTGGTGTTTAATTTTCTTATTTTTTTTTTTGGCCTTTTAATATGTTTGTGTGGTGCTTGTGGCAAGACCAAATAAATTGGTCATAATTAAGAGAAATTGTGTAATAAAATTAGAAAATCACGAGAAAATTAATAAAAAAAAGAAGAAGAAGAGATGTGAACCGGTTTGAAATCGAGAGGCGGTTGGACCGGGGTCGTCGATGATGCCATCATCATAAAGGGTTAAAAAATGGAGGCGAGAGGAGCAGCCTTAGGGGTTTGGCATTCAGCTCTTTTAGTTCTGAGAGAACGAGGCTTTGCCTCCCGGAGAGGCTCCCGGGTGTCCCGGCGGCGGTTGCCGCCTCTCCGGTCGACGGCGGAGCCGATGATTTCGCCAAGCCCCGCGACGGCGAGCGTGCCTCCACGCATGTTTCCATCCATCTTCATATCCACCCACCAATAGCAACAGCAACAACAGCAGCAGCAGCTATCTCAAACTACGGCTCCGATCTCCGCAGATTCTGGGTATTTACTAGAAAGAAAAGAAAAAAGGGTAAAGCGAAGAGAGGCTGTGACGATATGCGGGGGCGAAAGAAATGAACGTTGACAGGCACTGAGAACCGACCGTATCTTGGCGGGGCGGCCGGAGCCGGCGCGCAGCCATGGCGGGGTTCCTTCTTCATTTTGCCTGATCATTGAACAAATCTGAGCTCTCTCTCTCTATCTTCGCGAGTTTCCTCCTAAATTTGCTAAATTTTTATTCTTTTTTTCCTTGTTTTTGGTTGAAGATTTGGCTCCATCTGTAGAGTTTTATTGTTCCTCTATTGCAAAAAAAAGAAAAAAATTGTTTCTTTACCGATTTAATCTTGCCTGCATATGACCCTAAAAAAAAAACACAGAGAGAGAGAGAGAAATCTCGCGTGCAGATTGCCCTGTTCTTTGAAATTTTCCCTTTTTTTTTCCAAGATTTTTTTTTGATATATTTGCCATTAAATGATCTATTTTTGAAAAGTAACAAGAAAAATAATTAATAATTTTAAAAATTGCACGAATTTCTCAATATAGCCAATTTAATTAACGTCGACAAAATCCAGTCCGTTTAAGATCAGATAATCACTGTCGTCGCCGAGTCACGGTTTAAAAAAAGGAAAATTACCCACCGTGGAGACCGAAATGCCCTCCGGTCAAATTCGTCCTTCTCGGGGAGGATGAAGGGCAGAAAGGTAAAATCGACGAGGCCCTCGATATGCGCAGCCTACGGAAACCAGAAGGATCATCGACCGACCCCTCCCTCAAAAGCGAAAAGAACAGCCTTCCGTTTTTAGGGTTCGTTGGACGCGCTCGAATGAGGCACCATCTCGCGCTCTCTCTCTCCTCCGCGATCTGATGGCGAAGCCTGTGATTTCGCGGACGATCCTAAAACGTCATCAATCGTCTCTCTCTCGCTCTCTCGCTCTCTCGCTGCGCTGCTTGAGAATGTGGTTCTTCGTCTTCCATCTTCTTCTTCTTCTTCTTTTTCATGGCTTGGTGCTGTTGTTCATCTTTTTCTGATGATGATGTTCAAAATCGCCCCCCCGCGGACGGTCGGACTCCGACCGCGCGGCAAACCGGATCGATTGATGAAGGCCGTGATGATGGTCGTTCCCCAAGTTTGCAAGAGCGTGAACGTGGAGGATCCGATCGGGTCGGGCATCGAGGGAGCACCCGACTCACTCACCCGCCTGCATTTTTTTACCCTCCGGCTGGGCGACCCGGATGGCCCTTGAACGGAAACGGACGGTACCGTCCTTCTATTCGCCGGCAACCGTCTGGTCGCAGCCGAGGGCGGTGCGGTGGTGTTGCGTTTCTTGGTGGTGCTGTCTCTGCCCTTCGGCCTTGATCGAAGCCTGCAAACTGGGTCTGAGCCTAAAGATTTTCGTTTCTCTCCGTTGCCCCCTCGATTTTTTCCGCTTTCTTTCCAAGAAATTTCTGCGCTTAATTCCTTCATTTTTTTCATCATTTTGGCCCTTTTTTTCTCAATTTGCGAAATATTTTATGGGTTTTTTTTTCTTTACCTTTTCAAAACTTATCATTCGTGTCATTTTCAAGTGTTATTTGTTTGTTTGTTTTTTTTAATGTTCTGGGAACATGTTTCCTGCTCTGTTTCTTTTTTCTTAATTTCTGATTGAGGGGCTCCAATAAGTACAGCTAAGGCAGTATCACCACTACGCATTGGGAATGGGAAAAGACGGAAGATCGAATGACATATATACCCTCTCACGTAAGACTGGTCAACGAAAGCTCAGAGGGCGGGGCCCACCAGGTCACGCCTTTCTCTGGGTCCCACGGGAGTCGGATCTCCCCGGAGCTCCCGGGTCGGGTCTGCGACAAACCTTTTGAGGCCGAATATCCCGCAAATCATATCGGAACTTGTTAGTGGATAGTGGGTTTTTTCATTTTGTCGGCCTAATGTGAAAAACAAAACAAAACAAAATAAAAAAAAAAATCGGAAACCCTTTAAAATAAAAATGAGAATATTGGAACCGTCTTCTACTTCACGGCATCTCACGTATTCTCCGGCAGTAGGACGAGCAATTCTGGACGGTTTTCAGAAAGACCGGTCGGATTCCCAATTTCAGGAATTGAACAGCCCAGCCCATCCAAATTGGACCGACTATTTTTTTGTTTATTTCAAAAATCTTTAAAGAAAGAAATCCTAATGCTCTTTACTTTGTACCGCTCGGCTCAGGAGTTATACCAGTCCGGACTTGGCGGTCCAATCTCCGATTTCAGAAACTGGGAACCAGTCTTTCTGGTTTAGTTCCCAATTCCTATATACTGATATAGTATATGGTACCAAATTAAATTAGAAAGTGATCACTCCTGACGACAACTCTTATCTAGGACCATAGCATAAGATGCCAAATCTTAGAGTTGGATAATTGAGAGAGCCTTTAACCTTATTTAATAATATGCACTGAAAATTTTGAAATTTATATCAATTAATGCAATAGATGCCTCGATCTCTGTACAAAATCGATTAGTGTTAAACCTCGCTTTTCTCACTCGTGGGAACGAGTTGTAACCCTTCATGGCGGCGGTGGTGGTCGTCCTCCTCCTCGTCTTCGGCATTCGCGCTTCCGTTCTTACTTCTCAGCGTGCCGGAAGCGATGATGACGTCCGATTGCTCCGCCTCCGGGACCAGAAAGATCAAGCCCAGCGTGGCGAGCCGCAGCACGTTCCTTATCAAGAGGGCCAGCCACAGGTTACTGAAGTCCGTCCTGGTGACGTGCATCAGGTGAAGCACCAGCCCTCCTCCCATCTTGGAGCTCAGGAACCCTAGGCTGTCGATGCACATGAGCAGCGCGAAGAACATCCCCTCGATCCCCAGAGGGCACAGCTTGGTGCTGAGCACGATCATCGGCATCCACCGGATCCGGCTCACGACCCGCGACACGCACTCTTCCGTGATGACGAAGAACGAGTCGGGCACCCCGAGCGCGAGGTTCCACCGCCGGACGAAGACGAGGTCGAGCATCCCGGTGACGCCGTACAGGAGCTGCACGGAGAAGAGGAGCTTCCGGAACGAGCAGTCCTTGAGGGTCTTCTGGTAGATGAGGACGCCGACCATGGAGGCGAGCGCGCCGATGGCGTAGACCATGCCGACGAACTCCTGGGAGAAGGCGGGGCCGGCTTTCGGGTCGGTGTACCAGTAGAACTGGCCTTCGTGCGTGCTGATGTTGAGGGAGAAGGATAGGTACATGTAGAGAGATGGCTTCCATACTTGGGGGAGCTTTATCGTTTCGTACATGCCTCTCACCGCTGCTCCTATTTTCTCCGTCGCCTGCACATTATGATTATAGTCAATGCCTTGACAAAGGAAATCTTTATAATGCTATGTTTTGATATCTAGTGATCTTTGCAATTTCAAACTTTTTGAGTTTACTCTCAATCGATATGCAATGAATGAATTAGAATGCTTGGTTCAGTAATTTAACGTTAATGCACCACATGAAATGTGTTTCTTGGATTTCGACTCATTGAAAGTACGTGCAAATTACGTTACAAAGTTAACTCGAAGTGGGTCTCTTCATAGATAAAGAAATCTCTTAACGTACCCACGGTAAATAACTCAAATGGGAATTGGCAATCCAAAATTAAACTGATAAAAGGTCTTAAATCACTCTAAAATAGGTTGGTAATTTGATATACTAGTTAGTAAATTTGAAGCGTTAGTAAGTGACAAATAATATTTCATAAGTTAATACAAAAATCACTAACCTCAAACTTTTAAAAGTTGATAATGTCATTAAAATGTCGGTAGATTACCAACAAATTAGTAAATTACATTAAAAAAAGAAGTCCCCGGTCATTTTTTCTTACCACCAACTGTTTTTCAATATTTATAATGGCACCTATTGAAGTTTACCAAGCAACCGATTGGGTCGCACGAGCCCACAATGCTAATACTCTTCCATCCAACTGGATTGCACAACCACCGCAATCATTGCAGCTTATTTTATGCTCATAACTTAGATTATCATGTAACCCTTCTTTTACGAACCACTAACAAAAAATCCATATTTCTGACAAAAAAAAAAAGTTTACCACCCCAAAACCCAAATCCTACCCGAAAGAAGCTAAGAAAAACCGTATTGTTAGGCACCAAATACTAGAATTATGCTTGTATAGATGAAAGCTATCATCTAGTAAACATCATTTGCTTCTATGAGGAAAGAAATTTCTGTTGTACCTTTGATAATTAGATATTCCAGTAAATAAGATAATTGATGCGTAAATCTCTCTGGCGGAAGATTAAATTAATATAAACCAAGGTATAAAAAGATGTTTTGGTAGCTAACATCACTCAGAATTAATAAGATCCTGTTCATATTAATGGACAATGACATTTCGCCTATCAAACTATACTTTAAAACTCCATTGAGATCAGAACATCATATGACCACCTTAAAAGGGTTAATCTAACACACCATTCCTCTTCGATATCAATCAATGCCTCACACGCCAGATTAGTTTTTTTGCAGTTTTATGTGCATTATTATCGCTTGCATCATCTTCGTACATAAGCACGATCAAAGGCATATTGGTTACTGAAAACAACCTAGATAAAACCCTAATATACAATGGTCGAGTTATGGGATAAGGTCAAAAGATCTCCCGGCAAGATGAAATCACCGGTCAGAGTCGCAGTAAACCCAGTTCGGCTGATAAAATAGTTACAGCCGTTGAAAATTTAGCAAATTAACCTAGAGGATCTTAGGAGAGATCACATGCTTTCTTTGAAGAATAGTACAGGCTGGAGGACACGGCTCCATGGGGGAGATGATTAGAGAGAGACAAATGGAACTGTGGCAGTCAATGATGGAGTCATTTTTATCTATCTAAATGATATCATTTAAAGTGAAACAAAGGAACTGCTCCTGAGGCAGGTACTTCTGGGGTCGTAACCTTTGATGACAAATATATATTTATATATATACAGCCAAAGATAAGTCACCAGGCCTCCCCCTTCTAGAGATGATCTGCTCATAGTCAAACCTCAAAAAAACCCTAATCAAGATTTTCAAAGCTTCCAGACTCACCACCTTTTCATGATGGTACTTTTATTATAAATGAGTTCACCGATTCAACGCTTGCAGGCTGGCGCTTCTAGATTACTTTTCTTTTTTTGGCTTTTGCAGAAATAATTTCTGCCTCCTATCTATATATTTTATCTTATTCATTCCGTCCCCACCATTTTCACTGCTACCGCAAGGCCTCTGGCATGTTGCCATCGCCTATTCACCTCCCCTTGTCCCATCAACCTGGTGAATTTTTGCTAAGGACGCTCTAGCCGAAGTTACCAAAACACCCTCGTTGACCCTGACCCCGAGAAGGGAAAGTTGATTTGAAGTGTGAACCTTCACGTCTCTTACACGCTATGCACTTCTCGGAGAATCGGATCGGTCGCTGTCGGTATGTCGACCAAAACCCATGTATAAACATTGACTTAAATATTTTTTAGGGCTGAATTAGCTCATGCCATGCTCTAAGGGTCATGCCTAATTAGGGTTAGTCTATGGCCCGAATAGCTACGCAATGAATAAAAAAATATAACAATGAGAAACGCGTTGCGAAAATGAAATGAAAAGGGGGGAAAAAAACGATGCTGACCTTTTTCTTCTTCTTGGAATTTAGATCGTCCGTTCTCACTTCATGAATCACAAAACCAAGAACTATCAACAAGGCCGGTGGAATTGCTAATATACCCAGAGCTCCCTGCAAATTCCCACAAAGAAGATGACATTATCTACATAAAATTTACTAGCAAATTCCGAAAATAACAGAATACTTTCATGCATAATGTGACATTGTCTAACGTAAATTGGTTTGCACGCGTGGTTAGTGCTTGTGTCGTTTCTCATGTTCTTCACATTTCCCATTCGTTCGGACAAATCCACATCAAGATCGATCAGAGATACATCGATTCTTTAAGATCAAGATCTACCAGGCATAAGGTATTATTTCATGCGGTTAAATTTGACTGCGAATGGTCAATCTTTCTTTCACGTGTAGGACCAAGAAACCTTATTTGTCCAAGATCTAGTTAATTGATAATCTAAATAATTTAATTAAAAATGCCAGCTAAATGTTCTCTTAATTTGACTAAACTAAGCTGAAAAAGAAAAGGAGAAGCTTTGAGCTGACCTGAGCTCCGATGTGGTGAACGAAGAAGCCGCTGGTGGAGTACCCGACCAATGCTCCGGCCGACGAGCACAGCCCACAGAGGCTCTGCATGTCCGGCGCGAGCGCCGCCATCTCGATGCTGTTGCGTGCCACGCAGGCGTCGATGGTCACGTCGGCGATGGCCACGGCGGCCGTCAGCCCCACCAGGAACGTCAACGCCATGGGCACCGGCAGCCTCCCCCCGGCCGCCACTGCCATGGCCGAGGCGACCCGAGAACTCCTGAGGCGATGAAGTAGGGCCTCCGGCGGTAGCCCATCACCGGGAAGACGTCGGTGAGGAGGCCCCAGAGGGGCTTCATGATCCAGGGGATGTAGTAGAAACCGATGTAGAGCTGGACGGCGGAGGGCTGGACCAGCTGGACGTCCTTCCAGTAGTAGTCGGAGACGACCTTGAAGAAGGCGCCGGCGAAGCCCTGGTTGAGGCCGTAGACGACGAAGACGCCGAGGACGAAGGTCGGGTTGAGGTTGTCGGACAGCATCTGGAGCCATTGGATGGGCTCGAGGAGGAGCGAGAGGAGGCGGTTCTTGGAAGCCTTCGGTTGGAAATTGATGGCGTCCGACGGCGGCGGCGGCGGAGGCTTGTGGTGGTCGGAGAGGGTGCCCTTGACTAGCTTTCGGTTTCTAGGGAGCCCATTTTGCGGAGGTTTGAGAGAGGGAGAGAGAGAGTTTTCATAGGGAAGTGTTTTGACTGTTGGGAGAGAAATTGGTGCAAGTGCAAGGTTTGAGCTGCAAAACTGAATTCTTTAATCATAAAAGAGGTTGAACCTAGGGAGGTTTCTTTCCTTCCCAATACATAATATAAATGAAATTTCACGTATATGTAAAGTTATCCGTTGGGTTATTAAAATACCTACTTGGTTAGGACGTGCAATGTGCTTTGTGCATCTTAATTTGATTTGTGGGAAGAAATTCTTTTGGCATGATCTACCCATCTCCCAATTAATTTGAAATCAAAATAATCAAGGTGGTTTGAGGATCACTCCACTCTTCATATGAGTTCTCCTCTCAAATTTCGATTTGTATAAATTTACATTGATCTGGATTTATTTCGATATATATAGTAGACACTCGCTAATACTTGCTTCACTTGCTCTTTCTAGACGTGAAGGAGGGTTTTGGAGGATTTGTTGGAAGGGTTCAGAATATTAGTTTATATTTTGTATTTTATGAAAAAGCGTACAAGGAAAAAGGGTCCATCTATCCATCTCTTAACGGAGACATGAAATATTTATGTAGATTAAAGTAGGGATGGGCACGGCACGGAGCGAGATTAGGGGATCGCATTCCCCATCCCCACCAACGCCCCGTGCCTCTTGTACTATGGGAAGCAGCTTCATTCCTTGACTTCTTGGCTCAATCAAGCTTCCTTGTTCCAAGCAGGGTACATCCTCGTAGGGCAACATATGCCCGGCATAAGAAATTTTCATTAGTTGTTTAGAATTGCAAGTTGAAAACATATGATTAATTAGAACCTTTTTACGACAATTATGAACCATGCTACTTTGCACTTAGTCATATATAATGGGTTGTTGAAAGGATCATGATTTCGCAAGCACGACTCTACTTATTTACTTTATATTTTTTTTTGTCTCGCTCGCTAAATGATATATGTATCTTTTATATTTCTTCATCTTTAAATTAAGCGGGTAATAACTTAGAATGAGAGATACGATCTAATCATCTATATTATAATATAGTGCTTGCAACTACTATATATTGATATTTCGTTAGCAAAGATGAGGACTGATGAAGTGTTATTTTTTCTAATCATGTGAGAATAACACGTGTGCGTGACTCATCGGTTGATACTTAGCTTTGACCTTGGAGGAGAATGACTTCAATTTCGGAGGAAATGAGAAAAATCATTTCTTGAGTTTGGGACCTGGGAAGTGGGAAGGAGCTCACCCCCAATTTTCGAGGACAAGATGACAGTTGTTACGACGTAATCAAGTGCAACCACCTCTTTAAAAACGATTTTGTATGTCGACACTTGCATATAAGAATGTCTGATATCTGTAAATAAACAAAGCTGCCCATCGACCGTCAAGAGAGGTCTGCTTGGTTCACTGAAGGAAAGAAACGCCCTCTAGGAAGTTTTTCCGGGACGTGCTCATTGCCGGAATATCTCAAAACAGGGTGGCTGCCCACCCCAGTCGGCGCTGGCAGCTTACCATCGTTACCGTATTTGCGATGCCATTGCCAACATCTCAAAAGAAGACTAGAGAGCTGACCCGTGAAGCTGCCTGAACCATTACTATAGACTCGGCATCATGAACGTATCGTGAGTAAGAGCAGAAAAGCCGGTGATGGATCGCACCATTGTCCTAGATTTCCAAGACCACCCCCTTTTCGAGTTCTAGGGCATCTCTCTCACTACTATGAATGGGACAATCAACATTTGCCGCAGCCCGAGTCTCTTCTACTCGTGTATTATCCCAAACTTTCAGGTCTAAGCTCTCTAAAACTTTTCGCCTTTTTCCCCAGCATCCAAATGTAAAAAGAGATGCAGTCTCCAGGAAAAGGTCCATACTATGGTAGTTCAATTGCTAGACTAAATCCAGTACCGTATGCATCCATAGTCTGTACAGTCTCACAAACGAAAATATATGCTTACATTGCTTACCGTCCCGGGGATATTGATCTTACAACAGTTCATGTTCATACGATCTAAGAGCACTAAAGGCAAATTGTAGATGAATGAACAACCCAATAACTCCAGTTCAGCAAGTCCAAATGTACGTCATAAATACATTATGTTAATAGAAAAAGAGAGGTGCCGCACAACCTTTAACCCCGACTCATTCAGTTCGTTTCCTCCTACAGCAAGAGATCCGCTGTTGGATAAGCAATCAAGCAGCAAGAAGCTTCTGAATGTCCTTCTGCAAGAAGAATAAAGAATGTTAATCAAAAGGACTGCACAAATCATTCTCAGGCTTGATGTTCAAAAGATCATGTGCACTGAAGTCTTTCATTTGTTGTTTCTTCTAGAATCATTGAACATGACACATAGACCTCCTTTCTGGTGATTGGGAAGTGTAAAAACTTATCATTGTTGATGGCCCAGATGAATTAGTGCATTGAGAACACTCAGAAGTTACAATGAACATACAAAGCTCTCTGCCTCAGAAAGGGAAAGTATAAGAACCGGCTTTTTCTATGGGAACAACACGCTGAATGATTATAAAAGCATGCTGTAGATACAGGCATACAACATACAAGACTGTAATCATCTCCAAGCAGTCATGACTCATGATAGCAAGTAATTGCCATAATTTAGAACATCGGTTACTTAGGCAACTCCCCAAACTTCGCAAATTAGATTAAAAAACGCACCTCTATTTGAAAAGGAGATGTTGTTGGAGGATATCTCTCCACAACTTTGCCATTTTTGTCAACCAGAAACTTCTCAAAATTCCACTTGATCAGGTCACCCAAAAAACCTCCTGCACTTGATTTCAGAAACTGATATACAGGAACTGTACCTGGTCCATTAACGTCAACCTGTTTCAAACAGAACTTGAACTCAGTTGTTCATTCCAGCCATCACTTAAGATAGAGGAAAGAATGTATGTGAGGAAGTCAAACCTTATCGAAAATCGGGAACTCTGCTTTAAACCTTGTACAAGCAAATTGTTTAATATCAGGATTTGAACCGGGCTCCTGGCCACCAAATTGATTACAAGGAAAAGCCAGAATTTCAAAACCTGTAACACGGACAGACCAAGGTGTTCCCCATCAATTTCATAGATATAGAAAGAGGACTAACCAAATCCAAATGTGCAGAGAAAACTCGAGCTATATATTATGTCAGGGGAAAGAGGTCCCCTACTCTTTCCATCACAGTGAAGAAACAGCCATCCCACCCTTCCACAAGAGCCAATAGTTCTCTCCCTATCTCTCTCTCCTCTCACCTCAAAGCAAAGAACGTGTTTCACTCTCTAATAAAAGAATCTCTCCCTATCTATCCAATATAGCAAAGTATATAGTGCTCTCTCTCTCCTTTTCTTTCATCAGTGGAGGTACATCTCTCATTCTGTACCCCTATATCCATTTATCCATCCATCCAGGATATACTACTCTCTCTCCACATGCACACAGAGGAAGCATCTCTAATTGTGCCCTTCATAAATGTGCAAGAGTACCAAAAAGAAGATGTAATTAACATGATTGGCAAAATATATCACCTAAAAATGAACTTGAACAAACACTGGCAAAAGTCCGACAGAAAAATATAGTAAAGGATGTCTGATTTCTAGCACACTGTTACACTCAACAGCAGCAAAAACCATTGGACAATCCCTTTAGCAATCTGTATAAGACACAGTACCACAGACCAAACTAAACAAAGCCTGCTTCAGAAGATTTAAATTCTGGTTGGAGCCCATATCATTGACAAAAACTATAATTGAGAAGCATAATGATTAGAACAACTTGTTGGTAATGGAAATTCAGCTCCTAATTAGATGGTCTCAAGAACTAGAACAGAATATCTACTTGAATCTTTGGGGGTGTAGGACAGACAAAACTCCATCTGCATTGTACATTTGCAGATGAGTGGGAAAAGATAATCAGGTGATTCATATCCTTTGGCTGAATCACGATTTCATCTACTATATTTACAAATTTATGAGCCCTACTAGCTCAAAGATTGTAGTCTAACTTCCAAACAGGAGAAGCTTTTGAGGAATTCTGTAACTCTCCTCACAATCTCATCTCACCTTGAGTCTTGTACTTCTCATATACGTGCGAGAGCTCCTTGTAGTTTGATGTCGTCAAACCACTGAATCACAAGAAAACTCTTCACTGAGACTGTGGAACTGATAAATTAAATCAGACAATTAATGGCGATAAAGCAATTACCATTTTGAAGCGACATTCACAATTAATAGGACTTTTCCCTTGAATTTGCTCAATGAAACATCATTCCTATCAATGTCCTGAACCATGAGGAAAAATGTGTGCAGCATTTAGCAATTATCATGATAAAGCAGCTTTACCCAAAATTCAGTATATGAACAGAAAAATGAATAGTAACACAATGTCCGCATATATAACCAAAAACGTAGTAGATGCCAAAACAACAAAGAATTTTTAGCCATGACAGCATGAATCTTAATTCCAAGGATTCGCACACCTTGAAGAATTTGCAAACCAGTTCAATTCATGCACAAACAGCAAATAAGACACTTCAACTTCAGCTTAATTTCTTTTATTTCAAATTGAAAGTACTAAGATTTACTGCCTAAAATATGCTTCCCTGTCATCGAAAGGAAACAGTAAAACGGAGATGGTACAAAAACAGTCTATCCGCTGAAACAATTAGGATATATTCTTTTCTAATTCTCAGAGTAGATTGGGCAAGTCATCATAATCGATTGGTTCTACAGAAAAAGTAAAAAACAAAACGTCGTATTTAAGCGAATTACGAAGCTCCCTGATGACCAACGAAACAAAATCCCTCCAAAAAACAAATTTCAGCTATACCCAGAAGAGAAATTCGATACCTTCACAGTGAAATCGTAGAGGGTCTTCTCGGTGGCAGCTCTAGCATATACCCCCGACGAGCGAGAAGTGAAGCTAAGCCGCCACGGACTTGGAAGGGACGACGACGACGACAACCCATTAACGAAAAAGGCCGAATTGCAGGAACCGAGCGAGGACCGCACCGATGACGGCACGCGAAAAGCGGTCGGCGACCAAAGAGAGGTCGGAAAGGAGGAGTTTCGGTTCGCTCCGGCACGATGGAAGCCGAACGAAGGAGCGGAGAAAGCGGCCGAGAAAGGGGTCGAAGCCATTCCTTCAGCAGGGTTCGTGGGAATTCGAGGTTTCGCGACGGAAGATTTGACGAGAGTTGCAGAGAGATCGATGATGAAGTTCGGAAGAAAGCAGGAACGATGGCGAATGGCGAATGGCGAGGGAAGGAGGAGGGCTCGCAGGAATTAGTGGACTTTTGGCAGTGGGAGGTGTTGTTCCACGTGGTTCATTTTTTCACACTATAAAAATATTGAAATGATGGTTTTTCCATTGTTCCACGTGGAATTTATGCCAGCCGACTTTTCCATTTTAGTCTTTTTTTTTTTTTTTAATCTTATTAAACTTAATATTTTAATTTTCAATGCAATGATTACATATAATATAAAAAATTAATTTATTAACTATCGGAAACTTTTCTCACGCGAGCATTTCCCTTTTTTTCTTTTCTTTTTAATCGATTTCTTCATCTAATGCACGGAGCAAAAAGACGAAGAAAAGTTGGTTTTGGTTCGTTCCATCGTAATGACAGTGGCTGAAGAAAAAAATGGGTTCAAGTCTCTTTTACAAATGATTTAGAAGATCCAAAATCCAAAACCAGTGATATCAACAATAACAAAACAAGATAATAATAATAATAGCTCAAAAAAAGGTTCTTGTTTTAAAGTCACTTGATAAAAAGTAAAACATATCGAGATAATTCTTTCTTTGAAATACTTTGATAGGGTTACTGAATTGAAACCAAAGTAGTGAATCAGCAAACATAACCATCTGTTTCTTAGTAGGAGCCTTGCAACATGACCTTTTTTGAAACAAGGGCTCCTTATGCCTTTAGGGCTTTCCTAAGGTGTCTAATTTGCGATTTCTTAGGATATGGCCTTCCTTGATAAAGAGGTCCGCAATACCATAACTTTTCTCTTCTTGGGAAGTTATAAATTCCTCATTAGTCTATGAATAGCTACCTTTTGAGCACATGTTTAGGTTTTGCCTCAATGAAAAAAATAATGATAAAATGGAGCACCTATCAACATATTTTCATGGACCAAGCACTCTGAAATCACCCCTTTTATTGCAGAATAATGAAGGGATAATATCATTCAAGCCTTTCTTTTCATGCTTTTCCGGTAGATCCAAAGAAAAGAGATGGTCAAAATAATTGGACTTATCGTGTAAAAACATCAATATATATCTACAAATTACAGTACCTGATATGGTTAGCAATTTTATAATAGCAGGAAAATAAATGTGTACTAATCAGTACTCAGTAGTCTGTCACCCAATTTCTTGTTTCCTCGAGGAAAAGCAGTTCCAAATCCATCTAAAGTTACTGTTCATCTGATGCCCTGAGACTATTTTGATGCACCTAATTATGTTGGGGCCTTTCCAGAGGGGCTCAGCCCATCATGGGCAGCCCAAACTTGTCGAAGTTGCACAATTTTGTTAATGGATTATGTCATTAGTGGGCATGGAATGAGCTTCTAAGCTGCCCAAAAACAACTGTTGTCTTATTGAACAGATTCATCAGGCTTGGGCTTGTGAAGATTAATCTTCTTGTCATGTTCTCCTTGCTGCACTGGATGTTGGCGAGTCTTCTTCTGATGCACTTCTTTCCTGGTACAAACCTATGTAATGAACATGCGCATGGGAGTGTCTAGATTTACCCTCGAGTCCTGATGTGAGTTGATCTGTGCTGGATGGACCATAGTCAGCAACAAGATCCATATGTACCTTTGAGCCGTCCCTCGTCATCATCGGTTTAAGTCACTTCTGGGGGACTCAATAATCATGCGATGCCAATGACTCGGTAAATCTTTCCTTTGCCGGTTGATCCTCTCTTTTTTTTTCAGAGTAAGATTAAAGAAGAGACTGGTAGAGTTGCTCCTCGTAATCTAATTGATATGTGTGGATCGCCGAACATTCTATTGGGATTCCACTTTATTCTCTAGTGGTCCTGCTCTTATTAACAGTTTATTGTGGGCTAAGCTGCAGCATTTAGGTAAGATAATTAATGGACATAGGAAACTTGCTCAGTCCCAATTAGATTGGCCAATTAACAAGTGACCTTCTGATAAACCCATTAATGAGACTTCCAACTTTTACAAGTTTTGGTTTCCCTAAAGCTGAAAATGTTTCTAGTTTCTTCCCCTCGTGGATAATATATTCTTTTAATCTAACTATTACAGAAAATGAGAGTGATAGAAGGGAGTAACACCCAGCCAAAAGTTAATTGATCAGGTTAAATTTGGGTTTTTAAGAAGGATTTCGTTAACATCCGTACAGTTACTAACTTAGATATTAGTTGTGCGTGTAACGTGGTACTTTCTTGATCTAGATTAAAACTAAATTACTTGTTAGTTTCGTCAAACTTATAAAATTCTCTCTTCGACTTTGTCAAAATTGGACTTTGATATAGTTAGACCGAGTCTTATCTCACAAAGGAGGGTCTTGCTAGGATCACTTCCTCTTCTTTTCCTAAACCTTTCATTGAACTTTCACCTTCTTCAAGCTCTTAAAGTCAATCACAGTGCCCATATGGTCCAAGTGACCTGTACCTGCACCTGTCACTTTAATATATTGGGGTATTATCTTGTTAGGAGACAAATCCACTTGATTCATCCATCAGCACACAGGAATGCCAATTTTCTATATCATCCTTCAGCATGACTTTCCCTCAGTACTCCATACTGCGGCCCATTCATCTGGCTTGACTGCAATAGTAACCTGAGCACACAGAACGAGATGACCCTTGAATTCTCTCTCTCTCTCTCTCTCTCTTTCATACCACTTCATGTCTCTTTTAATATGCCTGTAAAGTCGATGTACCACCTAACTAGTACCAGATTATTAATACCGCTCTTTGGAGCTGATAACTCTCAACGTCACTCTTTCGGCCTCCGTGGCAATCTTGTCCTCTCCAACACCAAAGATCTCGTTCACATGATTGAACAGTTGCTTTTCCAGGTACGACCCATCGATCTCTGCCCCTATAAAAAAGTCCTACCTTTACTTTTCCACCCCCCCAAAAGTAACTAGATTCCTGTACTGTGGAGCTTTTACCAACGCAACCCGATCCAGATCTGGTGACCATACATAAGCAAATTCACTACCCTTTTGAGTTGAGCAAGCAAACGTTGCTTAAAATTAAAAATTACTGAACTTGTAGAGGGAAGACGACCGACAGAAATAGATACTTCACACGTTTCTGTTTCTTGAGTTGGGAGGGTTGCTAAATTGCTAATGATAGGTCTTGTTGGGTTGCCCACAGTACGTTTGTTACTCACAAATGGACAGAAGAATTTGGAAGGCTGTGGACAAAAGTGGGAATCTGGACCAGAACATGATAAGGCGGCAATGTTTGGCCGTGACGTGTGACGCCAGGTTTATCTTCCTGAAGTGTACGGGAAGTCAGAAAAAGATGCTGAAAAGGACTAATTTCTTGAAAATTCCAGAGAGAGGGAGAAGTGGATAGAGCTTAAGAAGCAAAACCCATTGCTGCTCAGGAAAATCTGGCGGCAGATATTCTTTTCTCGGCTGCTGGCGAGGCTTTCACAAGGATGAACTCCGGTCCATAAGATCACATATAAGCGGGAGATGAGTGTGAATTCGACAATGGAGAAAGGTCCTTCCTTTCCTGCTGCTTTCAGCAGTTATCAGGAAAAGCGTGTGGCTCAAGTATATGATAATATTATCGTAGGAGAGATTCAAATTTCCTTTTCTGATACTTTGTGCTCCTATCATTTTCTTTCCAGTTAGCCCAGACAGAGATGGAGAGAGAGGGAATCACTTTCTTTCCATGTTCGAACGAGCTTAGCTCTGGCCAAATCCAGTCATTCAATGGATCTTGTGGGGAAGATGGAAAAGAAGACGTCCAGAAAAACTTTTTGGGGGTATTTTCTTGGATTGATTAGGGACTGACTAGGATTCAAATCCTGACCACAGGAAGTTCAGAAGAATACAGAGAAAATCTGTCCTTGGAATTTAAGATATTTTGGTGTAGTTTCTGCTTTTTCGGTTATAACTTCAATAAGCAAACATTATTTAGTAAATAAGGGTAGCATAACTTACCGACCAAAAAAAAAAAAAATGTAGCATGATAAATAACTCCTGAATATATAACAGTTTACTCTGTTTTCGGAAAAGAACAGTACCACTTAGTTATGTTAAATTTGATTGACAAAATTAATATGCATACGTATAAATGCATTTCGTGGGACCTTACCTATATTGATTGACAGCAAGTCACGTTACTTGGTAAATTAATTTTACTGACTATTTTTATTGGGAATTAATATAGTTTAAAATTTCAAACTAATACTTGTATGATACTTTTATTCCAAATTAATTTTCATCTAATGAAAAAAATTTCAAATTGATACATTTCACCCAAATCTATCATCCATTAAAATGCATACAAGTCAACCCTCATGTCGGATTTATCATTTTCCACATTGGATCTACTTGACCTGTAGTCGTTCCTCACGTGGATTAGATGTGCACAACAATATAGATTTTGAATGTTTTGTGAGTCGAAAATTAGTTTGAAATAAGTGTGTCAATTGGAAAATTAACTTAAGATTTTTAATGGTATATTAGCCTTTTTATCCATGTTTGGAAAATGAAAAAAGGTGCCTATGCAATAAAAAAGACAAAACCATGGTCCGTTTGTCATTTCTCGACTTTTCGGATTTTGGATAACAGCAAATTAATCAATTTATGGAAACATTTTTAGGTATTGAAAATAACAAGCTTAGTTTGGCAAGAACGAAATCATTATAATAAGCAACCCAAAAAAGAGAAAAATTATCTATACTTTTAAAATGATTTTCGTAGAAAGCATTTTTGTTTTTTTAGGGTGGGGGCGGGGGTGAAATTT
This sequence comes from Corymbia calophylla, assembly GCA_014182845.1. NCBI lineage: Eukaryota > Viridiplantae > Streptophyta > Magnoliopsida > Myrtales > Myrtaceae > Corymbia > Corymbia calophylla. Next base: position 28,421,631 of record CM024695.1, read on the forward strand.
GTAATTAAACGGAGAGAGTATTGAAAAGGAAAAGAGAAAGAGTGTGGATAGACCAAACGGGGAAAAAGGAAAATCAAATCAGAAAGAGGATAGGTACAATTGGCCAGCCAATAAGGTAAATCTTGGACCACGTGTCGCTGTAATGCGACCATAGCTCTGATAGAGAGAGAGAGAGAGAGAGAGAGAGAGAGAGAGAGGAGAGAGAAAGAGGCTCTTCTCTTCCCAGTTCGGGGACACACGTCTCGAAGTTGATTAAACAGTCCCCACTCATCACCCGACAAGACAGAACGACCATTTCCATTCCCATCTCCTTTCTTCTGGGTCTTCTTCGCCTTCCATGGCGCCTCGCTGAAGTTCTCTCCTTTAGGCTCCTCCTCCTCCTCCTCTCCTCACGACCGATTCTTGGTCGAACCTTTTCCGGATTCGTCGGGGGTAATTCGCCTGCTTTTCTCGGCCGAATTGCGGGAAAGGGCGTCACCCGTCTCGTTCTCTGGACTCCTCGGCGCTGTAAGGAGCTCGAACAAGCGTGTAAGTCAAGCGGGTGACCGTACACCGAGTCCTTAATCTGTTTCTGATTCTGGGTCGGTTACTAGTGTGTGATCGCGTGGCTTTTACCTCATACGATCTCTCTCTCTCTCTCTCTCTCTCTCTGTGCCGTGAGTTGGTAGTAGTACGTGGGTGTGGCGCAGGACGCTTCTGGGTTCTGCTCTTTTGTACGAGGATTTGACTTTTTTCATCTTGTCCTTCTTTTATGTTTCCATTCCAAGCGTTCTTGTTCGGTGACGAGTACGGTTTCGAGCATAGCTTTTCTCAATTGGGTACAGAGTGATATTTTCTGGAGAGTTGAGGAGCTACAGGATCGTGCTTCTTTTCTAGCAAGAAAACTTTTTTTTTTTAAGGTAGAATTTCTCTGTGGCTTTTGACGAGGGATTGAACCATAAAAAAGGGATCCTGGTTGCGGCCAATATGCTACTTAGTTCGTGAAAGCGACAATTTACAAGCCCCTGATTCGTTAAATTTGGGTGAACAGCAGAGATGGGAGTATACTTGAGCACTCCCAAAACTGAGAAATTCTCAGAAGATGGCGAGGGTGACCGGCTCAGATATGGTTTGTCGTCAATGCAAGGGTGGCGTGCCACTATGGAAGACGCTGTGAGTGAATTCATCATCATCTGCCATTTGGCGTTTTGAGATTTTACATGAGTTTTGATGTCGATGCCATTACTAATGTTGCTTAGTTGCTGCTACTGTATGTGTTGCTGCTAGCATGCTGCCTATCCCAATCTGGACTCTGCCACCTCGTTCTTTGGTGTTTACGATGGCCACGGAGGTAACAACATGCTTTTGGTATACTCTCAATATCAGTAACTTTCCTGAATTCTCTATTTTATTTGTCAGCAATATCGATACTTGCATCACAGAGTACAATTTACCATCACTTGCAGGTAAGGTGGTTGCCAAGTTTTGTGCCAAATATCTTCACCAGCAGGTTTTGAAGGAGGAGGCTTATTCAGTTGGAGACATTGGAACTTCAGTTCAGAAGGCATTTTTCAGGTTGCTGTTCATTGATATTTGAGTTTGAACATACTGTCGTTCGTTTGCATTTCTGCTTTCTGGCCAGGTTTTTGCGTATATGGTTTATTTAGTATGAGATGCTGCTTGTGTGACTCTGATCTCTAGTGGAAGCATGCTTTTTAGTGGATAGGGTGCAGAATATGTATGGCTGAATCTGTTAGTTCCCAAAAGTTAACCTGAGAAATGGAGGGCATAGTTGCTTGCTTAACTTTTTCTTTCTGTCCAGCTTTGTCTATTTTTTGATTATTTAAAGTGAGTCCTGAATGGTCTGATTTTAACCAGACGGGTGGTTCTTACTTCTGTCGGACAACATCCTATTCTTTTATGTATTCTTGCATTGTTAATAACTGTTAACAAGTCAAAAGACAAAATGGGTCACTGCGTCAAACAATAGAACTTCAAACATCTGAGTTGGCCTTGTTAAGTATTTGTTTAGTTTAAGGATAGTCTAATACCGGAAAAAAAAAGTTTTATAGATTAGACCAGAAGCTGTGTCAAGATATCGTAGTGCTGCCTCTTCTATGTAAGTTGAATGTGACATGGAAAATACAGAATGTGGACATGATCATGTCAAACGAACAATGGAGGAACAGAGTAAAAGACAAGTATTATAAAACGGAGTGGTGGTGTCAACACTTGACCCATACTTGAATACCATGATATGCTACCATTTCTAAAAGCTTAAATTTTGAAGAAATGGGATTGCATTGGTTTTGCTTTTGCAGAATGGATGAGATGATGCGTGGCCAGAGAGGCTGGAGGGAGCTAGCTGTTCTGGGGGACAAAATAAACAAGTTTTCCGGTATGATAGAAGGGCTAATATGGTCTCCAAGGGGTGGTGACGCTAATGGCCGGGTTGACGATTGGGCTTTTGAGGATGTAGGAGCAAGCCATACATCAATAATTTCTCTTATTGTCATTGCAGTCCACGATATTACTTCATTCTCTATCCTTTTTGGCATTTTCTCAGGGGCCTCATTCTGATTTTTCTGGACCAACTTCTGGGAGTACAGCCTGTGTTGCAATTATTAGAAACAACCAGCTTGTTGTTGCAAATGCTGGTGATTCTCGGTGTGTCATATCTAGGAAGGGTCAGGTAGGATATCAAAGCCACAGCTCAAGACCTTTCTTGTGTTTGTTGGAGATGATCATCATGCATTTCCTTCTTGTTGAGTATCCATCATCTTGGATTAATGCATTGAAGATAATGTTTAACTTCTGTACGGTGGATTACTAAGGACACCATGTAACTTAAAATCTGCTGTGGGCGTCTAGATATTCTGATTGGTAGACGTAGTGTGTCTGCTGTGTTTCTGGAGAGAGGTAATATAAGAACTGAAACATTCTATCCTGGATTCTTCTTGAAAAGGCATACAATCTTTCTCGAGACCATAAACCTGATTTGGAGGCTGAAAAGGAGAGGATTATAAAAGCTGGTGGTTTCATCCATGCTGGACGAGTTAATGGAAGTTTGAATCTTGCCAGGGCTATAGGTACTCACTTCCTCCTTGGGATTTATTATATTACATGCTTATATGGCGAATATCACACATTTGATTCTTGTCTAGTCATTTCTATTGGTTCACATTGAGGGCGTGATTGGCAAATTTGACTTTTTTTAGCATTGGTAGTGGAATTTATCATGCAGCATGTAGCATTGATAAACACCACTATTGCAATTTGGTATTTTAAGCATACCAGTTTCCACACATTGCAGGTGACATGGAATTCAAGCAGAACAAATTTTTGCCTGTTGAGAAGCAAATTGTAACGGCCAACCCCGATATAAATACTGTACGTATAGTCCTACATGATCACTCTTCTGTTTTCTAGGTACCTTATCACGGAAGTGGTACTTGCAGAGATTTCCTGATTTAGAGTTTCTTCTTCTCTCTTTGTTATCATAGTGTTTAAATAGGACTTTGGTGTGGCTGAGCCTAATTTAGTTTGGTTTTAAATCTTATTGGATTTATATTAGGCATCACTTCTAATCTTTTCCTTTACTGTTTCGTCTTCAGGTGGAGCTTTGTGATGATGATGATTTCATTGTGCTAGCATGTGATGGAATCTGGTATGAGTCATGATTCTTTGTCTTGCTTAATAAACATACCGGCAGAGGATTTTCCCATATACAGGGTTTTTTGGGTATTATTCAATGATTAAATTTTACTTTGAAGGATCTGGACTTAGTCTTTTCCCCCTTTACATTTTTGAGAACCCCAAGTTTTGAGTGCCTGGATAAAATAGGACATACTTGATATGTGGTCTGCATTGATTAAAATTCAAGGAAGGTTCATGCTTGTCAAGATTATCTACTTCCATGTAGATGATGCTTTTGTAAGCACAGTTATTTTGGGCTCACGTGTGATTGGATTACTTCTTTTACACCCCGGTGGCCTATGAATTGCAATTATCAGCATCTACCTGAAGTCAGATGGTCATGTCCTGGTCGAAAGTGGGGCAAATAGATGGTAATGTGATTTTCTTCACTTTGGTTCAGGGATTGCATGTCAAGCCAGCAGCTAGTGGATTTCATACACGACCAGCTGAAGTCGGTAAGAAGTTTATGCTCACACACACACACACACACACACACACACACACACACACGTATATATGTTTGTCCAAGAGCGACATGATCTTGCATCTTCATTTCGGTTGACATGCAATGCAGGAATCCAAGCTCTCTGCAGTGTGCGAGAGAGTTCTGGATAGATGTTTGGCACCATCCACTGTAACAGGCGAGGGATGCGACAACATGACCATGATCTTAGTCCAGTTCAAGAAACCCATCCAGTCCTCCGCGCCTGCTGAGATGCAATCTCCACCACCTGAACCGGAGAACAATGGGTCCGGACCTGAGTAAATTCAAATCACTCCCATGTTGATGCACGGGGTGTTCAGTTGCGGGATTTCTTTTTAAAGGATTCCGATCTCTTGAAAGTATGATGTTTATTTTTTTTTAAGCTTTTTCTTTCTCATGTAAATGTTATTGTAGAATTGGAAAGGATTTCCAAGAGATGGAAAAGCACCATGTGACATAGCGCAATTGAGTTGTCTGACTATTTTCAACGTGGACAGGGTTTTGCTGCCTTGCCAGTTGCTACATTTTGTTGTGACATTTGCACTTAGATTATTGAGTGGCAAAATTGGGGAAGCTGGTTTGCTAGGGTACCAAAACATGCTCTTCGTATTCGATACTTGAGTGGACATTATGTTCCCTCCTCACTCAAGATGGTGGGTGGGAAGCATGTCGCTTTACAGCTCATACAGATTGTTTACCCGATAAGATGTCTTAAAGCAAAAGGAAAACAATAAAAAGTGCCTCTTGGGCAATCGTTAAGCTTCATTACTTAAAGTTCTGGGAAAGTAATAATTACTACTCGAAGTAAGTTTATTAAGATGGGTAATTCTTTCTTTTTTTAAAGTGCCTTGAAAAATGTTATTTTCGTCATTGATGTGAGGAAAGTCCCCACTTTGGGCAGCCAAGAAGATATTTTGGGACTCATAATGATTTGAGTTCGTTAGCTTTTCCAAATGAGTTCTTATAATGATTTGAGTACCGTTAGCTTCCCGAAATGAGTTCTTCCAATCCTCATGACGCATCATCAATCATAAAATGTGACGCCAATGCCATTGATACTTTGACAAACCATACATACTTGACCCCAATATAAGCTTTAGCTCAACTCAACTCAAGCTACTCCCGAACACGAATAGGGAAATCCTAATTCAAGTCTATATCGTTGTACACGTGTATCAGTACATTGAAAAATACAGCTATAAACGACATATTATGCTTGTGGACCTTTGAAGAGAAGCATGTTTCCAAACTTAAGCTGTTACCCGAACTCTACTGCAAAGTAGCTCGTGGGTCGCAGCACTCAACTGCACCCTCAATTTACTTGATTACATGGGTTGAATTAATTAATGGCTTGGCATTTGCGGTTTAACACTTACTGGAGATTTCATGAGGAAAGGGAACATCAACGCGTGTAAATGCAATGTGCACCCTCTTCTCGTATCCTCCCCCGTTTCGCCTAGAATCAATTTTAGGGACAAGCTACTTTAGGAGCTGTCTTAATGAAATGACTGCGTTCCCCTCAAAGCTTGATCAAGAGGAAAAGAAAAGAAAGCCAGCTCCACAAATGGAACTTAGCCTTCAAGATCATAACAAGCATAGAAGAGCATCTAAATCATGCAACAAGATCGCTAATCCTACCAATCAAGCGGACTCGATCGAAATTGAAAAACAAAGGTTTACAGGAACTAAGCCTTGAAAAAACCAAAGCAAGCTTTTGAAGAAGAATCTACATTATTATCAAGCAGCATGGAGACAAGCTTAACTTCAAGCAACCAAGCACGAATTTTAGAAGGGTATACTACTTTCACATGAGAATTTTAGAATCGCTATAACAAAAATCTTAGTTCTGCCGACATACAAAATTGAAAACATAAGAATACATATGAATGATTTGAAGACGCCTTAAATCTGAGATCGGAACAGTCACATTGTTTTCATTCTTTGAAGGGAAGAAGCTAACCAGTGCATGTACTCAATTGCATCGATCAGTCAATCTTCACTGACGAGTAAATGAGCCTTGTGAACCAGAAGCAAGCGTAGAAGCCAATGGTTCCAGTCAGCACAAAAAATGCATAGGAAGCAATCAGCATGTAGCCAAAGTACAATGCCCCAGAAACTAGCTTCGTGATCTCGAGCTTTGTGAAGAAGTAAAACGTGGCATAAAGGAAAAGGTACAAGGCCGATGATCCAGCTGTGAGGTAGGATCTCCACCACCAAAGATAGTCCTCGCTGCACAACTGGAAATAGCAGAGCACAATCGTAATTTCAGCACAAGTGACGATCAAGATAATGAAGACCAGGAAGAGGAAACCGAAGATGTAGTAGAACTGGTTCAGCCAAATCGAAGTGAGGATGAAGAAGAGTTCAATGAAGACTGCTCCAAATGGAAGGATTCCACCAATCAAGATGGAGAAGGCTGGATTCATGTACCAAGCCTGCTCTGGGATCTGCCTGGGAATTTTATTTGTTTTGACAGGATCCTCAATCGCCGGCTTCTTGAATCCGATATAGCCACCCACGAAAACAAGTGGGACTGAAATTCCAAACCATAAGAATACCAAAGCGAACATGGTACCAAACGGCACTGCCCCAGAAGACTTCTGGCCCCATATGAGTGCATTCAAGACAAAGAAAATGGCAAAGACGATTGCAGGGAACACAATTGCAGTCCGGAGTGCTATTTTCTTCCACTCAGTTCCTTTAAACATCTTGTACAAACGAGAAGAAGCATATCCAGCAAAGAGACCCATGAATACCCAAAGTAAGAGCATGGCTGTCATGAGACCACCCCGGTTTGAAGGGGAGAGGAACCCGAGGATGGCAAAGATCATCGTTACGAGAATCATGCCAAAAAACTGAACACCTGTTCCTACATAGATACACAGCAGATCTGAGTTGGAAGGGGGTCTGAAAACATCACCATGGACCAGCTTCCATCCAGTCTCTTCCTGGGCTTCTTCCTGAGTTTCAAGCTCATTGTACTTGGAAATATCACGGTAAAGTGTCCGCAGCATTATCATAGCCACCATTCCAGACAGAAATAGGACAATCATCAGAGAATTAACGATTGAAAACCAGTGAATCTGGTCATCACTCATCAAAAGATAGGTATCCCACCGAGAAGCCCACTTCACATCGCTCTCCTGAAAGATAAATAAAGGAGAGAGGAATTACTATAGTGAGGTATGAGTCAGGAAATAGATAACTCTCATCTAGCAGATTTATTTGAAGGTAACTGAAAAAAAATAATTACTGTCAAAAAATGCTTCACCTAATGAAAAGACACTTCACAGAAAAGATACAGGTTTACATTAAGGAAACTCAAGAAAATCATCAATACCAAAACTTCTTCGGCATATCCTGAAAAGGTTATCATTGAAGCAAGGAAGCTCACCTCGAATGCTACATCATAAGTGAATATAATTTCCTTTTTCTCCTCAACCTCTTGAGGAGAATTTGAGTTAACTACTGTGTGCTTCGCATGGGGATCGCATGTCGTTAGACGAGTATTATCATTCCATGTCCCTTCATACTCGTGCTTAACACTACATTCACAAAATCATAACCAAACACATCAGGTATTACTAGAAGGGGAGGAAGACATAGCAAATAGTAACATTTGAAAGCAAGCAAAACCAACCTATATGGTTTGACCTCAAAACCCACAATTCTGGCTAAGTCGGTCTCTGCATCTCTGTGATACTTGACGGTAAAAGACAAATGGTTGTGGATGAAATACTTCTCCTCTTTGCTCTGTGCATAAAAAGTGAAACTTATCATGCTATGAGAGAGAGAGAGAGAGAGAGAGAGAGAAGTTTGTACTGTTATGAGAGAACATACCCCAGAATAGTGACCTTTAAGCCCAACATGAAAACCGAGTTGATATACAGGAGTAGGGTCCTGTTCTGATCTCCGTAAGGGAACAACAACAGGAAGGTTGTCAAGAATCCTGTCATTAAGCACCATCAAGAAAACTGAATTAAGCAATGTGCTCTAGAAAATAACAGAACAGAAACTAGACTGGTCCAAAAGCATGTTCAGCATGTTCCTTACATATTGACCCGATACTCATCGGCGATCTTTTCTTTCAAATCCTTAGTTTGCTTTGCATCAGGCACTAGCCGGCAGAGAGTTTTGCACATCTTTGGCTCTCGCATCTTAAACTGCAGAAAATCAATTAGGTAATTAGCAAAATAAAAAATTCATTCTCAAGATAACAGGTTGTGGACACAAGAACTAACCTCATAAGGAGAGTTCTCAATACGGTCCCCACGTAGCACTTCACCAAGATTCTCTGCACTGTCCAATATCTTTTTGGGGCGGCAGAATGGTAGAGAATAAAAGGAATAAGGAAGCTGGGTCTTAATAGATGTCAATTTGTTCACTTTAACCTTCAGTGGATGTCCCTGCATTTTAGAATGCGATAAATGAAAAGTCAACATGGAATTATGTCCCAGCAAAAGCTTCATATATCAGAATGCAAATTAACAAAGCACAAAATGAAACAGCACAGATATTCACAGCTCAAAAAAGGATACATAGCACACCAAGATAATCCTGGCAAGTGGCAACAGACAGTTTCAACAGAACTTTAAATATAAAATATCATGACTGCTCATCTTTGATCAAATGACTTAGATTGGACATATAACTCACATAGAACAAAAAATATTCAAATTACAAGATGAAAAACAAATGATGAAAGTCAGTCTATAAGTAGCACTGCTAAAACACGTTAATATGCCAGGAAGAAGAGCTCGACAATGAAAATTTCTCTCTAAGATGGCTTGATCGCTATGAATTGACCATTCATCCAAAATATATCACAACACAAAGAATCAAAGAAATAAGTTTCATGAATTAACATTTTCCTTCCACATCAAGTCTCCAACTAACGATCATTGTGTTTTAAAAGACACAGTACCTATGCCATTTATTGAAGCTTGTCTTTCATTCTCTTTTCAACTTTGTTTTTCCTTTCTACAAAAACTAGCTTGATCATGAGTCTACCATGGGCAGTGCATGCATGTATTTCTCAAGCCTTCCAGCAGAATGAAATGAACCAAACTACATCAGTTTTTACATTAACTGCTATCATCATCTCATGGCCAAACACCATATAAATCATCGTAATTCACTCGAACTTCTATGGCTTACATATCTAAAGCTAAGTTGTCTACATCTCCAATTCTTGCTTCCTCACTTGCCAGATCTAAAATTACAGACTTAGAATATATAAGGAAACATACAAGATGTGGCTAACATAAAAGAAACAAAATGCATCACATTCTACAGCTTATTTGCATGATGAATAAATTCAATTGCACAGCCACAACACTCGTGAGCACATATTTCTAATGCAAACCCAGAAACAGTAGTTCCTAAAGGCATAAATGTAGTTAATTTAAATGAAAATTTGATTCCAACTAACTAAATCACAAGTCCACCTCCCAATCTAAGGATTAGCCTGTACAGCTACAAGTCGACACTCCTATCCCCCCCACACCGAATTGCTCTAGAGCTCAGCAGCAGTGACATAAAAATCAGGAATTGGAGATTCTCCTGAAGTGAACAGGCATAGCCATTTCCACAGCTTAATCCTAGAGGCTCCCCATCGCTCAAGACACCAATGCAACGTCATTTCACACGAAGGCAGCAATCTCTACTGCCGAATACCTTCCATCAAGAGTGTCGGCAGCCCAAACATAAAAACACCGTACAGACCCAAGTTAATCAAATCGAGCACCGTTTCGCATTTCCACATGCAAAAACAAATCAATCACGTCGCCACTCCGAACCGAAATCAAAACAAATCCCTAGCTCTCTCAGCGCCACCTCAGCTCCCCTCCCGACCGCAAATCAAAAGCCAGATCCGAAGCGCGACGCGATCGCGGGCGCGAAGCGAAGTCGGGAATCGACCAGATCCGACGACCGAGCGCACAGATCGAGCCGCTCCTCGAAGCACGCCGGGGGTCTCGCACAGTGACGAACCCATCTCCCCACCAGCCACGCATCTCACCGCGCGCACACTCGAATCGACATGCATCCGAAAACCCAAATCGAATCGCATCCAGGGAGGACGGAACTAGGAGGGAGCGAGGAAGAGGGAGGCGGAACTGACCTTCTCGAAGTCCTCGGGGGCGACGCCGGGGAGGTAGAAGGAGCGGGCGCCATGGATCAGGAGGAAGAGGAGAATCAAGGAGACGGATCTCCTCAGCGGATCCATGGAGAGCGAGCGAGAGCGCAACAGAGAGAGAGAGAGAAAGGAGGGAGAGAGAGAGAGTGAGATGAGATGGAAGGATTGAGGAGGGATGGAGCGAGATCTAGAGGAGTTATTGGCCCTGGCGATTATAAGCGTCCAAGGTTGTGTGGAATGCAAGCGAAAGAGAGAGCCCCCCCAAATGGTGAAATCTCTTCTTCTTTTCCTTCTTTTTATTTTTTCATTTTTATTTTTTTGGTCTTATTTGTGGTGATTCCAAATATACCAAATTAATACTTGGATTTTAATTTTTGTAAAGTTTGTGTCCATTTTCTCGTCGATTTTTCATTTGTGATTCTTTACAACACCCCCATGAAAAATTATGAATATTGGTTTTAATATCTTATGTATCGATTCTCATCTCCGTTGGAAAATACATATCCATCTTTTTTTTTAGTATATACTATAAATTGACCCACTATAAAAATAAAATAATGAGCTATAAAAGGATTTGATTTCAACATGGGAGCCTCTGGACTTGGGTTAATTTAGGCAAAATGGGTCAAAAGCTTTGGCATTGGCCAAAGACATACATAGCGACATTACACTCAAGAGGAAAGTTATTAAATCAACATGATGACAAAGATGAGGTGCACTATTTTGTGTTTTATAGCTTATATAAGGGTGATGAGCATCCTAGATTGAATAAGGAATCAAACTAGACCCACCTGTTTTGGGTGGTTATTGTAGGAATCAATCTGATTCCCAATTTTAGAGTTGGGATTAACCAACAAAACCAACCCAAAGTTTAATTGAGTTAAATTTCATAGATATAATCAACAAATGAAGTTGGCCCTAGAAAGTTTTTTGTCAAGCCAAATTCTCATATCCATGCAATGCAGCCACAAAATAAGACCGGCACTATTAGTACATTGATATTTTGTTTTCAAACAACAACAAAAAAAGAAGAAGAAAGGAAATCAAAAAGAAAAAGAAAAAGAAAACACCGAAAGTTTCAAGGACATGCGAGTCAATTTCTAGTACCACAAATAGAGAATCGACCCGCCCGATCCAATTCCAAATTTCAAGTTGAAAATCGATTACCCTTGTCAATTAGTATTAAGTGTTTGCCTAACAAAGTTGGAAAAGCGAGTACATAATTGCTTTTTCTTACATTAATGCCAATGGACGAGCCATTTTAATGAGACGTGTTGCTCCATCACATCGTGGAGTGAGAGGAGGCCCACTTTTTCCCCCTTTGTATAAACAATTTGGGTTCAGATCCCGCATACGCTTTTACTCTTTTCTAAGTTATACGCATCGCGAGCAAAACGAGCGCATCCAGATCTCCATGTTCTTTACTCTGACTCGGTGGGCCGGCCACGGAAACTGGTAATTGTCCGAATGCTAATTTCGACGGTTTGGATCGAATCTGAAAGACTTTTTTTTTTTTTTTTTTTCCTTGTCGTGATTTGAAAGACTGTCAAAGTGAATGAAAAAAATGTTAAGAGTAGGCAAATGATGTGATCTGATATGGTCGTTTCCCACGAATTACCCATCAGATCTGTGATATTTTAAATATGATGTATTTGGTTTGGCTTTTTCAATAAAATTTAGGCCTCTTTGACAAAAAGTTAAGTTCGGTAGAAAAAAAAATTTAGACTATTTTGGAGATTTATTTTGAGTTCTTGGTATTTTCGAAAAGCAATTTTTAGGATTAATGAACTTTTTTCTTTCCAAAATCATCAGATTTGTGGTATTTCCCTCACCTTCTCAGCTAGTATAGTCCCAACCCAGTCCAATTCCTACTTTCTAACTCGCAAAATACCCAAAACCCATTATCATTGTCATTAATCTCCCAAATGGAGGAACCTCAGTTGCTGGTATCAACGATCAGCTAATGGGTTCTTATTTGATTCGATCACGATGACTAGCTCATGAATACCCAAAATCCTCCTTGATCTACTTCCTTTCTAGGGTTTTGATGTGATTTAGTCAATTGAATTTCAAGCTTGGTTTTGTGGTGAAACTTGTGCTTTGTAGTTCCATGGTTGTACCCGGCTCCAACCTTTTCGAAACTTGGAGATCTATTAAGATCCAAAAAGCCCGCCCCTAATCCCCACATGGGTCACACCCTCATTGCCATTGCCACCACCACCACCAAGTACCACAACCCCCACCCGATCCTTTTGGGCAGCGCCGCCTCCTCGACCTCCTACATCAGTGAAGCTATTGTGTTGCTTCAATGTGTCACCATAATTCTATCCACTCTCGTGAATCGGAGCCCTTGGAGATGATGAACAGTAGCTCCCTTTTTGCCTTTCCTTTTTCTTTCTAACTTCAGATCTACTTTACTAAAAAACACCAAAAGCCACTAATCAAAACACTCGAGCCCAAAAATCTTCAAGGAAATGCGCAGCTCAATGGAACACAACCCCAAATTATTCTATCGAATGGCGATCGACTTGATCGTTCGCAAAAAGCTTGCAAAATGTCTCACAAAAAAATTTACAACCCGACCCGACCCGACATAGAAATGCGAGCAAGCAGGCATCAGCTCATTTCGGACCGTTGAGTCCTCTTCCCCTCCTTCTTCTTCACCTTCTTCCAGGACGCCACCTGTCCATCTTTTGTCCCTTACCTCGAGAACGTACAGAAAAGCTCCCCACCAGCAAACGAGCCGTTCTCATGCCAGCCCCTCTCTCTCTCTCTCTCTACAACGGCTAGTTCTGCTTCTCATCTCTCCACATATATGTATATATATATGTCCCTCATAAGCACACTCACCCACAAGAAAAACCCAACACCCCCATCGCCTCAAAGCTTCCCACCATCAACCAGCATCATCTTCTCTCCCTCTCCAATGGCTGCTCCTGCAACGTCTCTTCCGTCATCCTCTCTCTCGCTGGCCCTTCTCCTCCTGCTCCTGGGCAGCTGCGTCTCCTCGTCGCGAGCCACCGAGATCGTCGTGGGAGGAGCCCCCCACGGCGCCTGGAAGATCCCCTCCTCGGAGACGACCTACACCCTCAACGCCTGGGCCGAGAGCTCCCGCTTCCGCATCGGCGACGCCCTCGTCTTCAAGTACGACCCCGCCCAGGACTCCGTCCTCCAGGTCACCAGGGCCGCCTACCTGAGCTGCAACGCCTCCGGCCCCGTCGCCCAGTACGTCAACCGCGACGGCGAGGCCAAGGTGGAGCTGGAGCGGTCGGGCCCCTTCTACTTCATCAGCGGGGCCTCCGGCCACTGCGACAAGGGACAGAAGCTGATCGTCGTCGTGCTCTCGCCCAGGCACGCCTACGCCGCCAAGGTGAGCGCTCCGGCTCCTGCTCCGGCGGAGGTCGAGGGGCCGGCGGTGGCGCAGACCAGTGGGGCTGCGAGATTGGGCCTCCGGATGGGTTGGGCCTTGGCTGCGGGTTCGTTGCTGGGGGTCGTCGGCTTGGGCTTGCTTTGAGTTGAAGATATATACAGGATTTCCGTTTTGTGTGGGTATTGTTGTGATGTTCCCTTCTCAATCGTTTTACCATGATTCGTTCATTCTTTGGAAAATTTCCAGGCTATCGAAAATTCAATATGTATTCCTATTGGCTTGAGCAGCAATTCATTCAATTTTTTCTAAAGAAAAAGAAAAATTTGTGCAGCTTTAGCTTTTTAGTGTGCTCTACAAAGAAGAAAGTATCCCCATGTCATCTCATTGAGAACAAGGGGTTTAACTTCAATACTCCACGCCTCTCACCACCGTCAAAATTCAGCTGATGTTTTTGGCCAAACAAAAGAAAGAGCTACGTTAAAAGCTGACGTGTCAAAATATGGACGACACGTCATTGTACGTTAAAAAACAATGGCCCATCATCTTCTAGAGGTTTTAGTTTTTAAAACATTTGGAAAGCAATTTTTCAAATTTTAATTGCAACATCAGATGCCACGAGAGGTGACACGTCAGCATTTATCAGTTACATCAGCATGTCCACGCACATTTCTAACGAAATGGCCAATTCAAGCAAAAAGGTACATAGTCATGAAGTTGGTACACATATGAACAATTTATTTTAAATTAATTTTTTAATCACGAAAAATCTCAAATAATAATATACTTGCGATAAATTTATCCTAACCTAATTATTTTACCAAGCATTTAAGCTAGAAATGATGGAAAATGGATAAGTTGCAATAGGATTAACCATGATGAATAAGAAGCTGATTTTTATTCTCTAAGCAACCGTAAGTTTTTTTTTTTTACTATAAACTTTCTAAGTTAAAGGAAACTGTACAGATATATCAAGAACGATTTTATCTATATAATGAAAATAAAAATGGATTTAATCATCTAAGGATGGAAATTAGCCTTCTCTAAATCTTATATGGTCAAGGCAGGGATTATCTAGGCTAAGGCTTCTTCGCATTCTTTCTTTCCTTCCACTAACTTGCTATTAGTACAAAAAAAAAAAGAAAAAGAAAAACCATTTTGAAAACTTTACATATGGTTTGATACATACGTGCACAAAATGTGCACGCAATGCAAACACACATACACAACGATCCTCAATAGAGAATGCACAGACATTACCAAAGAAAGAAAAAAACTTATGATTTTATGGCTTATGCTAGTGATCTTATTATTTTTTGGCAATTAATGACATTAAGGAAAAACAACTTTACTTTGTATTTCAATATGAGTAAGGATCTTCGAGTGATGAAGAAAGAAAAAGGAAAAAAAACATATTACTTCATATGAGCTTGGTACGACATAAATATTATATCTTGTGGATGCCATAAGTTTAACAAATAGGACAATCTAAGGGTCTATTCGTTTCATAGAAAATAACTTCCAAGAAAATATTTTTCGAATTTTTCGATGTTCGTTTCACGAAAAATAAATTTATTGGGGAAAACATTTTCAAAAAAAAAAAAAAAAGAGTCTTCTAAAGTGAGGGTGTGGAAAACATTTTCCACTTTTCAAGTTGGGGAAAACATTTTCCACATTCACTCTCTGTTATCTTACACTCTCCATTAGTCCTCACTTCTTTCTTTTATTTTTCGATTTTTTTTTTTTAATTTTTTAATAAATTCTAATTTTTTAATAAAATCGATTTTTTATTTTTTTATTTTTCTGTTTTTCTTTTTCGGCCGGCCGTCGGCCACGGCAACAGCCGACGGCCGACGACAGGCAAGTCGAGCTCGCCAGATGGCGGCGAGGCTTAGGCCTCGCAGATCGGTGACGCCCGAGCGTTGCCAGAGGCAGCAAGGCCCGAGCCTCGCCAGATCGGCAATGCCTGAGCATTGCCAAACTGTGGTGAGGCTCGTGCATCGTCGATCTGCGAGGCCCGAACCTTGCCGCCTTAAGCTCGCCTCACCGGTGAGCTGATCAGGTGAGCTCACCAAAGGTAGGCGAGCCTCAAGCCTTGCTAGCAAGGCAAGCTCGAGGCGTGGCCAGCCGGTGACCGGCCAAGGAAGGAGAGAATAAATAACGATTTTAAAAAATAAAAAAAATTATTGAAAAGAGTTTATAAAGGAAAATATTTTTCTAAGTGAATAGCGGAAAATATTTTTCACTTCAAAATCAAGTTTGAGCCGGAATTAGTATTATACCAAGCAAAGTGTGCACTTGTGTAGAGTGACGAGGAAAATGGCAAAAGTTGACCCAATTGAGTAGGAAATATACAATGATTCTTAAAGGGAAAATTGAAGTTTTTCTTTTCACAAACACTTGTACTCCTGAAAAAATTGAGTGCGCTTTTAAAATGATTTACGTGTCGAGAGCACTTTGTGTGATGTAAGCATTTCTTTTTTTTTCCTTTTTCAAAATGTTAATATTTTAAATAAATAACAGAGAATTTGAAAATTAGCCTTTTTCATGGTAAGTTTTTTCTTAGCAAGCATTAAATATTATCTATGATAAGAAAGGTTCCTAATTTTAACATAAATTTTTTTTCTTATTTAATTTAAGGTATACAATATCGAATCCCAATAAATTTAAGTTATAATAACATAATAAGTAAAATTATCACTGATTATCATACTACATAAAGAATATGTAAAAATTCTCAAAAACTCTCTTTAGAAAGAGGCCACTAATTTTACACGAAAAAGAATGTTAATTAGAAGTATAATTTATTATTAACTAATATAAATTCATCTTCAACTTTCCTAATATTTTTTTTTTCCCTTTCTTTCAGAACTTTCCTATTTCGAACTCAAAATACTTCTTTAAAAGACGATCGTTATGAGCGTCTCCCTCCCCTAACCCGATAGTCTTTCCTTTGCTCCTCGTACCCTTCCAGTCTTGTCTGGCATTTCTGGCTATGCTCGCATTCCTCTCTCTTCTTCCCCGTTCGTTCTCCCTGGTGTGATGGGCCTCTGCGAAATCCTATTCGGAGAAGGTCACGTTGGAAATTTCCTATATGGGTTATATTAATTAATTAATTTTTTTATTTTAAATAATTAGGTTAATTGATATTTCAATATATTTTAAATCCTAAATTAATTTTATTGAATTGGGTTTTAGCATCTATTAATAACGGGCCTAGTTTAGTAGTAAAGTGTAGGCAATTATTTTTAACTGAAGTCGTAATGGGAGGGCCCAGTTAACACGCTATTTATTAGGATTTGTTAGGTTCCTCTCCAGTGTAGGCAATTGTTTTTAATTGAAGCCCGTAGTGGGAGGGCCCAGTTAATACATTATTGATTAGGGTTTGTTAGGTTCCTTTCTAGTCTATAAAAGGTAGTTATCAGTCGCTTAATCCTATTAAAAGCTGTTATACGGAAATAGGTCATAGAGATCTGAGTATGGCTCAAACATGTACGTTTTAATTCCCGCAATCATATATGGATCAAATTTGTTCTTAATTTATTGATTATTCATATTGAGAAATTCCGACATGTCAATGTCTTCTTTCGTTCTGAGTTCTCGTTTGATTGTTGATGGGCATGATGATAATTGCTTTCTTGGTCTGATTTGTGAAGCTTCTGGTTGCACAAACTTGTTTTCTTGTGTTGCCGAGATTCTTGAGGGTTTCGCTTGGTCTCTCTTTGGGAGTCGGGACCGTGACAATGGTTAGTTGGGATTATTTGGTTTAAGCTCGTTTTTTTATCATCTGTTTGATTCCTCGACCAGTCGATCTTTGCATCATTGTTTTTCCAGCTTGTTCGATTTTTTTTTTATTCCAGTGAATTGGCAGTGGTCTTTTTCCTCTTCGTCTGTGCATGTCCTTATTACATTACCGAAATTTTCTCATCAAGAGAGTCGCTGATATTTTGCCATCACCCTTCGTGTTCCAGCATCTTGTAAGCCTCACACGGAAGATGCCTTCATGGATGTGGATGAAGACGAAGCACCAGTTCCGGATGAGACAATTCGTGAAGCTGAAGTGGGAAAAGGGCTGTCGGGTGCCCTAAAGCTGCTCAGGGAACGGGGAACACTTAAAGAAGAAACTGTTGAGTGGAGTGGAAGAAACATGGATAAGAAGAAAAGCAAGCTCGTAGGCATTGCAGATCATGGACAGAAAGAGATCTGCATTGAAAGGACAGATGAATTTGGCCGAGTGGTAAGTTTTTCGAAAGAAAATTAATATTAGATTAGATATCATAAAAAGCCTTGCAATACTAAATTATCCATTATAATTTTTTTAGTTGATAAAGAAAAGGCAATTGTTTATTAACAGTCTTTGTTGTTTTGATTGTTTTGCAACAGTTAACCCCAAAGGAAGCTTTCCGATTGCTTTCTCATAAATTTCATGGGAAAGGGCCTGGCAAAAGGAAGCAAGAGAAGCGCATGAAGCAATACCGGGAAGAATTGAAGTTGAAGTTAACCCTAAAGGAATCTTTCCGATTGCTTTCCCATAAATTTCATGGGAAAGGGCCTGGCAAAAGGAAGCAAGAGAAGTGCATGAAGCAATACCGGGAAGAATTGAAGTTGAAGCAGATGAAGAATTCAGAAGAATTCAGACACGCCTTCTTTGTCTGCAGAGAGGATGAGGGAAGCTCAGGCTCAAATGAAGACGCCTTATCTTGTGCTTAGTGGTCATGTTAAGCCAGGGAATGTTTTCCCGTGTTAAAAAATCAAGTTGTTGTTTCTCTACTCACTGGCAATTAAGTACATAGCATTTTAGAGAACGAAGCATTTGGGCTTTTCAGAGGACTGAGGATCCATTTTGCTGTCTTTCATTGGCAGAACTAGTAGTCTTTGATCGCATCTTAGACCAGCCATTGACTGAAATTCGATAACCTTCTGGGCATATGTTGGTTTTGATTGAAATTTGTTCTTAAGTTTTTATAACCTTGGGAGATGATCATGGTCCACTTCTTTTACAGGTTGCAATTTTGCCGGTCTTGAGAAGTGGTGGTCTGTTGCTTTATCTTTGTGATGTTGAGTTGATGATCTCTGACAATCAGATAAAGCTACTGCTTTTCGAGATAGTTACTGATTTGAATGGAGTTTGCTCTTAAGTCCCTAATATTTTCTGATTCATGTGAAAACTAATTCTCATTCCTTTGGAGGTCAGAGTTTGGTTGATGCATTGGCTGTCATGGTTCTTTCAATGCAACGTGTATGCTCACTTCAGATCATTGCTGTTGAAGATCTAAAGCCAGTGTCCTTCCTAGAAATAATCTCTCCCTTGTTTCCTCATCCTTTATTCTCATGCTGCATCTTTGATTGTGCATGCTATTCCTCTCTTGTTTGCTCTTTGTTTGACATCCTCTGCCAAGTACTCTTCAGAATAGACATTGTTCCTGAACTGCGCTCTTGATCCTTCTTCTTTGCCTTCTGTTTGTCATACTTTGCATGTTTTTTAGTCAAGTGAAATTGAATTACCAGAACATTTTCCTGCAGGGCATAAAACTTGGTTTGTGGTTTTCACCACATTTGGTGAGTGGGTTCAGTTTTCTTCTTTTTGTAAGTTTTCATTTACTACAACTGGGAAAAAAACCTTCCCATTTACCCTTTTGATTGTTTTTATATTTTGATCATATGACCGACTTCTACTTTATTTCTATTTTATTTTCTCGAAGACAAACATTAAAATTGCTCAAATGGAACAGTGGAGCAGGAAGTACTTTTCCTTCTGATTTCTTATGATATTTCAATATTTGGATGGTGATATGAATTTGTATTTATAACCTATTTTACACATTAAACATAGCTGTTGAATCTACTTATAAATAAGATCATTTGCAACATGATCCTTTTGTTGTACATGATTTGTCTACCAGATCATTTAATTTATGGCTTTGAATGCATGTTTTTCTCATTGGCTATGCAAGGGTGGTTTGTGTTCATTTTTCTTCTAATTGAAATTGTGAAACAGTTTCTTTTGATTTGTTATATTGCCTTTGAAGGCACGGATTTTGTAGTATCTGGATAGTCTATTGCGAGAATAGAATTGGTTCAGTTCCAGATTGACTTTGTATGAATGTCTTGGTCATCAACATTATCGGGTTCAAGTTTCCCTCATATTGTTTTAATTAATAAAATTACTTGAATGAAATGTATGGAATTATTCAGCCATTGACATGTGCTTGCTCCAGTTTGGAGCAATCTCTTCGGCTAAGTGTGTCGCGTGATGATGGCATAGGATTCAGTGATTAAGGAACTCAAGTTTGTCAAGTGAGTGAAAACAGGAGGTTATGATCTATTGCAATCACGTTTAGTTGAGCTGCTGAATCGTCTTCTTTGTGGATAGGAGCCATGAGCTGATATGCGGATCCTTCTAATATGGAGTGTCCATAGCTTCTTGACTTGAGAACCCTGGATAGAGATCTGGTTTTTTCTTTATTTACAAGGATTAAAGGAGGTGTGCGGAATTTGCAGTTTTCCTCTTGCGTGTTGCAGTCTTCTTGCTGCAAATCATGTTGTGTTTATTATCTTTGTCTGCAAAATTCACTAGATAAACTACTGTTTAATTGTGTGCCCAAAGCTATGGGTGCTTTTGAATTGTGCTTCCAACTGTAGTTGTTGCTTTCTTGGTCATTAGGACTAGATATGGGATATTGATTGCAGTTATTCACACTCTGTCGTGAGTTTGCCTTTATAGACTAGAGACCGAGTCTCACTATGTTCCTTATGTCTATCAGATGGTTCTACCTTATACTTGCGATGTGGGATATTGATTGTAGTTATTCACTAATATTATGGCAGATGAGATTATCAATGTCTACATTCAATTTGTTTGGTTTTACTCTATAATCACTCTCTCAGGAGCTCTCTCTTCTGGATCCCCCCATGTTAATCATCTACTGATCTAAATTTGCCTCACAAATGATTTTTCTATATCTTGTTATTGACATTGTGAATAACTTGGCCACAAGTTTCCTCAATCCCTGCACATGGATTCTCCAATTACTCTGCAAAACTTGTCAAGCAGTACCATTTCTCCTCAGGAAGCTGACATTGATAAACCTTCAAACTATATCTGCAAGAACCATGAATGTGGGAATTTGGATGATGTGGGTGATGGTTAGGATGCCCTTGTCAGCTTTTTTTCCCCTACTCTTTGATTGAGATGGACTGTTGTTTCTTTTGGCAGTTGGTATGATGTTTGAGCTATGCATAAGTTAGCTACTTAGCTTTGAGGATAAACAGTTCTCAAGACCTCACATAGGAATTTGCGCTTCCTGCACAGAGTGTGTGGAGTTGCTCCTATTTATTGTCAGTTTCTTACTTTGTCAAGCAAATTTTTGCGATTTTATATACTAGGACAACTACGACAATTGTGATTGGCAAAATATAGATCAAGCATAATTAGGCAGCTCTCAGGATAAACTATAACGGGGGATGGTGACAGCAAACCCATGGTTCCTGGCAAATTTGAGGTCCCGTCTCTTTACATGATCTTGCATCTTCCTAGTTCCTCATGTTCTTAGTTGGGTTAAAGTGTTGTCGATAGTCTTATTTATTATTAAAAAGATTTCAATTGACTTTCAACGATCCTGTTGCTCGTACATCCATAATTCTTTATGGAATTTTGACATAGGCATTATTCCTTGTTCCTTAAGGTTCTTGTTGATATGGATTTCCTTGAAGAGCATGCCTTTTGACTGTTGAATGCATATGTCAACTGCATAATCTGTTCCCAGAATCGGATACTAGTGTCTTTGAGAAATGTTTTTAATTAGAATGCATGTCTCTTGGTAGGTGCTTGCTGTCTAAATAACGATGCCAATGACTGTAGTAAGGTGGACTTTACTTGATCAAACCAAATGCTGCCTATGCTTGCTCCATCTTGGCTAAGTAAAAGTTTTTCACAACATCCTCTAGTTTGTCTTTTTTCGTTATTATTGGTGTGATCTCAATGGTGTAATCAGTAGGTCCATGTCTTATCTAGATGGCCTTTTCCTTTGAAAGTCAATTTTGGTCTCTATTTAATCAATGATGTTTACTTTATTGGATGAATTTAGAGCAGTGAACTGTGTTTTTTTGTCCATTTTACTTTTTGGTATATGTTTGTTTTCAATTGTGGATAGCAATGTGATTCTTTGCTAGGAACATTGATTTGGCGATTGGACATATCATGCCTCTTCTTGCTTCAGTGTTTTGTCTTTGTGTGGTTCTTTGCCAGTTTATAATCGGGAAATTTGTGTCACCTGTACTGAACATATCAAGGGTGACCTCAGTTGTTTGGCAAAGTCCCTTGGTCATGTTGATCATCTCCGAGGTGATGGTAGTTTGCAGCCATCAAATGCTGGGATTGCACTTGCTTTAAACATGCATGGATATTGGATTATACACTTTGCAGTATCAGTTGGATGACGTTCGATTATCATTCAAATAAAATTTAAATAAAATTTTATTGTGGCCGGTTTCTTCCCTTGGTTTTTCACATTTTCGTAGAACAAATACTTCACGTGGGATATTGTTGCAAGATGACTTATATTGCAGGTTTCAGCATAAAAGTGGCATACAGCAATGACTATAGCAATTGAAGCCTTATTCAGAGCTTCAACTAAGTAGCGTACGTTGTATGAATCCATCTATATAACATGACTATCGTTCTATATTAAGCTCTCTAGGATCAAATTCTTCAAATATTCTTACCGTCTCTTTCCTCATCTTTTTGGGTCTTCATACATACACTTCGTAAAGAAGTTTGTGCTCCAATGGAATTGGTTCAAATTGTTGCAATCTTTCATGGGCCAGCATCCATGATTTTATACCTAGAGAACAATGCCTGTATAAATTATATTTTTTACTTGCTAGCTACTTGTAATGCAATAGTTGTATTGTCCTGACATGAATCATGCGACCACGCTGAAACAAAAGAGACAGGAATGACTAAAGAACTCTGCTGATATAGATTGCAATGTACAAATAGCATCTACAGAAAGCAAGAAAAGGGCCTGTGCAACAAAATCAATCTTCATCTGATGAAATCTCCACCAATCCCTTGATGACCTCCTCACGGTCAATTTCATCGTCTGAATCGTCGATTAAAGGTCCCTTAAAACCAGTTCTATTGCTACCAAGAAGCTCCTGCGCAGCTTTCTCCAGGAATTCCTTGGTGGTAGCTTGAACAGACAGGTACCCAGGAGATTGATACTTCCTCTTCCTCTCATAGTTCTTCAGCTTTGGCCCCCCTCCTCTACTTAGTTCCCTCATTCTCTGCCTCTGGCCTGCAATAAAAACCTCTCCATGAAACCTACTGGGATCTGCGGTCAACAATTAATGGCCTGTGAAGAATGTGATTGAAGGCATACCTGGGGTGAGATCAGGCAAAGAATGCTCGATGAAGCGGGTGGCTGCTTGGTGATTCAATGTAGTAGAAGGCCGAAGCGGAGCTTCAGGAAGAAGAAACAAGGATACAAGTACATCTTCAGTAAATGGTACAGCAACCAGGTTAAAAACTAAATAACTACATGCGGCAAACTGTTAAATCAAATTGTCATCAAATCATATAGGATGACAGATAAAAGCAGCAGACAACATCAAGGAATTTCACCACTTCAAACAATTCTGATCATGGTTCCCATCCCACAACAAATTTTTTTGACAAAAATAAAGTTCTAATGCAATATGAAACTTCGCAATGACTAATTATTTAACATCTGGCTTTCTTCGAAGTACTAATGAGAGGATTAAACAAGAATAGAGCTGGCAATATGGGTCATAAGCATGAGTTTTAACTCAAATTTAATTT
Source organism: Corymbia calophylla (assembly GCA_014182845.1). Classification (NCBI taxonomy): domain Eukaryota; kingdom Viridiplantae; phylum Streptophyta; class Magnoliopsida; order Myrtales; family Myrtaceae; genus Corymbia; species Corymbia calophylla. The sequence continues at coordinate 28,445,116 of CM024695.1, forward strand.
AGCCAGGAGCTTTATAGCTCAAACTCTTCTTAAGGGGGTTAGAATGGGTTCACTATGGACTCTCCCTATCCAAAAGCTGATCTCTCTTTCCTTTCTTCATCCTTCCTGAATCCTGATCCCAAGGATCAGATTCAGACCATAAAAAGAAAAAAATCTTCGCAGTTACTCAAACAAGCTCAGCATGGTATTTGTCCTTCGATGATGTTGCAACGAATGAAAAAATATCATCATTCGAAATCACCATAAATTGAGCATTTGTGCCATGTTCAAGTGCTTCTCTGGCAAATCTAAAGCTGTAATGCTCTTTGGGAAAAGAATAGCGAACTTCCTGTGGAAGTGAAAAGCTTTCACTCATTAGCTCTGTTGGCAGCCTTTTGAGATCTTCCATAGATCATGCACTTGTCAAATAGTTGCCAGACTAATGGGAGGATCTCTGGTGTTGATTTTCTATGCGTTTCACTATTCTTATACTTTTTTTTCCTCACTCCAATACGGAAATACCAGAAGATCATTATGTGAGCATGCTCCAGCAGATGCATATTACAAGCGATCACATAGCTCTATTCAGACTTTCTTGCTGAACAACATCATTTAAAAGACTCAAATGGGAAATCTAATTATACAGACTAAACGGTTAAATGCATATAAAGGTTACTTAAGATCAGATTAGGCATGACCGTATTTATGCGACTATGGATGAATATCGGAGACCCACTCAAACATACTGGCCCCCTCAACTGAAGAAAGAAATCCCAGCAATACAGCGACTTAGCGAGTACCTTTACTCAAATCCACAAGCCGCTCAAGTTTGCCTTCGTACAAGCTTAGCCTCTCCTACAAATGTCGAAACAGAACAAACAGAAGATTACACAAATTCAGCCAGCGCTCAAACGAAACTGCTCCGCACAATCAAGTTCAACTAGAGGCCAGAGTCAAGCAGAAATAAAGCTCATTCTACACGCCGAATGTAATCCATTGAGCGAGGATTATGCCGCGACCCACATCTACAAGGAACCAAAATCGAAATTTGAAAATACCCAATGAGATCTTTCAGCACTTACGAGCTCGGATTTGATAGGATGGTCGTCCGGGTCGACGCCATTACACCTCAACCTCACTGCAATCACACCAAACACTCGAGTCATCAGCTATCAAGAAAACCCAAAAACAGCGAAATGGGCAGCCTAAAATCAAGACCCGGAACCCAAATTTCATCGTCGAAAACCAAAACAAAAGGGCGGGCGAAGGCCGGGAAATGCAGCGGGAGTTACCGGCCAAGAGAGTCGAAGCGGCTTTCGCGAGCACGAGCAGGACACGGGCGCGCTGGAGCGGCGGCATTTCGGCGAGGACGTCGGGGTCGGCGAAGGAGAGGAACTCCAGGAACTGGCCCCGCAGCGCCTCCAGGTCGCGCAGCGTCGTCCTCGCCGAATCGAGCACCGGTTCCGGCACCATGCTCTCGGTCGGACCTCCTTCCATTGCGGTATCCGAACAAACTCTCCCTCTCCCTCTCTAAAATTTTAGGGCTTTAGGACAGAAAAGGTGGGGTTTTTAAGGTTGTTCCAAATCAGCCTGTTCAGGAGGGAGGCGTGCATTCATGTTCCGAAGAGATTACGCAAGGCTGACGAACGCATGTCCAAAGGGAAAAAAGGGCGACGAGAAATGCTCATGGGCTCGAGAATGGGCTTTTTGGTAAAAATACCTGTTGCAACGGAAGGTGGACCGTGATAGCCCAATGACGGGAGGATCGCAAAAATGATTTTGGGATGTTACTACACCTGTTAAACGGGTGGATTGGATCGGGTTTGGGTCGGGTCATAAATGGTCCGATCCAAATTGACCCATTAACCCGTTTATGACCCATTTAAGCATAGTATAAAAATTTTAACCCATACCCAACCCAACCCAACCCATACCTAACCCATATCCGACCCGACCCATATTGTTAAAACATTTCTCTATTTAACTAAACTTAGGAAAAATTATTATTATAATCTTCTTAAAAAATTTTATACTTATTCAAGTTCATTAACAACCCATGTATTTTAGTCTTTTTAATTTTTAAACCCATTATAGATACACTTGTCAAAATAGGTGTATAACCCATTTATGACCTATTTAAATATTAAATGGGTCATAAATGGGTCAGGCTTTCTTTAAATGAGTCATAAATGGGTTATCTAAAAATGATTTTGGGATGTTACCATAAATGATCTCAAACTTTGATTAAAGATGCAACATCATCCTTAAAATTTTTATTTTTCAATATAGACCTGAACTTTAGTCCAATATACAGCATTGTTTTTTTGTTATCAATCTGTCCAATACAGTTTTTGAACTGTTGATAAATATTTTAACATGAAAATATTTAAAGTTTTAGATAACACTTTAGACAAATTAAAAGTGCAAAATTAATATTACACATTGAACTTAAAATTCATGAATCATATTAAATTGAAAATTTAATGACTACGTTGAATATTGGACCAAAGTTTAGGAATCATATTAAATTGAAAATTAGAGACTAGGTTATATATTGGACCAAAATTTAGGATTCATTTATGTCGATTTCTTTATAATCTATGTCGCATTGGTTAGTCTTAGAGATTTGCATACGAACCTTAAGAGCAAACTTTTTAAACTTTGCAGCTATGTGAGTAATAATCGTATGGAAGACTTTACCCTTTTCAAATCTTGTGTAAATAAGGAGGTAGAAGGATTCTATTTTGTTAAAAGACAAATACGCATAAAAAATAAAGATACGAAGGTTTTTTACGGAGTTAATAAAAGGTTAAGCAAGCTCCACCAGTTCACGGAAATACGCTGATCCTTTATCTACGTTCGCAATTCATGAATTTTCAAAAAAGAAGGAGAGTATTGTTATAACTTTCATTTATTGAATGTCGTAATTTTTTCTTCTTTAGATCATTTGAGTAATATATAACATTCGTTTGAGTGCCATATAATTTTAATGTTCACTACAAAACCAAACATTCTTTGCCATATAATTTTAACGTTCACTACAAGTACCTCACATTCGTCGGATTGTAAAAGTTCAAACAAATGATTTTTAAAATATTATGACATTCAAATGGTTAAATCTTTTTTTTTTTTTGAAGTGGTGTCTCTTTACACCTTAGTGTTTTTTGTGCATCGAAACGTTTCAAAGATTCGGCTCAAACGTACAGAAGATACAGAGATTCTCTCGAAATAGAACTAGCGCATTCAAGTAAAAACTCATAACCAGTTGCGCCGACATGAACAGGCGACTAGGCAAGCATTGCCAGAGACACTCAACTTCGATACAACCTTCTCGATAAGAAGAGAAACCGAAAAGAATCCGGAAATCAAGAGCCGCCCGCTACTTCCTCGGGCGAGTGTCTTCCGGCCTAGCCACGCCGGCGGCCACCTTGGCGACGTCCCCGGCATCGGCCTCGGGCTTCTTCAACAAGTAGAGGGTGAAGTATCCGACGGCCCCGGTTATGAGCAAGCCGGCGATGGCCATGGCGGGGAAGCTGTAGGGCAGGCCGCGCCGCTGGTGCAGGACCTCGCCGGGCCGGGGCCCGTGCCCGGGCGGCCGCTTCGACGCCTCGACTCCGGCGGCCCTCACTTCTTCCGGGCTCATCTTGTGGGTGTCCGCCGTTTTCCTCCAATCTGGATCTCCTTCCTTAGCCATCTCCCTTCTCGTGCTGTTTCTCGATCGTCGTCTTCCTCTTTCGCTCGAGATAATGTCCGACGGGTTTTGAGACCGTGGCGTCGAGGGACCGTGGGCGCCTCGTCGAACACCACGTGGCAGTTTGCATGCCTGCTTCCTCTTGTGGCATGGGACACGTGGTCTTTCGCATATACGAACATGGCGCGCCCGTAGAAGGAAGAACCAACGGTACTAACAACATGGATTTTTGTCTAATCCGAGCCATAATATCATATTTTTGGAGCCTACTAATTTGCAAATTAATAAGCAGATACTTACGGGAGTAAGTCACAAAACGAAATGAATCTCAACTTTTTAATAAATCATTCTAGAGGCCAAATTTGTTGCCTTATACACACTACACTTCCAAGTTAGCAAGTCAAGTTATATTTGATCATGCAATACCCATCAAGTACAAAGAACCGGTGTCATCGCTTGAGAGAAAAATGCTCAATCATCCCATTTTCTTTGGGCGTCAATTGAAATTGATTGTGTTGCCAGCACCGGCTCTGTGAAAGTTAGATTCGAAATTCTTCTTTTTTGAAAAAAGTGCTCTCGTTTTTCTTTCCCACTGCATCATGCTTTTGATTGAATTAGTCTAATTTGTAATACTTACTCATTTGTTTTATACAGTGGAAGAAAAAAGATAGGAAAGTTTGCTGATGTCATGGTCATTCTTTTCAATAATTTAGAAGTGTGATTGTAATTAACTAACCGATTATTTGAATGAAACTAGTGCGACAGCCTGCTGCTATGATTTCTCAATTTGAACACGAGTTCTCTAAAGTAGGAATCGAACCTACGAGCTTGAGTTCCGAAATCGAAAGCATGAAACTGGTCTTGAGCTTGAGTTCCGAAATCGAAAGCATGAAACCGGTCTTATCACCGGTCAATTCCACAGCGGGTTTAATGTCCTTTTGACGGTTCTTTGTTAATCATTTTGTACCCTTGTTTTGAATGGATGAGTCGATCATGGAAGTTAATCATATCATGGGCAGAGATTAAAGATGAGCAAAAGGTTTTGCTGGTGCCCAGTGAGCATCCATTCCCCCCATATAATCACACATTTTAATGGCCAAGAAAAAACAAAGGAAATTCAAAAAAAATCAAAATACGCGTATTCTTTTGCCCCACATTCAGCACCATCTCCTCTTCCCCAACGACAGACCATTAACGACGGTCGGACTCCCGAAGATTACCATAACATCGACCTCGAACGAATCACGTGTCTTGGAGAAGCGGCCTAGCATCGTGGCAAGAAACGCCGTTGAATTCTTTCTTGAGCTAACATGCATATAAACCTGCTCCTCTATCATCCGTAATCACAAGCACAGCGATCATTTGTATTCATAATCTATCAACGAAACTCCAAGAGGACCGATGCATATAGACTGACCAAGACTCCAGAACACATACATTTGCAAGTTACATCCCTCGCAAACGCAAATGCTTGTCATGTGTATTTTCACTTCCTCGTGCGGACATCCGAAGGCGGGTCGTGGGTGGTGACTCCGTTCCCGACCGTGGTGCGTCCCTCCCTCGTGTTCCTCTTGTCTTTGTAGAAGATGTAGTAACCTGCCGCCGCCACCAGGAGAATCCCGCCGACCGCCATCGCCCTAGGGCTCATCGGCCGGTTCCTCCCTCCCGCCGTCGCCCTGTGCGCATCCCCCACCACCATCTCCTTCTCTCTCTCAAAAGAGTTCTCGCCGACCTGAGCTTGATGAAATGAAAGAGAGGCGATACGGGTCTGATCAAATCGATCTAGGTTGAGCCGACACGTTTATATGTAGGGGTCGAGCCGACGTGACACGTGGCGGCAGCATGTGTTGGTGTCCTTACAAGCGTCATTCTTAGGGTTCGTATGTAGCAACATGGTTGCAACAAGTTGTTTCTGCATGATACGGTGCATCTCTACTCCACGTAATTTAGGTCGAGCGGAAGGTGATGATGGGTCGTCTTCAGCTGCCGGAATCTCTTGCAAGTATGTCATTAATTATTGTTATTTTGTTAGTTATACATTGATATTAGGCTAACAGAGCACTTTCTTGTACTTTCAATTAAAGGAAACGAAATTATGTTCGGCCTTTCTTTTGATATACAGATGGAAAGATACATTGAGTTGTTTTTTCTTTTTTCCATTTTAAAAAATTCTCAATTGATTCGAGGTTTCTAAATAATTTTTAGATTATCGATGTCGAATAAATTTTGAAAAAATACAAAACTCCATGAAATAGAAAGCTCCATTCATGGTAATGAAAATGAATCCCACGAGCATAACAATGACAACAAGAAAAAAGAAATTAGAGGTTGTTGATTCCGATTCGATTCAATTTCAAGATAGAATTGGGAATTGGATCGATTACTAAAATTGGGAACTAGGGGCTAGATTGGTTGGTCCTAGGACTGGGAATTGATCACTTCTTTTTCCTCCACTAATTGATGCCTTTTATTATAAAAAAAATATAAAAAAAACAAGGCTGGTCACTTTTATTTTTTTGAAGAAATTAAAAAAAAGAGTATAAATAGTTGGCCCGGTTCGATTCTCTCTTGAAATTGAGAATTAGACTGCTTGGACATCGATTTCATTTTTAAGAATTAGGCACTAGACTGACACTCCAAGAACTAGGACCCCCAATTGATTTTGATCTGGTTCAAACGGTTGCCAGTTTGAGCAATCCCTTTTCACTATAAAAAATCGGTACAATGGCCAAATTTCTTGTTCCACTATTATTCCTCGGGTAAATTTCAAATGCTTCTCTTTCAAGTTGCCCTCTGAAAAATCAACATAAATTAATTCAAAGTTCTGAAATTATAAACAAATAGATGCTTCAGATGAACGAAAAGCTATGCATTTTTTTCTTTATCAGGCTTTTTAAGCCTGGAAATACTACTTAAATAACTAAAAACAAATTACGCTCCATTTATTTGTAATTATTGATTGCTTTTGTTCCTGTCTAAAAAAATTTCTAGATCGATCCCTGTCTCTTCCTCCGCGCTTTAAGCACCGTCATTCGGAACCTCCAATTTTATTTGCTAAGGTGCTGTCTAATTTCTTCTCCACGAGGATACACCTAGTTTTCAGGTCTTGGATTACCGAGTAATAAATTACTTTGCTAATAATTTAATTTGAGTCGATATTTCTCTATTCAAAATATACAAAGAATGTAAATTAATTAAGTGTTAGGCTCTCGCATATTAAAGGAAAGTGTCTTTGAGATTCCTATTTGGAAACCCAACTTAGATTTGAGACAATATTTAGGATTATTTTGAGTTTGAAATAAGATCGGCCTCCCAAGTCCACCTCGTTGTAATATCCAACTAAGATAAATTAGCAAAAAATTGTAGGCATTTTATGGCAGAGGGAAATAAATAATTTTGTAGTTTAACTCGATAACTTAATATTTGTATGAATCTATTAGTATGAGATTACTTCAAGAAAACGTATTTACATAATATAACATGAGACACTTCTCAAGAGCAAGATAGAAATTTTATAACCATCAATTTCAATATATAGTGTTTGTTTGATTAGGCATAACTTGAGACTAAATAACTTTCTAAGAGTTATATATAGTGTTTTAAATTATCACAGCTTCAAACCATAAGAACAAGTTATCTTGTTATAAGGCAATCTTTACACGATCAACAACAAGTCCTCATTATGCAAAACATGATGGGATAGTCTTCCTCAATATATGTGTACAAAGATTATTAAAAAACGAAATAGGTGTCTATCTAATACTTGTGACATAATTTAACCGATTATACAATGACATGAATAATTCATATATGCAGATCTAATAATTTTTTTGTTTGTTGATTATAATTATGGGCAACACGTAATCGAGAATGTGTCAACTAAATCAATTTTTATTACGCTTGCCATAGATATGCTTGAGAATATGCTAGTCGAATGTGAAGGATCTCGCGACCGGATGACCAGCTCGTCCGTTTTCTCAGAGGATGACGGGAACGTCAAGCAATCATTTTCCCTTAAATTCCAAAGGTCAAGAAAAGGAAATTCCCAAATTCCTAAAAATAAAAGCCCAACATTTCAGCACGTGCCCCCGACGATAAAACCGCCACCTCGGCGAACTCGAAAAGTCAACACCCGACGAGGGAATCTCTGCTGCGCTTGTTCGAAAATCCTCTCTTTCCTTCTCTCTCTCTCTTTCTTCCGCCATTGTCGCAGGACCGCCTTGACTTCGATTAGCAGGAGCACGCGGCTTTTCGAATCGAACCCGGAAGATGAAGCTCCGTCTCCCTCCTTCTCTCCTTCTGGCTGCTCTGACGCTCGTCGCCATAGCCAGTGTCTTTGTTCCCGCCGTCTCGGCGGGCTCGCCTCGCTGCAAGGCGTGGCTCGTCCAGTCCATCCCCACCGACATGCCACTCCTCCGCCGCGTCCCCGGCGTCCTCTCCACCGGTAAGCGCCCCCCCCTCTTCCGTCGCAGCGATGCGTTTACTAAGCAATGCGCTGCGGTTTGGTTTTAGAAAACATGGTTGGGGGAACAGAGTAGGAAGGACTGAGGTTAGTGTTAAAAATTGGATATTTTTAAGGCTAGGCTTGTTTTGTGGAAAATGAATGATTTGGAAAGTGTTTTTTTATGATCTTTGGTGTCAAAAATTGGATTCAAGCAATCTTTTGGGGCAAATGTTTTCTGAATAATCTATTTTTTGCGAAATAAATGGAGCCTCAATGTATTAGTTGCTGACTGGGGAGAAAAATGGTTTTAGCGGATGTGTTGCGGTGGTTGGCGGGAAACTCGACGAAGAAGCTGGACATCATAGCGCAGTATTGGCAGCTGAATGCTAGTCCCGATGATCCTAGCTCTGGCGATTATGGTTACTCCCAGTCTGATATGCTCCGATTCGGGGCCGATTTGGGTCGCGGGGTTTACAAAGCCATCGAAGATGCTGCTGATCGGAATGTCACTATCAGGTAATTGCAGATGGTGCTTGCTCATGCCCTCTGGATATGCTGATTTGTTGGTGTAGTGTACAGCTGCTATGGTGGCAATTGGAGCTTTATGTTTGGGTATTCCGCAAAATAGGCGATCGAGGCTACCTTGTATTTTATATCTGGTAGCTTTCATAGTTTTGTTGCTTGTGACCTTTAACCAAACTTTCTGTTAACATGTCAAACGTCTTCTTATTTCAAGTTTCTGAAGCACGTGTTAGGTAATTTGCTTAATGTGTTCTCTTGAGTAAAATCCCGAAAATGGTCTATCTTGGAGAACTGCGTGAATTTTAAGTGATGCAATTAAATTTGATATTCAGATAGTAAAAGTTCCTTCATTGGAGAGAACCCTGCTCCTCCAAAAGCTCCAAGGGAGCCTCAGGGAGGATATAAATCTGACAGATGAATATATTGAACTACTCTGGTGCCAGAATTACTTACCAAAGCAGTCAGTAAATCATTACTTCTAGAGGTGTTTGAAAGCCCGATATTAAGTCATGTAGGAAGTAGAGCAAAATGTCTATGCTGCATAAGCCTGGACTCATCTTCTTCGAGGCTTCTGTTTTCATATTTACCATGTCTATTGTAGATTTTCTCGTTTACTTATTGCAAACATTAGCCCTCCTCTGAAAGATATTAAACTTCACCAGGCTTTTACAGCACTCTGGAGTGTATCCTGACTACGACAGAGAACCAAATGACCTTGCTTCAGGAAGGACAAATGTCAAGTCTGTTACTCTGTTATTTGCCAAATGGTGGGGCTCAGGCATAGTTCATGCAAAAGTGTGGATATCAGATAATCGAGATGTTTATATCGGATCTGCAAACAACGATTGGAAGTCCCTTTCTCTGGTACACGCTTTACTTAAGAAGTCCCTTCCTCAGGAATGTATTGTAGCCTTTTCTGCATTTTTATTGCTGAGGAAATCAATCCGACTGTGGCTAAGTATATTTTGACTGAGCAAGAGAAGAGGTGCGGGTTCTTTAGCTATAAGTGGCCCATCCATGTTGGCAAGTAAGATTGTGGAGGATTGTGCCACATATACACCATTCGAAGATGTATTGCCTACTTCTCATCTCTACAACCTGTAGATTGTGGAAGGTTGTGCCACACATGCTGATTTTTTTTAGTGGACTCTGGCCATATTGGAGAATCTGACTATCAAACCGTTACAGGTGAAGGAACTTGGAATATATCTTGTTAATTGTCCCAAAATAGCAAAGAAGGTTGAAACGTACAATGACAACCTGTGGAAACTTTCCTCTCTCAATGCTTCAGCTTACACGAAGAATGTCTTGGATCAAGAATGGCAGCTTACTAGAAAAGTTCCCTGTTGGTCACATTTCCTTGAATCTAAAGAGAGATGCAAGTATGACAAACAACACCAGATTTCACCTTTTCCTGTGTGGCTCTTTTGCCTGCATATTTAAGAATTTTTAAATCGTGTTGCTCTTCTTTTGTCTTTTTCCCCTGGCCTTTGACTGAGTTGTTCAATTTTTTTTGTTTCTTTGGGTAGTAAAAAAAATCATTTTCATTTCAGAAAGCATGTTGCCACGTCATGGGATTTTCTATTGTATCAATTTTAGTCAAGAAATATCTTTTTTTGGTCTTTTAACCATCGGATTATCTCTAGGCTCAGGTCTGAAACTTTTGAGGTTATGCTGATTGACAAGTGATAGGTAGTTTAAATTTTCTGTTGTTTGTTAACTGATAACAATAACCAACTGATATTTTGCTGCAGCTTGGAATTTTTTTCGGTTTTTAATTTTATCTTTGTTGGAGTTCTTACAAAATGATTATTGTGACAATAACAAACCAAGCCTTATACCATTAGGTCGGTCAGCTATAAATTTCGCCGAAGTGAATCTTAAATACTTAATCCTGGTGTTTGCTACTTATTTTTCAGTTTGTTTTCTCCCAGGTGATTGAATGCTTTATACAAGCAAAGAAAAAGCAGAACTGTTCTTATGTATTGTAAATAGCTTTTAGAAGAAGAAAAGTAGAGTTATTAAGATTGAATGGAAGAGATAGAAATTTGTTTTTAAAGTGATCGTTTGGGAAAATGCTGTTCTTTGGGATTGATGAGTAAGCAGAAATTCTCCAGTGAATGTTACATAACCTCTAAAAGAGGAAAGGAGTTTCTAAAACAGGCAACAAGGACCACATTTGCTCTCTTGAAGACTTCTGTTAGTTTGCCTGTCAATAAGAAGGACCACATCACAGGCTGACTCTAGTTTGTCACTCCCATGTTTAGACTTAAGCACAGGCTTGTGTCAAAAAGTTATTACCAAATTTGAAATCAGCAGCTTATTCTTGGTCTGATATTAGCCTGTGATGTGATGTTTTAACCATTTAATTATTTTGGTCCTCAACCAAATGGTTTTATGGTTGATTTACTTTGAGTTCACTTGCCATCTTAATGATCTAGTGGGGGTGATAACATTTTCCGAGTCCACTTATTGTTCACGAGCAATTATGTCATGACAGGTCGCCTCTTCCTCGATCAGTGGATGTTCCTCTTGTAGCAGGCTATCCAGTCCTGTCACATCCTCACATGTTTCGTCTTCCATTAGATACTCCTGGACGTAATCATACATCTTCACAGTCTCAACTTAGCTATCTTTCTTTTGCTCCTCCGGAGGTAACTTGTCCGAAATCTTTCTATTTAACTTTTGTAATTTTGTGTTGATATAGACAGTCGGAAGTTTAGTTGGACATCATCGAAATGGTTGCCATCACAGGTTAGGGTCGTTTCATCCTAAACTGTTAGCTGAATCAAATGATAAAAGAATGAATGGTTGTATGTTAAATTATGTTTATTAAGTCTGTTGACTTGCGATTTTGCAGCTCAGATGTCTACATGCTTAATTAGAATTTGGCTAATTGACCAGTCTAGTTGTCTATTGTCTTCTATCCAACATCTTAGCAAGTTAACTTTTTCTGTGTGGAACATTCCTGTACATTTTCTTTCAAGAATAGTCTTTTAAGTTGATCGAATCCCATTGCGATTGCTCTACTGTGGAGGATCCCCTAAGTTTCATATTTCAAGCTTCTGTCTTTAACATATAATATACTGCCATTGCAGCTGTTATTTGGCAAGTACCAGGCTGATGAGCAGGCATGGGTTGACACAATAAAATCAGTTGGCAGTGGAGGCACTGTTAGGATCAGCACAATGGATTGGCTTGGTCAATCACAATATGCTGAGCAAACTGTTTATTGGTCATCCATTTCTTCTGCTGTGTCAGAGGTGGGCTCCTTTCTTGCAACAGTTTCTGCCCTTATTTGTACATGCGAATCTAAATTGTCAGATACAAGTCCGTATGGTGTTCATCTGAAATCATTTTTTCTTGCATCTCATGGATTCCATTTTTTTCTTTTTATGGAGATGGACTGTGACTTGCATGAATATTTAAAAAGTGCACCAGTGAAGCAATTAGCGGCACCGGGAATACTAAGTCTGATGGCTGGTTATTGGCTTCTTGTTTTTGAGTTATCTCATGTGCTTGGAACATATAAATGAAAAGCTTTTGGCTTATTGTAAGCAGTAGAATTTCCTGCTATCGCCATTTGCCACTTTTGGTTCTGAAATGATTGAAGGACAATGCATAAATCTTTTGCTGTGATGAAGAACTGCTTACTGACAGAATGAGTTCATGACACGGGCTTTTTGTGATTTATCTCTATTGACCAACTTCATTTCCTCCCATACATTGTTACTGGGAACATTTTTTTCTGAAGTAACAGATGATTTTCAGGTTGTCTTTTCCAAGCATGCCAAAGTGAAGATATTGGTAGCACATTGGGCACATTTCATAAACAACACGGATGTTTACCTGAAATCTCTCCTCTATTCCAATGTCCTCTGCTCCTCTTCGAAATACAACGATTGTTCTGGCAAAGTTGAGATCAAGTACTACATGGTGCCGGGTTTTAATGTGACTGGAGCCGCAGTCAGCAATGGGACCAGCACTGGGAATAAGTATCCTGGTTACACGAGGGTCAACCATGGGAAGTATGCTGTCAGCGACGTGAGAGCCCACATTGGAACGAGCAACCTCATCTGGGACTATTTCTATACTACTGCAGGTGTTGGCTTCGGGACATATGACCAGGATATAGTTTCGCAGCTTCAGGAAGTCTTCGATGCTGATTGGGATTCACCGTATGCTGTTCCTGTGGGAGAGTTGGAGGAAGGGCAATCGTTTTCAAGCTGACTAGTGCCTGCACACGAGGCACGGACTGGACTGGCTACAGTTAACTGTAAGGGGCATGACGACAATCAAATGAAGTCTTCTAACATGAAGGGCACGGCCAATAGAGTTGCACCGCTTCTTGAGACGAGGACATTGTTTGGACTTAATTTGACAGGAATGATTCATTTGTAGATAACCAATGCAATAAAGCATTTCTTTGCACTTTGTAGTCTCAAATTGAGAGTATTGGTATCTCCTCCTTGACGATTACAATAAAAAAAATGAAAAAAAAAAACCAGCTTCATTGCTTTTGTATACATTATCTTAAGACAGCATTTCTCGAAGCTACACCAAAATCATCAACACGAGATGAAAGCGGGTAGAACTTATTAAGAACATAAAGTTGACACTAGCTGAACATGAAACTGAACATGAAATGCTGGAAGACAAGCATGAATTTGCAGAAAAATCACAGGGCAAAAGATAAACTCAAGGACACAAAATTTGGTCATGGAACTAAATAAATATTCAGTAGATAATGACACAAATGATCTGTAGACTTTGGCTTAATTTGAACCTTGATATAATGTACAATATGATCTTTTAAATTCTTTTAATTTGTTCAATAGAGTCTATGAATTTTTAGCACATATAATATTTAATGCTATCCCAAAACTTGAGCTGATGGAATGACAGCATGGAACATTTCATATAGTTCAAGGACTAAATTGAATACATTAGTTTATGGATAATATTAAACATTAAGATAAAATTTATGGAGTATTTGTGTTATTTTCCCAAAATCCGGGGAGGAGTTATTGCAAGAGCTTGATTTGGTAGGCCTTATGGTCCGGATACTAGACTGGATCGGACCGGTCCACATGAGCCCAAGATGACAAAAAGCCCAATCTTGGACAATAACCTTCTTGAACGGCCGCTTTTGGTCTTTGCTCTGCTCTGTTCTTTCTCTCTCTTTCGCCTTTCTCTGCGTGCACCGTTCACTTTCAGTGTTCGGCCGTTCGCTTCTCATTTTGAGGGGGAGGTCGTAGCGACGGGTTCAGGCATTGCTCCGGAGAGTCGCACTTCGAAAGCCCTTTATAGAGTCTTCAAACAACAGCAAGAGAAGGAAGGAGAAAGAGAGAGATGCATAGCTTGAAGGTTTTGGCGAGAGCCAGGCGTTCGCTTCACAGGCTCGGGGCTTTCCCTCGCCGGAGAAGTTTCTCTGCTCTGCCCCATTACGCTAGCTGCGACGACCTCCAGGACCAGGTCTCTCTCTGTCTCTGTCTCTGCCTCTCTCTCTATGTGTTTCAGTTTGTTGTTTGATGCGAGTTGTCCGGGTAGTCAAAATTTGATTCGTTCAGAAACTTGATTGTGTCATGTCGCAGTGTCTACTTTGCGGATAGCGAAAGGTGGGTTCGTTTAGATTGGGAGCTTATGTTTCGATTCGTGTATGTTTGTGGCGTTAGGTTTTGGTGGATGGAAGAGCCAACTCAAGAACTGCGATACTCAACCGACCATCTGCTCTTAATCCTCTCAGTACCTCAATGGTTTGGTTCTTCCTCTCTCTCTCCAACTTGAAATAATTCCGAACGAAAAGCCGTTTCATTTTCCATGTTTCTTGTTAACCGGTTCGGTTATCTTTTCTAGAATAGTTAAAGATTGACATTTTATGCTGATATTTTCTATAGGTGGCCAGGCTAAAGAGGCTCTATGAATCGTGGGAAGAGAATCCAAACATCGGGTTTGTGTTGATGAAGGTATTGCCATTACATGCTCTCATACAAGAGCTGATGGTTTCAAAATGATCCTGGTTTTGTTTTTCTCTAGAGTCTAGACAGAAGGAGAAATGGATTCACATTTGAGGCATTCCTTTTATTATTGTCAGGGTTCACAATCTTTGAATTAACATTAGCTATTTTGTCTGATCTGAAGGGTAGTGGCAAAGCTTTCTGCTCAGGTGGAGATGTTGTTACCCTTTATCATTTGCTTACTGAAGGTCGGTCGGTGAATCCTTTCATCTATTTGGCTTTCTATTTTACACATTTATTTCTCTGATTGTTTTCATGTACTTTTTCTTTGCTATTTATTGTATTAGTTATTAGAAGTAGAGGATTGGTTCAAGGGCAAGAGTATCATATTGCTGCTTTTATAGAAAAAAAAAAGTTTCTTCCTTGCCTGTGCAAGTATAGTCCTTCTCACCTTTTATTAAAGAAGGAACCTGCACTTTTTGTTTTTCTTACTACCGGAAATTCTTTTGTTCTCTAATCTTCTCAGTTTTATTTATTGCAGTTATTGAAGCGTGTATCGAATAATTTTTTAAACAGAGTATCTTTGTCTTGTTCTCTTACAATATTTTAGTGTTGACTCAGGATTGAAGTGATCGATAAATGCTTTAGCCATGACACGGTCGAGGAAATTATTCATGCACTGGTAAGTTGGACGAGAAACCCTGACAAGGACTCTCATGTTTATAGTTGGAAAGTCCATAATGCTTGACATCATACTGCTTTTTTGAGATGGTATGACTGATTTTTTATTTTGACGACATGATGTTAGAATTAGCACTAATCAGCTGAGAAATGCAATGAGTTAGTGTAGTTAATATCCTAGATGTTCTATTATTACCATCTTATTAAATTGGTGTTGCTTAGGAAACTGAAGCAGCTGACTCTTGTGATGAATGGTGTGCAATGACCCTCAAGAAACTAAGGGAAGCTTCTCCATTGAGCTTAAAAGTCACCTTAAGATCTGTGAGTTACCATTCTTTTGATTTTCGATGTTAGACATAGATTCCTTCTCTCAGACATTGACTTGGTTATAATCATCGCTTTCAGATTCGTGAGGGCAGATTCGAGACTCTTGATCAATGTTTAACTCGAGAATACCAAATATCCCTTCGTGGAATCTCTGGAGAAGTTTCCAAAGACTTTTGTGAGGTACGCAAATCTTGGACGTGCACAGCAATTGTACAATTGAATCCTGTGTTTTTTCCCCCTCTACTTACTGTCAGATGATCGTACTCTTTGCCATCTGAGGGGTTGCAAAAATATAGCTTATGTTCTGATTAATAGTGCTTTTTGCCATCTATAGGGTGTTCGGGCATGGTTAGTGGATAAGGACTTTGCTCCAAAGGTAAAATTAAGTCCCAATTTTTCCAACCTTACACATTTGCTCAACTTACATGACAGAAATTATCGTGGGTTTTTCAAATAATGTGCAGTGGGATCCTCCAAGTTTGGAAGAAGTAACCAAGGAGATGGTCGACTTTTATGTCTCTCCACTTCTATCTGAGCCTGAGCTACAACTACCCACTGCCTCGCGGGAACCCTCTGTATGACAGATTTATGAATGCTGATGAATTTTTCAGCATCTTCAGTTTTGTTGGTTAGGTATTAAACTTTGTGATTTAATTTTATCTTGGTTTGTGCATACCCTCGACAGTTCAATATCTGTCGATCATAATTTCCTTGTATGTTAAGTCTTTCTCCCAGAAATTCCACACTGACAGCACCAGCGCAATAAGATGAGCAGCTCTACCCTGATCACCAGCTCTCTCTCTCTCTCTCTCTCTCTGGTTTGTTGCTTATTTGTTTATGGACTGCTAGAGCATATCTCAATGTTTCGATGTGGAAATCAAAAGGCATATCCATGGGATGAGGCGACTATTAGAATTATAAAGGGGAAAGCCACGGGGAAAATGATCCAAACATTGAGATCTCAATATCTCTCTCTCTTTGAATTTCTTAAGGTCAAGTCTGTTACTCTGTTATTTGCCAAATGGGCGGCGAGCGGCGGGCGAGCGAGCGGCGAACGGCGGGCGAGCGGCGGGTGAGCGAGCGGCGAACGTCGGGCGAGCGAGCGGCGAGCGGCGGGCGAGCGAGCGGCGAGCGGCGGGCGAGCGGCGGCAGTGGATGGGCGGCGATCGGCGGCAAGCGACCGGTGACCGGCCCTAGCCTTCTTATTGCGAAGTATTCCCCCTATCCTCTTCCTTTCGTGATGAACATCATTAATACTTCCTGCTGCACTGGGACTAGCAATCTATGTTAGTAACTTCTTTTGCAACGAGAATAAACCCTTCCTTTTTGACGTTTCTCGAATATCGTCAAGGAATGTGCAACACTTTTCAAAGCAAGAATTAAATTTATTGTAGACGACCTGGCTAGAGTGGTTTTACCGATGCCCCCATTCCATGAATTCCGAGCAGCCTCACTTCACTACAGTTAACATCTAACCATTTCATTACATCTGCTACTCGATCATCAAGTCCGACTAAATCTTCAGTCACAAACTTTCTCTTATCTTCAGCTCCTGCAAAACAGCTTTAACTACCAAGTCCAAAAGTTCCGCTTGGCTGCCACAAATAGAAGCAAGTTCATTAGTTACAAAAGCTATATCGATCATACAGATTAAGATGCATGCCTCTAAACCCCTAAAACAGTGTACTCCTTTTATTTATCCTTAATAACTCTTGCAGATGATTCTACCTTTATTTATTTTTTTCAAATGTGAAGATTTGCTAAATGATTTATCTCCCAACATCCCTTAAATTGGACGGGGTTGATTCTAGAGCTAGAAATAGGTCAAGGATCTTTAGAGCTTACTCTTTTCATTTTGACAGCTCCCAGCCCTTGATTTTATCGACCTTCTTAAGAGCCTTCTCTCAGGATTCTACTTCGTGTGGAAAATTTACCTTATGCTCCATTATGGTCGTTTCGTACAATGATGAGTTTTCAGGGTTAACATCTTTTAGCTCCACATCGTAAAAGACGGATATAATTTTTTTCTTCGATCGTCAGCTGTGTTGTCCACCATCTTTGCGAGTTCACGAAGACACCATTTGCTACTAGCATAATTCCGTGAGAAGATGGGCATGTAGATTTGGGAGTCGTCGATCGCTTGCAGGAGCGCTCCACCAATTTCTTCGCCGACTGAAGTTCTTCATTATCTATGAAGGCATGAATACCATTGTTTACCATGTCTCGATGAAGGACGCTGGTGAATCCCTTTTGAGTATCTCGGCCACAGAAACTAAAGAACACTTGATACTTGCCTCCTCTTGCATAGCCGCTACTTGTTCCAGCATCTGAGTTCGCCATGGCAGCTTTACTTTGCAAATCAGGGTCTCTCTCTCCCTCTATGTTCCTCGCCAACATCAAAGTAAAACGAAAGATACAGAGTAATTGTTGAAAACGCGTTGATCTTATCTATAGTCCTCGTGGGATCATTTTTCAATGACTTTTCTTGGACCCAATCCGCAAGCGAGTACAACATTTGGGTAGCCGGCGCGTGGGTGTGTGCTCCTCGCGCGCGAGTAGTCAGTGAAGAGACAGATGGCAGCGGGGGGGACAGATGCGCAGTGGGTAAGGACGATGCGACAGGCCACCGGTGGTAGCGGGGGCCAGTGACCGGTGACCACCGGCAGCGGGCGAGCGGCGAGCGGCGGGCGGGTGGCGAGCGACGGGCGAGCGAGCGGCGAGCGACGGGCGAACGGCGGGCGAGCGGCGGGCGAGCAGCGGGCGGGCGGCGCGGCGGCGGCGCGGCGGCGGCGGCGGGGCGCGGCGGTAGCGGCCGGCGGCGGTGGGCGGGCAGCGATCGACGCGCGGCGGCCGGTGACCGGCCCTAGCCGCGGCCGCGGGTGACCGGCGATGGGCCTCGGGCACGGCGGCGGCGAGCAATTGGCGACCGGCGATCGGTGACTGGTGGGCGGGGGCCGCCAGCGACTGACGACCAACGGCCGCCAAGCAGCGGGTGGCGGCACCTTGTTGAGCCATTATTTTGTAATCCTTGAAAGTGAAATAACCTTTATTGCCTTCGAGAAAAAGCGAGTGAACTGTTATTTCACACTCATCTGGTATTTTCGAGTTCGATATGTCAACCGATGTTTCCAGTGAAGGAAAATTGGAGACCTCTAACTCAGTCAAAAACTCTAGTTCGTTAAGGCCCTCAACAACCCGCAACTTAGAGCACCGATGGATGGCCAAATCGTGAAGGTTCTTCAAGTTCGATACACCGCTTAACTTCTCCATAGCATCGCAATTCTCAATGTTGATTACTTGCAATGATGACAATGTACCGATGACTTGAATCTCAAGTAGGTTTCGGCACTTATCCGACTCAAGTCTGTTCAGTTTCTTCAAGACATTGGGAAGAAGAAGTGGTACTCCCGGTGAACGATAGGTCGACTCCCTTGAAGAAAACTCTAATTGATCGAGGACCCCGAGAGATCCTCCCTCACCGCATAATACTATCCTTCCAATTGACCCGCATTCATAAATGGATAATTCCTCCAGTGATACCGATAAATCGGAAACTGAATCTCAATCATATTATTGCATTGTCGTACTCCCAGTTTCCTTAAGCCATATGGTATGAATAAGCTCTGAAGGTCACATCTGTACAACCATAAGTGTTGCAACTGCGAAAGTCCATAGAGTTGAATTTCTCGTAATCGTGAGCAACATAGCTCCAAAATTGACGGAATTTCCAAGTTGGATAGTGGCGATCCTGTCGAGCTGAAATCTATGAGTTCTAAAGAAAGTAAAGAAGGTGGTAGCTGCTTGAGGGGTTGCAAATCGAGACCATTCAAAGTAAGACGTTGTAGAAGAGAAAGGAGACCCAACTCCATAGGCGGCGCGGCAACGTTGAGAAGACACAAGTCCAACTTCTTTAGTTTGGATAGCCTTCCAATCCATCCCAAGTCACATTTGTGCTTTAGGTTTGACAAACCTTCATCATCATTAGAGCCATCGGATAGTTCCAACTCTACCGGATTGGTAAGCGAGCGGCGACCGGCGACCGCCGGCAGCGGGCGAGCGGCGGCTTGATGGCAAGCGGCGGGCGGGGCGGCGGGGCGGGCGGGCGGCGCGGCGGCGGCGGCGGGCGGGGAGCGGCGGGCGGCGGTGGCGCGGCGGCGGCGGCGGTGGGCGGGCGGCGATCGGCGGCGGGCGGCCGGTGACCCGGCCCTAGCCTTCTTATCGCGAAGTATTTCCCCTATCCTCTTCCTTTCGTGACGAACATCATTAATACTTCCTGCTGCACTGGGACTAGCAATCTCTGTTAGTAACTTCTTTTGCAACGAGAATAAACCCTCCTTTTTTGACGTTTCTCGAATATCGTCAAGGAATGTGCAACACTTTCCAAAGCAAGAATTAAATTTATTGTAGACGACCTGGCTAGAGTGGTTTTATCGATGCCCCCATTCCATGAATTCCGAGCAGCCTCACTTCACTACAGTTAACATCTAACCATTTCATTACATCTGCTACTCGATCATCAAGTCCGACTAAATCTTCAGTCACAAACTTTCTCTTATCTTCAGCTCCTGCAAAACAGCTTTAACTACCAAGTCCAAAAGTTCCGCTTGGCTGCCACAAATAGAAGCAAGTTCATTAGTTACAAAAGCTATATCGATCATACAGATTAAGATGCATGCGTCTAAACCCCTAAAACGGTGTACTCCCTTTATTTATCCTTAATAACTCTTGCAGATGATTCTACCTTTATTTATTTTTTTCAAATGTGAAGATTTGCTAAATGATTTATCTCCCAACATCCCTTAAATTGGACAGGCTTCATTCTAGAGCTAGAAATAGGTCAGGGATCTTTAGAGCTTACTCTTTACATTTTGACAGCTCCCAGCCCTTGATTTTATTGACCTTCTTAAGAGCCTTCTCCTAGGATTCTACTTCACGTGGAAAATTTACCCTGTGCTCCATTATGGCCGTGTCGTACAATAATGAGTTTTCAGGGTTAACATCTTTTAGCTCCACATCGTAAAAGACGGATATAATTTTTTTCTTCGGATCGTCGGCTGTGTTGTCCACCATCTTTGCGAGTTCACAAAGACACCATTTGCTACTAGCATGATTCCGTGAGAAGATGGGTAAGTAGATTTGGGAGTCGTTGATCGCTTGTAGGAGTGCTCCACCAATTTCTTCGCCGATTCGAAGTTCTTCATTATCTATGAAGGCATGAATACCATTGTTTACCAAGTCTCGATGAAGGACGCTGGTGAATCCCTTTTGAGTATCTCGGCCACAGAAACTAAAGAACACTTGATACTTGCCTCCTCTTGCATAGCCGCTACTTGTTCCAGCATCTGAGTTCGCCATGGCAGCTTTACTTTGCAAATCAGGGTCTCTCTCTCCCTCTATGTTCCTCGCCAACATCAAAGTAAAACGAAAGATACAGAGTAATTGTTGAAAACGCGTTGATCTTATCTATAGTCCTCGTGGGATCATTTTTCAATGACTTTTCTTGGACCCAATCCGCAAGCGAGTACAACATTTGGGTAGCCGGCGCGTGGGTGTGTGCTCCTCGCGCGCGAGTAGTCAGTGAAGAGACAGATGGCAGCGGGGAACAGATGCGCAGTGGGTAAGGACGAAAGCGAAGCTTTCGAAGAGTGGCTCCACGAGAATTAATTAGATTAAAAGTGTATTATTTGGTTTTACAATGGGACTCCCTTGATATCCATGAAGAGAAATTATTAAATCGAAACATTGTGCTGGGTCTATAAAGTGATCCCCATTCTAATAAAGTTGGAAACCATAAAAAAATTCAAAATTTCACTTAATTTTTAAAAAATTTCATAAAAATGATAACGAAAAATATTTAACCGTCAATAGTAACATTTAGATATGAATTATTATTGATAAAGAAAAAATTTTCAACAGACTAAATACAAACGTTCTCTCCCTCCAAGTTAATCAACGACTTTTTTAATTAGTTGGGTAAATTGTTTCGATAATGAATTCGAACATATATTTCATAAACCACATCGAAAATCATCTTTAATAATTACATTTTTATTGAGTAGCCTAGTTAACTTCGTATGCAAATGATCATTTTTAGAAATTTTTTTAAAAATTATTTATTTTTTTACGTAAAATTGAAGCCTAAATAATTTAATATTAATTAAAAATAATAGTGTAAATTATCATATTGCACCGTGTGCCTAATTAACGTAGAAATTATTTTCATTGACTATTAACATGAGGCTTTTTACGATAAAGTGGGAATGAAGTTTCCATCATGGTTATGGCAGTGCAGATCGTGCCCCACGTACTTACTGATGGAACCCTTTTTCTTTTGGATTTTGCAAAAGTGGTGAAGAAACGATTTTTTTATTGATTAAATTAATTCCTTTGCGTACAACGCGAGTTAGGAACTCATTGTTCTTCACGATAATTTTTCCATTGCAACTGCTGGCTCATTGTGTCGGACTCCGCATTTCGATAGAATTACTACTTTAACCCCAACGATTTTTGTCCATTTCTCAACCTGCCATCAAAGCGTCTTGGTTAATCTTCTAACGGAAGCCTGTACGAATCCCTCAAGAGTGATTTTGCGAAAGATTTCTCGTTACAGTGAGAAATTACGAAAACAAATCGAATGATATGAGATGACATTTAATAAATTGTTATTTTAAATCGAGTGTAGTTTGATTATAGCTTATTGTGTTAAGTGTGTACGCAATACCTCACACAATAGTTTACTTGATTTTATTATTGAGTAAAGTGAATGATAAAAAAGGAAAAGAAGAAAATATGTGTCATTTAAAAAATACTTATCTACAGTTTATGTAGCCTTTTTTGCAATATTTAGATTCGCTTAACGTAAATTCACAATGAATTGAATATAACATGCACAATTGTATATTGATTGTGTTCCATCGAAACAATCATGCGAAAATCATAAATTATTGCTAATCATTTTAAAGCAAAATGCTAGTGTTTATTTCTCGATTATCATGTCCTTGTTTAATTTTGCTTCTTTTTTTGTGGTGGCAAATGACAATTATATGTCTCGTAATTCTCTTCAACACGATCGTGATTATGTATTAATCTCATTTACATATATTATTTTACTTATAAATTTCTCCCAAACTTGTGAAAAATAATGGAAAATTAAGATCAAGATCATGATCATGATGAATTCCCCATGCTCTTTGAAGACGTCATGTTTTATTATCTACACTCTCCTTAGAGAAGCTTTGCTAACTACACCATGCTTCTAATCCCACACTCCACTTTCTTGGACAAACACAATGACTTGATCAATTCGTCAATAGTCATGGCCAAGCGACTCTAGAGGATAAAAGGCAAATGGCAACTTGCTATTGGGATAAAAAAAACCGCATTGATACAAATTTTGTTCCAATGTTACTATACAGAACAAAGCAAAGTGCAAGGGAGATATCATGGTGTACACATATGAAGTGCAAATTAAGAATTTTTCAATGTCATGAAGAAAAAGAAAAAGAGCAAAAATCACAGTTCAAGATCTACTTTGTCTTCTTCCCAACCATTGCGGTGTTCGTTTTGGCTTCTCAAATAAAAACAATTTCCCAACAGATGGGTGAATCAATTGAAAAAATAAAAAATTGACCCCCATTACTAGAGGAGGATAATTATCGCACATGTAATTTTCGCAAGATTCCGCGGAAGTTGGGTGGAACTGAACGAGCAATACTCACATTCTCACAGGCAATATTGACACATACTTGATTTGCTTTTTTTTTTTTTTTTTCCTATTAATCTGAAAATAAATAAATCTTAATGTTATTAAGAAACTTAAATTGGTATATCCTGTGATAAATTAATCATTCACTAATTTTTGTCAAATTACTAAGTTGAATGACACGCGACAATTAATAAGTACATTATTTGAGATTTTATTGTTACAAATATATTAATTTAGGATATTGATAATCTAAAATTTATTTTTTTAATAGATTTATCATGAGTATATTAATTTGAATTTTTTATAATGAAAAATAAATTTATTATAAATATATTAATTTAAAATTTTTCATGATATTAACTTGATGAATAAAAGACAAAACCAACGTGCAATATTGATGCTCCCTACTCAAGAGTGTAAGCACAGTTTCCCCCAAACTAAATTCGATTAAAACATAAATTGCGATAATGCCTAGTCATCATCTTTCAATCGTAAAACGTTACCAGAAGCAGTGTGTATCTTCTTTAGTCATAAAACTCTCGACCCAAATTGCACCCGTGTCCTCGCCATCCAACGGTCTGGGACTCTTCGTGCCAATCGATGGCTGCTAGGCATGCTGCACGGAAAGCGCCGGATAATTGCGGGCGTGATTCCCTGCAGCGACATACGCGGGCGGGGAGGTGCATGGAAAAAGGAATCTGCAGGGATCTTTTTGACTTGACTTGGCTTTTTTCTATTAACGAAGAAAACAGAGGAGACAACCGACGAACATTTGCTTCTTTTTTAATGATGGAGGGAGAAGGTAAAGAAGAAGGAAAAGAGTGGGTGCTTCTTCATTTTTTATTTTTCTTATTCTTTCCTTCTTCCTTCTTTAGCTTGAGGTAGAGATGAGGGCCAGCGAGTGCAAGCCTCGCTAGTGGCAAGGCAAGGCTCGTTCGTGGGAGGTGAAGTTGTCCTTGTTGAATAGACGAAGGAAATAGAACTAAAATAAAAAAATTTAAAAATATTAAAATATGATTAAAAATTATTCACATCAATATAAATTTCGTCGTATAAGATATCGTCGTTCACGACAGCGATTTTTTTAATCAAAATTAATTTGATAAATTTAATTGATAAAATATGAAAATTTTTTAAATGAAATTGGTAAATATATAATAAATCTAGGACTTTTTAGATTTTTTTTCCGAGACACAACGTGTTCTATTGTGCATGCTTGAACAACGTTGCGTTCTTGCCATCCAGCGGTCCAAGACTTTTTGTACCGATCGAACTGCTGCAATGCATGCCGCACGGAAAGTGCCAAATAATTGCACGCGAAATTCCCGACAGCAGCCGTACCCGCCGGGAGGTTGTGTGGAAAAGAAGCTCTGAAAGGATATTCAGCTACGTCGCGCGTGTGGGTGGGTGCAAAAGTAGAGACCATAAAAAGTCGCGAATGAAGAGACAAAGAGATGTCAGGTCGCGAGGAGGAGGAGGACTAATATGAAAAGTACAGAGTGACGGTAGTTGGCAAACACGATGCGATGGGGACAGGGTTGAAGAGGAGAAAAAGAGAGAGTGGCCCACAAGAATTGAATAAATTAAGAATAGTAATTTTATGATTTAACTCACATTAAAACAATGATAAATAATTAGATAGGAAAAAATTGAATCGAGAGCTCTTTCGTCCCTATTTACATGTTGAAATTCCTCAAATTGTGCAATTTAAATTTTCTGAAATTTCCTCTACTTTTGTCTTAACTTTACAAGTTTTTCATTGTCATAATCACTTCATTAATTTACATTTGACAAAACTTCATTATCTAATTTACCGGATTGAACAACTTTAGAATCTAATTTAATCAATTCTTCATATCTATGTTTTCACCAAAGATTCTAGGATGTGTCCTCATTTGCTTGCTAAACTTTCTCTAACACACTCTCATTATAATATTATAAATATATTTCTAAAAATGATAATCTATATCGTTTATAAAAATAGATGAATTAAAAATATTTTCATTATCCATAACAATAATTACAAATAAATTTTCTTCGATTATAAAAATGTTCTCAATGACTATTAAAAGTACAAAAGTTCCCTCACTAAATGTTAATTAATGACTTCTTTTAATTATTTGGATAGATATTATACTAGTAAAGCCCATCATAAAACCATTAAACCTAAATTGCAGTGTGTTCTCACCATCCAACGGTCCAAGACTCTCCATGCCGATCGGACTGCTGCCATGCATGCTCCGCGGAAAGCACAAATAACCGCATACGTAATTCCCACAATGGCATGCAGGAGGTGCGTGGAAAAAAACCTCTTAAGGTGCCTTTTTGACTTGACCTACCTAAATAGAAAAGAGAAGAGAACCGACGAGCATGTTTCTAGTTGGTAAATCATATCCTCCACTACTAACTAATTTAATAAAAACATTAGATTCTCTCTTTTCATCTGTATGGTAATGTCCGATCCAATTTGTTATAATATCACCAAGGTCCTTTGCCGGTGCATATTTTGTGCCTAATGATGATGGCATGTGTGTTAATAGATTGAATTAATTAAATTAAATTAATTCCTTTGCATTTAGTCCAGACTCTCACGTCAACAAAATTACCCAAGAAAAAGAAGAAGACAATATAAAACAAGCATTTTCAATTTAAACATTGTAAAAGCAAACTGAATCTTCCTAGCTTCTACTACCAGTTAAAGAAAGAAGAGCACTCCACGATCCTTTGGTCATCTCCAAACCCACATTTCTGATGATTCTTTTTGTTTACTTTGAATCCGCTTGGAATTTGTCTTTATCTACGATTGGACTGCATTGTTTCTCTTCTTTTTTATTGAAAGGAATTAAATGTTACTTTCGACAAAAATAATAAACATAAAGCAAAAGAAACCGACCATGAAAACGCTTTAGATCATTAATGACTTTTTTAATAAACGTATTATAGGATTCACATTATTATGACATTTTTGTCATTAATGTTTTCTTGTAATTATTTAGGTAGATATAATGGTGGGAGAGGTAAAGAAAAAAGCAAAAGAGAGTACAAAAATACGTTAGCTTATCAATGACCTTTCTAATAAGCATGGAGGCGATCCACCCACATTTTAAGAAAATTAGAACCCAAAACGAAAACAATTAGCTGATCAATGACTTTATTAATTATCTGGGCAGATTTTATTGTTTAAATATTAGATCATTAGGTTATTGTCAACCACACTTTTAATTAAATTAATTCCTTTGCTTTTAGCCCAGACTCTGATGTCAGCAAAATTATCCCAGAAAAAGAAGAAGAAAACATAAAACAAGCATCTTCAATTTAAATATTGTAAGCAAACCAAATCTTCCCAGCTCCTGCTACCCCACTGAAGAAAGAAGAGCACTCCCCGAACCTTTGGTCTTCTCCAATCCCACATTTCCGATTATTCTTTTTGTTTACTTTGAATCTGCGTGGAATTTGTCTTGATTTACAGCTGGATTGCAATGTTTCTCTCTCTCTCTTATTGAAAGGAATTAAATGTTACTTTCGACAAAAAATAAAAATTAAACAAAGGAGACCGTCCATAAAAATGCATTAGATCATTAATGACTTTCTTAATAAATGTATTACGTGA
Source organism: Corymbia calophylla (assembly GCA_014182845.1). Taxonomy (NCBI): domain Eukaryota; kingdom Viridiplantae; phylum Streptophyta; class Magnoliopsida; order Myrtales; family Myrtaceae; genus Corymbia; species Corymbia calophylla. Next base: position 28,472,032 of record CM024695.1, read on the forward strand.
TCCACATTATTATAACATTTATGTGATTAATGTTTTCTTGTAATTATTTAGATGGATATGATGGTGAGAGAGGGTAAAGAAAAAAGCAAAAGAGAGTACGGAAATACATTAGCTTATCAATGACCTTTCTAATAAGCACGGAGGTGATCCACCCACATTATAAGAAAATTAGAACCTAAAACAAAAATTTCTAATTATCATTACAAGTAAAAAACTTCCCTAGCAAAAATAACAATTAGTTTATTGTCCGTCACACTTCTACTAAATGTAATAAAGTTACCCACCTGTTACCTAAGTAGCACCAACATGGATATGCGACACGTGACACAACACGCCGACACATTATTTTAAAAAAAATAGAGAATTTCGACACGTTGAGACATGTTTTTTATAAAATATATATTTTAATATATTCATGATAAATTATCATTTTTATGATTATTTTAAATTAATTTGATTCAAATTCATAAATAAATAAATAATAAAGAAGATTCTAGAATGAATCTACACTAAAAACATTAATTCACCATTTGTTAATATCATTCATTATTTCGATTTGATAAATTCAACTCAATTTCAATAATCTATAAAACTTGGAGAAAAAAATAAACAATCCACATTCTACACTCTTGTGTTAAAGTGTGTTGGAAGAAAAGAGGAAAAAAAAACTTGAGTGGGTGAATCGTGTGTTATGGAAAGTAAGAGTCAAAAGAGAAGAGAAGATAATACTAGGATTTTCATTTTTCCCCATTTATTATTTTTATTATTTTTTAATTTATTTATATATTTACATTTTGACCTATCATTTATTGAAATTTTTTAAAATTGACCTCTTGCATGTCAAAATCACGTCTTGGAATTTTGACACGAGTGTCGGAGAAAGTTGACTAGGTGTCGGATTTTTCGACACGTGTTGATTGAGCGTCGAAGAGTGTCCGAGAGTGTCGGACATATATCAAAATATTCGACACGACATGAATGCTCTTGAAGAGTGCCAATACTTCTTAGCACATTATTACAAATAGAAGGAAAACAACTATATGTTTAGAGAAATCCGTTGGATGACTGTATATTTATAAAATAAGTACAATGAAATATATAATATTTCAAAAAATATATATAACATGCTTTACAAATAAATGAATATAATAGAGTTACCCATCAATATAGGTAGAAGGAAGAAACTACATGTTCAAGAGAAATTTATGGCATGACTGGGCGTATTTCAAAAACCGAAACACATAATATTTGATGACTCTTATGATTAGAAAATAGTATGGACACCTAAATAGAACAATATATTTTGATGTATTACGATGTTTGACAGGTAATATTCCACGATTCCGAATATCATGGGAATAAATGTTTAAAAGAATTATTTATAATATGTATATTCTATTAAATATTATGATGAGATTTGGAGAGAGTCTAGCAAATTAGTGAATCGTATTATGATATAATATCTCGTACTTGACTTATATTTCACGAATGAAAAATGCTAAAAAGGTCGATCTCATATTTGACGAATAAAGACAACCAACGATCATCATCACAGAAACGAATTATACAACATACTCTATGACTATCGTGATCTCCACCGATTCTAAGCCTTAGACGTTTTATCATCAATAGGCAACTCACTCTATACGCGCGTGCTCGAATGATGCTATGTTCTTGCCAGTTAACGGTCCAAGACCCTTCCATGCTGATCGAGCCGTTGCGATGCATGCTGCTTGGAAAGGGCAAAGGGCAAACGAATGCATGCGTAATTTCCACAGCAGTGCGCAGGAGGTCCGTGGAAAAGAAGCCTTTTCGACTTGACCTGCTTTGTCTTTTAGTAAAGAGAAAGAGAAACGAGCACCAACGGGCATGCGGGTAGTTGGTAAATCATATTCTCCGCTAACTAATTCAATAAAAATTATTAGATTCTCTCCTTTCATCTGTATGGCAATATCTGATCCGATTCATTACAATATCACGAAGGTCCCCTAACGATAATGACATAGGCAATATCCGATCCGATTCATTACAATATCACGAAGGTCCCCTAACGATAATGACATGCATGGCAATATCTGATCCGATTCATTACAATATCACGAAGGTCCCCTAACGATAATGACATGCATGTTAATTGATTGAATTAACTAAATTAAATTAATTCCTTTGCGTTTGGCCCAAACTCTGATGTGAGCAAAATTACCCAAGAAAAAAAAGAAGAAAATATAAAACAAGCATCTCCAATTTAAATGTTAAGATTACGTTCGTTTCACGGAAAATAATTTTTAGATTTTCTGACGTTTCTTTCATATAAAATGAATATTTTCCATCAATAGAAAAAAGTCTTCTTAAACAAAGAAAATTGTTTTCCGTTTTTCAAAAGGTGGAAAACATTTTTCCTACTTTTGCTTTCACCACTCATTTTAATTACTTTCATTTTCTTTTTAAATTGAATTATTAATGATTTTTTTAATTTTTTTTTTTTTTCTTCTTCTTCTTCGACTGGTCGCCAGTCATGGCGAAGGCTAGTGATCGGTCACTAGCAAGCTCGAGCATCACTAGAGAATAGCGAGGCCTGAGCCTTGTTAACTGATAACACTCATTGACTAATATTTTGCTGCAGCTTAGAATTTTTTTTCGGTTTTTGATATTATCTTTGTCGGGGTTCTTATAAAATGATTATTGCGACAACAACAAACCAAGCCTTATCCCATTATGTCGGTCAGCTATAAATGTCGCCAAAGTGAATCTTAAATACTTTACCCAGGTGTTTGCCACTTATTTTTCAGTTTGTTTTCTCCCAAATGATTGAATGTTTGATATGAGCCAAGAAAAAAGCAGAACTGTTCGTGTTTCGTAATAGTTTCGCAGCTTTGGGACATACGACCAGGACATAGTTTCGCAGCTTCAGGAAGTCTTCGATGCTGACTGGGATTCGGCATATGCTGTTCCTGTGGGAGAGTTGGCGAAAGGGCAATCGTTTTCGAGCTGACTATTGCCTACACACGAGTTATGGACTAGACCGGCTACATTAACTGAAAGGGCCAGACGACAATCAAATGAAGTCTTCCAATGCGATGGGAATGGCCATTAGAGTTGCGCCGATTCTTGAGATGAGGGCATTGTTTGGACTTAATTTGACCGAAATGATTTGTTTGTAGATCAATGCAATAAAGCATTTCTTTACACTCTGTAATCTCAAACTAAGCCTATTGGTATCTCCTCCTTGACGATTACAATAAAAAATGAAAAAAAAAAAAAAAAAAAAAGAACCGGCTTCATTGCTTTTGTATACATTTTCTTAAGACATGGCATTTCTTGAAGCTACACCAACATCGTCAATGCGAGATGAAAGCGTGTAGAACTGATTAAGAATATAAAGTTGACACTAGCTGAGCATGAAATGCTGGAAGACAAGCATGAATTTGCACAAAAATCAAGGGGAAAAGATAAACTCAAGGACGCACAATTCGGTCACGTGATTAAACAAAAACTCATGAGATAATAACACAAACGATCCTTAAAATTTGGCCTAACGTGAACTTTATCTAACGTAAAATATCGTCCCTTAATTTTTAATTTATTTATCATGGCTCTCAAAATTTCGATCCATGTTTAATGTAATTCTTGAACTATATGAAAATATTTAATGTAATCCTTGAATTTGAATTGATAGAAAGACGGCATTAAACGTTTTTATATAATTCGGGGACTAAATTAAACAAGTACCAAAAACTAAGGGATCATATTGAAAAAAAATTAAAAATTTAGGGACAATATTGAATGTTAAAATAAAGTTCATGTTGTATTTATGTCATTTTCCGAAATCCAGGGAGGAGTCATTGCAGGATCTTAATTTGGTAGGCCTTATGGTCCAGATCTTAGACTGGATCGGACCGGTCCAAATAAGCCCAAGATGACAAAAAGCCCAATCTTAGATAATAACCTTAATGAATGGCCGCTCGATCTTTGCTCCGCTCTGCTCTCTCTTCCTTTTGCCTTCTCAGCGAGCACCATTCAGTGTTCAGCCGTTCGCTTCTCATTTTGAGGGGGGAAGCTGGAGCGACGGGTTCAGGCATTGCTCCGGAGAAAACGCCCTGCGAAAACCCTTTATAGAGTGTTCAAACAACAGCAAGAGAAGGAAGGAGAAAGAGAGAGATGCATAGCTTGAAGGTTTTGGCTAGAGCCAGGCATTCGCTTCACAAGCTCGGCGCTTTCCCTCACCGGAGAAGTTTCTCTGCTCTGCCCCATTACGCTAGCTCCGACGACCTCCAGGACCAGGTCTCTCTATCTCTCTCTCTGTCTCTCTGTCTATGTGTTTCAGCTTGTTGTTTGATGCAGCTTGTTCGGATGGTTAAAGTTTGATTCGTTGAGAAACTTGATGGAGTCACGTCGCGGTGTCCACTTTGCGGATAGCAAAAGGCGGGTTCGTTTCGATTGGGAGCTTATATTTCGATTCGTGTATGTTTGTGGCGTCAGGTTTTGGTGGATGGAAGAGCCAACTCAAGAACTGCGATGCTCAACAGGCCGTCTGCTCGTAATTCTCTCACTACCTCGATGGTTTGGATCTCCTCCTCTCTCCCTAACTCGAAATAGTTCTTCACCGACCCCAATCAGAACGAAAAGCCGTTTCATTTTTCATGTTTCTTGGTACCCGCTTCAGTTATCTTTTCTAGAACAGTTAAAGATTGAAATTTTTATGCTGATATTTTCTACAGGTGGCCAGGCTAAAGAGGTTATATGAATCATGGGAAGAGAATCCAAACATCGGGTTTGTGTTGATGAAGGTATTGCCACTACACCCTCTCATACAAGAGCTGATAGTTTCAAAAAGATTCCTGGTTTTGTTTTGTCTAGAATCTAAACAGAAGGAGAAATGGATTCACATTTCAGGCATTCCTTTTACTATAGTCAGGGTTCACAATCTTTGAATTAACATTAACTTTTTTGTCTGATCTGAAGGGTAGTGGCAAAGCTTTCTGCTCAGGTGGAGATGTTGTTACCCTTTATCATTTGCTTACTGAAGGTCGGTCAGTGATGAATCCTTTTCATCTATTTGGCTTTCTATTTTAGACATTTTTTCTCTGATTGTTTTTATGTTCTTTTTCTTTGCTACTTATTGAATTAGTTACTAGAAATAGAGGATTGGTTCAAGCACAAGAGTATCATATAGGTGACAATGTTGGGGTGTTAAATATCAACATGTGAAGGTATTTTTTATAACTGGAGACATTGTTTGGGTGGAACTAAATATTGAATCAGGTGGGATATGATAGATAAACTAAGGTGGAAGGTGTGAAATAACAGCCCTCGAGTGCTCTTCGAAGAGCATGCAACTTTGCCATCAATCTGCTTTTATTAGCTTGATTATCTTTTGGTTCTTTTATTTCTTTTCTTTTTTCCTAATTGTTGTTTCTAATCAAATATTCAACATATACGCAGGGAACATTGAGGAGTGCAAAATTTTTTTTGATGCTTTATATAAGTTACGTTTACCTGCAAGGGACATATTGAAACCACATGTGAGTGCCTCCTTTTAAAGTTTATGAACTGTTAGCTCTTGAGATGTAGAAATCAGTATAATGTGTAATGGATAATTTCAGGGCTTGGATTTTCCTCTGAATTTCTCTTGGTTTGTGTAATGACATCTCGACACCATATATTATTGGCCAAACATCATAGAGTAGGGTATGATTTCTCCTAGCTGGATGAGAAACTGAACTTTCACCCTAGATTCCTGTGATTCTGATAAATTGTACAGTTGATACTATAAAAATGTCATCTTATTGAATTGATGCTTCAAGTTTTGTGAATAAGTGGTTGAAGTATGCTTAAGAGCTAGTTTTCTTATAATAGATGAAAAGGTTGAATCTCACATCTTGCAGTATTACTGAATTCCATTGACATGGAGATTGCTAAAATCCCTGCAAACTACAACCTATGTACACATGCTGATGTAGGGTACTCTGACATTGTGGATCACTAAAATTGGCAATTTGAATAATACCCAGTTCACCATATAATTAGAAAGTGTTTACACAAACTTTTGAAATCTTGGAATTAACTTGGATGAATGATTATAGTAACCTTAAATCAAATGTTGCTCTAAACTTGTAATCATGCAACAAAAATTGGCAAAAGAAACTTTCCTCGATAGAAAGTGAGTGATGGTGGATGAATCCTTGGAGCTCTATTATGATCCAAATTATTGAAATTATCAAGCCTATTAGTTGGATGTCGTTCTTCTTGACATGTGATCTACTACATTCCACTTTGGCACCATTTTCCATAGTATAAGCAGGTCTAGGTCACTTAGGTGGACATACTTTTTTTACAGATGAATCTTAAGTAGATGAGGTATGTCCGCATTGGTGGCATGATCAGTAAAATTATCTTTGACTAATGATCTGCATGACCGCGATCTTTTTGTGTAAGGAAATTCATGGTGAGATGAGAGGAGGAAGTAAGTCCTTGTGAATCTTGACATGATTCTTCTTGGAGCAAAAGTAAGTCCTTGTCTACTTATTATTCTATGCCTAATTAAGAAAGAAGAACAATTAAAAATCATCTACGTTTTCCCCCTTTATTCCTTGAGTCAAATGTAAAGCGAGCGATGTTTACTGCATTGGTTTATAGTAGTCATCTTATAGGCACAGTTATATTCTATCGAATTGTTTGTTTACTGGATGTCAACTTGTCGACCCAGTGTTTGTTTACTGGACATCAACTTGTTGACCCATGTTCACGGTAGAAACTGCAAGCATTAACCATTTAGCAGGTGTTATGTTCAATTTCTGGAATTTTATTATTAGTCAATCAAAATTGTTGGAGTGTCTCGGCACTAGTGTTAGTTTCAACTTATGAGTTGGTCACATCTTATTTACTTCACTCTTGGGCTGCTTGCTATTTTGGGCGGTGTCACTATGGCAAGTGGAGCTGGGATTTCTCTCCCTGGAATGTTTCGATTAGCAACTGATAAAACTGTATGTGACTTTTCTTAAATACTAATATAGATGTTAACTGCTTTCATATGTGCTTGTTGGGGTTGTGCTCATTCAACTTCCTTTGCCAACTTATTTCTTATCTTAATGCAAAGTGAGGTTCAATGCCATTGGCTGTCATTATACTTAATTTGCTTCTGAGCTGGAACATCGGTTTCTGGCCAAACTAGTGAGCTAAATTGTCATGGGTTGGTATAAACACAGATTTTATATATGGGATAATGGTTCAGGAGGTCCTTGAACCTATTTAACTTGCATTGTCGTCCCTCAACCTTTTTTTTTCTGTGCAATCAAGTCCTTGAAATATATGTTTGTTTTTTTCAAGTTAGTCCTTCCATTAAACAGTTAGACTGGAATACCAATATGCCCATCCACATCAAGCCACATCATCATTCTTCTTCAACAAATTTCTGAGTTGGAATAAAAAAAATAAGATGAAGCAAAGCCTGTAGAGAGAGAGGGGGAGAGAGAGAGCAGGATGGGGAAGCTCAGGGTAAGGGCAATGTTGCAGGGGAAGGGTGGCCTGCTGGTGGAGGCGGTATTGTGCTTGCACAACACAAAATCTTCAGAAAAGATGAATCTCTGGGTCAACAGACATGAAATAGCGAAATTCTTGAAACAGGAAGCCGGAACTAACACTAACAATTATACTTCGCATGACCCATCAACCCAAATCAAGGAAATTCAACAAAAGTAGTATGAAGGATATTGAGTTCTTTTCTTTTAGCTGGCTGGCTCTGTTTGAGCCCAATACAGAAGAACAAGAATATGAGGCTACAATGACCACAAGCTCTCGAGCTGTGCTCTCTGAATCATAGACCACCAAAAAAAAAAAAAGGAAAGAAAAGTATTCTTGGATCCTCCAAATCACAAAGCACTTGTGGTTTACTCAATCCTTGTGATCTAGTTTTTGTTATTTATTGACAATGGTTTGGCAACGAGTGAAAAATTTGAATGCATGATACTCTCACAGTCCATCTTTCTCGGACCAGTTCAGATCCCAGCAGAACCACTGCACATCTGACGTGAGGCTGCTACCCTCGCCTAGATCTGTTGCAAGGGCTTTGGCCCTTGCTGCTGGGTGCCGAGGACCAGGACTGCTTTTCCCTTGAATATCTCTCTCTCTGGGTGTGTACCTCTGTGATGGATGGGGGCTGCACCATGCATAAGCTCTGTGAAGGTCTGGCCAATGTCACCTGAGACTGGAGGGTCTGGCCACCCTTGCTAGTGGCTGTCAGTGTGTGACTGCCCTCTATTTGCCAGAGCAAGCTGAAGATGGTTTTCCTTTTTTTCTTTTATCATTTTTTTTTCTGAAACCAGAACTTTATTTTTTTATGGTTTTTTAACTGTGTATTACCCATGTGGACTCTACATGCTGCATAGATGCCAAGGTGGCATGTTACAGCCTCATGACAGCCACTTCACCATTTTTGTTTAGTTTTTTAATGGAAGGACTAACTTGAACAAACAAACATATAATGCACCTGGTTTCATATTTCTGCAGAAATTCTGCAAAGTAAATTTTTGAGCTAATGATTTGAATTGCAGCTTTTTTCTCATCCAGAGGTTCAAATAGGATTTCATCCGGATGCAGGAGCTTCCTTCCACCTTTCCCGTTTACCTGGCTATCTAGGTACATTGTTTCTGCAAACACAAGGGAGATCTTGGCTAAACTGTGTAATGAAATAAGGAGATCATTCACCAAACTTATAATAGGCCAGGAGGGTTGGATAGTATTTAGTCCTCAAAATGTTCTGTTGGCGTCTGTAAACTGCAAGTTCTTTGGAAATTTAATCTTTACCGCATGTTTGAATATTTTACCGTATCCATTAGTTCCCTTCTGGCATGCAGCAATGTTGGAGACCATCCAATGCACTGCACTAAAGGGAAGCCTTCATTTGCAAAGTATACTTAATTATTGAAACTGTGAAGAGATCGTATAGTTGTTTTGTCCTTATGTTAAGCTCATATAGTTTACATAGTATTTTCTTTGCACAATGTAGTACTCTTCCTCTTTGAATCCCAATTTGTCAATAACTAGCGTTGTGATACTGTCTTAGAAGGTGTGGTCTTCTTCTTCCAGGGGAACACCTGGCTCTCACGGGGGATAAGCTTAATGGTGTGGAAATGGTTGCCTGCCGCTTGGCTACTCACTATTCACTAAATGCGGTTTGTGTTCAATGCACCTTTGACTGCTGCTTCAGTATTTTTACACCATATACCTGATAATCTCTTCTGAGTTAAGAACAATGACCTTGACAGAGATTGGCTTTGATTGAAGAGCGTCTTGGTAGACTGACTACTGATGATCCGTCTGTTATAGAGACATCCCTTTCACAATATGGTGATCTTGTTTATCCCGATAGTAAGAGTATCATTCATAAGTAATTTTCCTCTTTAGTCTACAGCTTCTGGGATCTCTGTGGCATGATTTTTTACTTTTATCCTCCTCTGTGTGAATGACTGTATGCCTTTGAATCTATATGGTATAACTTTTCGTGGTATGCTTGTCTAAGGGAACAGACTAGAGAGGTTTGTGATGTAGCTAATAAATGATGTCCTATTGTGAGTAGATTGCATTCTCCCACACATAACTATAGCTTTCTTACTTTTTGGTGCAGTTGGTTCTAAGGCAAAGAGAGGTTTCATATGCTTCGAATTTTTATACTAGCTATTTTCACACTAATCTAACTCTGAATCAGTCATTCTAAACACTTAAAATCTATGTGGCAAGTCATTAGTTATGACATATTATTAGTTGTTGTGCATATGAGGCCTGTGCAAGGGACAAGTAAAAGTTCAGATAGCATAGTGATTGCTGCTTCTATAGAAAAAGAGTTTCTTCCTTCTCTGTGCAAGTATATTCCTTCTCACCTTTATTAAAGAATGAGCCTGCACATTTTGTTTTCTTACTACCAGAAATTCTTTTGTTCTCTAATCTTTTCAGTTTTATTTGTTGAAGTTATTGAAGTATATATCGAATAATGTTTTAAATGGAGTATTCTTTTTCTTGTTCTCTTACAATATTTTAGTGTTGACTCAGGATTGAAGTGATCGACAAATGCTTTAGCCATGACACAGTCGAGGAAATTATTCATGCACTGGTAAGTTGGACGAGAGACCCTGAAAAGGACTCTTACGTTTATTGTTGGAAAGTCTATAATGCTTGGCATCATATTGGTTTTTCAGATGGTAGGACTGATGTTTATTTTGCCAGATGACATGATGGTAGAACTGGGACTAAGCAATTGAGAAATGCAATGTTAATATCCTAGATGTTATATTGTTACCATCTTATTAAATTGGTGTTGCTTAGGATATTGAAGCAGCTGATCTTATGATGAATGGTGTGCGATGACCCTTAAGAAACTAAGGGAAGCTTCTCCACTGAGCCTAAAAGTCACCTTAAGATCTGTAAGTCACCTACCAATCTTTTAATTTTCTTCGTTGGACATAGTTTCCTTCTCTCATACATTGACTTGGTTATTAATTACTACTTTCAGATTCGTGAAGGCAGATTCCAGACTCTTGATCAATGTTTAACTCAGGAATACCGAATATCCCTTCGTGGAATCTCCGGAGAAATTTCCAAAGACCTCTGTAAGGAATGCAAATCTCGGACATCCACTGCAATTGTATGATTGAATAATGTGGGGTTTTTTTTTTTTCTCTCTCCTTATTGGCAGATGATTGTACTCTTTGCCATCTGTGGGTTTGCAAAGATAAAGTTTATTATCTGATTAACAGTGCTCTTTTCCTTCTGTAGGGTGTTCGGGCACGGTTAGTGGATAAAAACTTTGCTCCAAAGGTAAAAATTAAGTCATAATTTTTCCAACCTTACAGATTTTATCAAACTTACGGGACAGAAATTATCATGGGTTATCCAAATAATGTGCAGTGGGATCCTCCAAGTTTGGATGAAGTAACAAACGAGATGGTCGAATTTTATGTCTCTCCACTTCTATCTGAGCCTGAGCTAGAACTACCCACTGCCTCGCGGGAACCCTCTGTATGACGGATGTATGAATGCTGATGAATTTTTCAGCATATTTAGTTTTGTTGGTTAGGTATTAAACTGTGCGATTTAATTATATCTTAATCCTTGCATACCCTTGACATTTAAAGATCTGTCAGTCGTGTTTTCCTTGTATGTTAAATCTTTCTCCCAGAAATTCCAGAGAGACAAAGCACCATAACAATGAGATAAGCAGCTCTCCCTTAATCACCAGCTCTCTCCTCTCTCTCTCTCTCTCTGCTTAGTTGGCTATTTGTTTATGTACCGCTGGAGCATATCTCGATGTTGCTGGGATTGTTGGAAATTACAAGCCACTGTAATATTTTATCGCAGTGGCCTTCTTCGCTGCTTTAATTAAAGCTGGTGCAGAGAAAATTTCTTGTAGTTTTCGATGTGGACATCAAAAGGCATATCTATGGGATGAGGCGACTACCAGAATTTTAAAGAGGAAAGCCACGGGAATAGGATCCAAAAGCCCGAAAAACTGCATATCCGCCAAGTACAGTGAAATGCAAAAATTACTATCCCAATATGACCTTCAGAAATTCAAAGATCTATATAGTTAGTGGAGGGAAATTTATTCCAATTAGTCTTGCAAATAAGTCTTAATTACTTTGTGAAAAAGGTATAAAACCTGTAAAAAGAACTTTATATTTGGTGGGGGGAGATACATCCAAACCTGCAAAGTTAGGCTAGAATTAATATGTTCAATGCACTTTTATCGGTATGACATGATAGTAGGTTACAATTATAACCACAGTGATTTAATAAGAGAGTTTGAATCTTTCTATTTTCGCTAAAGTAGTTCTCAGTATCCAAGTGGGAACGAGCCAAGAAAAAGCTTGATTTTAGGGTCCTTACGACTCATGGACACTAGTGAAATCCTTTCTCAGGGCTTGCTTGCTAAGACCAAGCAATTCATGAGCAATTCAGCAGATATCCAAGAACTCCCAGATTGTCAACTTTAGAGAACGATTCCCTTAACAACGAAAAATTGCATACTAGATGATGAAATATGACATATACAAAATGAGTGAAGTTCGTTTATTTAGGAAGTTGCTGCTTTCAATATCAGGCAACTTCTATTAAATGTCGGCTAATGAATGTCAACAAAGATAACTGCTAACCAGCCCCCTGGTCATTGGATGGAAATGTTTATCAGCGCCAATCAGCTGCCTTTCTGTGCATTAGTCGATTTATCACATGCCATCCAAGGTTGAAGAAACTGTCATACACAAGCCAAATATTAGAAAACACTCTTTTAGTTGAACCATATGGAAATTAACTTGAACTTCAGTTGGAGAAAGACTTACCTCAGACAAATGGTTAATCAATCCCCAAAGTAGAGGAATATCCTATGCAACATGAGTTCTTGTTTCTGAAACACTTGTCCCTTGACTGTGGTTGCCTTTGAGTTTGATCAAGAGGAATTTGAAAGTCATCTTCCCAAGCCATCACTTAGTTCTTCAATCAACCAAAATGATGAGACTTGACTGTCTTTCCATCTCAACGGATTCTGAATTTCCCTACATATGCTTCAACTGTTTTGAACTTCAAAGAATTTCACTTTTAAAGCTAAGGAAAGTTGCAGTTGCAAACACATTCCAATATGCTCACTAAGCATGTCTTCAACCTATCACAAAATGTTACTGGTGAAGCAAGTTCATCAAGACTTGCAAAGACAGGCCATGGTTAAGTTCAATATATACTTCTTCAGTCTGTATGAGTCTTTCTCCCTCATCTGATTTTGCTTCCCAGGCGGAGTCCCTTGTTTGACATTGTCAATTAGAGGCTCCTTGCTAATTTCATGATCCCGAGAAATTGCAAATGGATGGAACTGAGGCCGGAGTTCGGTATCAAGCTCTTTGGCATCCCCTTCCATTTTAGCCTCCTCCTGCATGAAAAATATGAATTTCTTTGGCCGGTATTCTAGGATGAGAAAATGAAATTGCCATCAAATAGATCTTTTTTTTTAACGTTGGTTTTGCCTTTTTCACAAAGAAGGGTACAGCAAACTCAGGGCTTCTCTCTGCAAAACACCAGAAGTCTATATGCTGCTAAAAAATGATGATTTAGTAGTCCATACGGTGTAAAGTCTCCCCTTTTCTTCCTTCAAATTCGGTTTACTTTTCCAAATTAAGTTCCTTTACGATGCACATTATGACCTTCCATATCCCTCAGAATGTCCAAAAGTGAAAATCTCTAACCTTGCATTTCTTACATTTAGGTGGTTGAACTTGAATGTATAAATGAAAGAAGCAAAAGGAAAAGATAGTATTACTCCAGGAAATTAAAATAAAAATACACTACATGAAACATGACATCTATACTCAATCTATGAGTTTGAAGTTCTGTTTTAATGTCTGTATAAACAGAAATTGTAGATGAAGTCAATCGATTTAGGAATATGACCAAATAGATGGGACCAAAGAAAATGGAAAGGAAAGCGCGATGCCATAGCCTCTATCAGATATCTCCTCTCAAATGGTGACTTTTGGTTTGTTATGGTAGAGAAAATTTGAGAATTCTAGACATTTCCGAGTAAAAAAATGAATTCTTTAAACTGGTCGAAAGAATTTTACATCTAGCCGTATGTTAGGTGATATTCTCCAATGTTACGATAAAATCTTGGCCGAGGCTCACCTTATTTTTATCTGATTGAGGCACACCTTGTTGAGCCATTATTTTGCGATCCTTGAAAGTGAAAGAACCGCATTCAAGCAATTTACCGTATTTGCGCAATTTGTCGCACCGTGAGCAAACTTTTATTTTGCACTCATCCAGTATTTTCGAGTTCGATATGTCAACCAATGTTTCCAGTGAAGGACAATTGTCGACGTCCAACTTAGTCAAAAACTCTAGTTCGTTAAGGCCCTCGACAACCCGCAGCTTAGAGCACCACCAGATGAGCAAACGGTGAAGGTTCTTCGAGTTCGATACACCGCTGAACTTCTCCATAGCATCGCAATTATTAATGGTGATGCCTTGCAATGATGACAATGTACCGATGACTTGAATCTCAAGTAGGTTTTGGCAGCGATACAACTCAAGTCTTTTTAGTTTCTTCAAGGCATCAGGAAGAAGTAGTACTCCCGGGGAACGATAGGTCGACTCACTTGAAGAAGACTCTGATTGATCGAGGACCCCAAGAGATCCTCCCTCACCGCATAACACCATCTTTTCAATTGAGTCGCACCATTTAATTGATAATTCCTCTAGTAATGCCGACATTCCAAGAGACTGAATCTCAATCATATTATTGCATGATTCTATTCTCAGTTTCCTTAAGCCAAATGGTATGGATAAGCTCTGAAGGTCACACTTGTCCAAACGTAAGTGTTGCAATTGCGAAAGTCCATCGAGTTGAATTTCTCGCAATCGCGAGAGACAGAGCCTCAAAACTGACGGAATTTCCAAGTTGGATGGTGGCGATCCTGTCGAGCAGTCTATGAGTTCTAAAGAAAGTAAAGAAGGCGGTAGCCGCTTGAGGGGTTGCAAATCTAGACCACACAAAGTAAGATCTTCTAGAAGAGTAAGGGGACCCAACTCCGTAGGTGGTGCGGCAATGTTGAGAAGACACAACTTCAACTTCTTGAGTTTTGATAGCCTTCCAATCCATCCCAAGTCACATTTGTTCTTTAGGTTTGACGAACCTTCATCATCATCAGAGCCATCGGATAGTTCCAACTCTACCAGATTGGTAAGATTTGAGAGATTTGGGACCACCTGCAATGAGAAAGAAATAACACATAGATGGACTAAACTCGCTGGAAGCTCAGGCAACTCTTTAATCTCATCACAATATGCTAAGTCAAGTGTTGAGAGGCAAGAAAGCATGTTAATGGTTCTCGGAACTCGATTGATTCTGGTTTGACATAAATTTAGGACTCTTAGAGAGGATAGATGTCCTATTTCATCAGGAATTTCGCCTACCAAATTTTCACGACCCAAAAGATTGAGCTCCTCCAGTTTCTCCAACATTCCAAAGGCTTTGGGTAACTCCCATCGATTTGAATTTTTTTCACCGGCATATGACAAATCCAAAGTGCACAATGATTTTAATTTTCCAATGGAATCTGGAAGTTGTTCCATCATAGCACCTCTTAGGTTGAGATTTGACAAACACCGTAGCTTTCCGATGGAATCTGGCAAGCTTGTAATTCCAGTATATGAAAGGTCCAACTCCCTTAATGATGCTAAGTCACCGACAGAGGTGGGAAGTCCACTCACCTCAAAGCAGTAGCTCAAAGAGAAGCGCTCAAGCTTCACTAGCCTTCCAATTTCATCAGGCATGCGTTCAACGTGCCGACAATGGGTAATATTCAAGTCAAGCAAGCACGTTAGCTTTCCAATGGACCTATCAATTTCCTTCAAACTCCGACAAACATGAAAAGTCAACCTCTCTAAATCCAGGCATCCAGACAAGTCCGGAGTTCTAGTCAGGCCAATACATTCTTCAAAAGCTAGACTCTTAAGTTTGGTTGCCGTCTGCAAATTGGAAGTATAAATGTTACAAAAAGAAGCCAAATAATGTACAAGACAACTGTTATAAATCAAGATGAAACCATACCTTGATCAAGTCCCATATTTTCGAATCTCCTAATCGAAGGGCAAAGAGTTGAAAGACAACTAAATTCTTTGAATGCACACTAGGCACTCTAAGATTTGGTGAGGGAGAACGCGAGCAAATCCATCTTAACTTTGGTAGAGAAATGATGAAATCCCCATGCCAGGTCTCTCTAGGAAATCTCAAGAACCTCAAATTTTTAAACCTTTTAATTTCTTCATGGCTAATTGAAATATCAGGACTCGTTGTCCATAGATCCAGTGCTTCAACATCTTCGTACCTCTGCCAATAAATCAATTGCAGTGATTAGTTGAAGTTTGTCGTTGACCAATAATTTTATTTACGATTTGAATGAATGAAATGGAAGAAAAGATCATGAGCAGAAAGTTGACTCCTCAAACGCAGGATGTCACTTTTTCATTTTAACCCGATAGTTGTCTTACCTCTTCAGTTCTTACAAAATCAAGGAACTCCTTGCTAGTCCACACCCTACTCCACTTGGGATTTCCTCGACGAACAATTTCCCGTCCCAAGTCTCTCAATTGGTCATGCATCCAAAATTTTTTGCTATCTACTATCTTTATCAAGGACATTTCAACAAGGACATCAATTTCCCACTTAGGATCAAATCCACAAGCCTCCCACATGTAATTGGCATTCATCATATCCTCATTGATGAAAAAGCATGCGATATCAAGAAAAATTTCACGCTGAGGATAGTTTAGGGCCTCATAGCTAATCATCAACTTCTCTTGCACATGTTTATGTGGCATTTTCTTTAACTGGTTTAATGTGTTCTCCCATTTCGGTTCGGGTTTTCCACAAAGTAATGAACCTGTAACTTCAAGAGCCAAAGGAAGGCCCCCAGTACTAAAGACAATATCTCTTGAGAGGCTTTCGAAATCCTTCGCCAGAGAATCTTCAAAAAACGCATGCCTCTTGAAAAGTTGGAGGGCAACGTCAAAATTCATCTCCTCCATTTCATAAGGCAGAATTTGGAGAGCATGGTTAGAATTCATCTCCTTCATTTCACGAGCCATTTTTTTCTCAATAATCTCTAGTACACTTGTGTTCCTAGTGGTGATAATTATTCTTGTTCCGGGATGCAACCCTCGTTGTCCAATCAGATTCTTGATTTGTTCTTCTTCATCGACGTCATCAAGAACAATGAGAACCTTTTTATTGCCAAGTGTTTCCTCTATCCTCTCCCTTCCATCATCAACTCCTTTAATAATTTCTGCAGAGCTAGAACTAGCAATCTCTGTTAGTAATGTCTTCTGCAACGAGACTAAACCCTCCTTCTCTGACATTTCTCGAATATTGTCAAGGAAGGCACAACACTTTCCAAAGTGAGAAGAAAGTTTATTGTAGACAACCCCGGCTAGGGTGGTTTTACCAATACCCCCATTCCATGAACTTTAAGCAGCCTCACTTCATCACTTCTATTAACATCTAACAATTCCAGTACTTCTGCCACCTGATTATCAAGTCCAACTAAATCTCTACTCACAATCTTATGCTTTCTCTTTAGACTATGCAAAACCTCTTTAACTGCCAACTTCATAAGTTCCGCTTTGCTGCCACAAACAGAAGGCAGTTCATATATATATCGTGTAAATTAACATGTATGCCTCTAAATCCAAAAAAGGTGTACTCCTTTTATTTATCCTTGATAACTCTTGCATGCGATTATACTCGTAATTTTTTTTCTCAAAATGTGAAGATTTGCTAATTTATTTATCTCCCGATGTCCCTTGAATAGGATGGGGGCTTGATCTAGAGTCATAAAGGTAAGGGATCTTTAGAACTTACTTTTTACATTTTTGCAGCTCCCAGCCCTTGATTTTATCGATCTTCTTAAGAGCATCCTCCCAGGATCCTCCCTCGCCAGGAAACTGCTGCTTGTGCTTCTCTATGGTTGTTTTGTACAATGAGGTTTCAAGGTTAACATCGTTTGGCTCCACATCATAAAAGATGGGTAGGATTTTTTTCTCCTCTGAATTGGTGGTCGTGTTGTCTACCATCCTTTTGAGCTCACGGAGACACCATTTGCTCCTAGCATAATTTCTTGAGAAGATGGGCATGTAGATCTGGGAGTTGTCAATTGCTCGCAGGAGCTCTCCGCCAATTTCTTCGCCAACTCGAAGCTCTTCGTCATCCATGAAGACATGAACACAATTTTCTACCAAGTCTTGGTAAAGGAAGTCGGTGAATCCAGATCGAGTATCTTGACCACAGAAATTCAAGAATACTTGATACGGGCCTCCTCCTGCATTGCTGCTACTCGATCCAGCATCTGAGTTCGCCATAGGAGCTTCACTTTGCAAGTCAGGATCTCTGTCTCTCTCTGTTCCTCGCTAACGTCAAAGTAAGACTAAAGATACAGAGTACTTATTGCAAACTCGTTGATCTTATCTAGTGGTCTTGGATCCTTTTCGACGATTGTTCTTGGATCCAATCTGCAAGCGAGTACAATATTTGGGCTTCGTGCGCATGGGTGTGTGCTCCGCGCGCGTGGCGCGTGTGAGTGTATGGCACGTGAGTGCTGAGTGAAGAGAGAAAAAAGTCCAGGTTACGAGGACAAGAAAAGAGAGAGTGGCAGTAGTTGATGGACACGCGGAGAATAAGGATGAAAGAAAAGATAAAAAAAAAGGATAAAATATATATTTGGTTTTACCATTGGGACTCGCTTTATATCAATAAAGAGATATAATTAAATCGAAAACAATGTACCGGACCAAGAAGTGATTCCTATTCAAACAAAGCTGGAACCAGAAAGAAAATTCAAAATTTTCCCTCAAGGCTCCATTTATTTGGTAATAATAAATAATATCAAAATATATTTCTAAAAATGATAATTTATATTATAAAAATAAATGAATTAAAAATGTTTTTATTTTTCACAATAAATATTTACATATAAATTATTATTGATAGTAAAAAAAATTTCTCATTGACTATTAAAAGTATAAAAGTTCCCTCACTAAATGTTAATTAATGACTTCTTTTAATTATTTGGGTAGACATTATAGTTTTGATATTGGATCTTAACAAATTCTCATACATTTTTGTTGTTAACAGATTCTCATGCATTTTTGTTATATAGCCAAGTGAACCTCTTGAATTATGCAATATTGAATTTAAAATACAATTAATGCTCCATTAATTTCATGAAAAATGAAGAATTTGAAATATATAATTTTTTAAAATGATCACCCATGTTACTTAAAATAATTAGTTAATAAAAATATTTAATTATCGACAATAATTTATATCTAATCATTTTCGTAAACGATGAAAATATTTTTCCAATTATTTATTTTTGAAAACGATAAAATCAAATATGAACTAATTGAGCCTAAATAATTTAATATTCGTTAAGAATGATAGCGTAAACTAATTCACATATAAAATTTCTTTCGTTGGCTATTAACTTGAGGTTATTTACAATAAATAAGTAATAAAGTTTTTTGTCTTAGATATGGTATCCGCGGATTGAGCCCCGCCTACTTATGGATGGAACATTTTTGTTTTTTGGAATTTGTAAAAAGTCTTCAAAAAATGATTTTTTTCATTGATTAAATTAATTCCTTTGTGTACAACAACTCGTTATTCTTCATGATCATTTTTCTATTGCTACTGCAGTGGACTCTGCATTGCGGTAGAATTACCCCAACGATTTTTGTGGATTTCCTAACTTGCCATCGAAGCGTGCTAGTTAATTTTCAAACGGAAGCTCATACGAAGCCCTTAAGAGTGATTTTGCGAAAGATTTCCCATTACAATGAGAAATTACGAAAACAAATCACATGATACGCAATGACATTTAATGAAATGTTATTTTAAATCAAGTCTAGTTTGATTATAACTTCTCATGTTGAATGCATACACCACACTGTACACAATTGTTTGCTAAATTTAAATATTGAGCAAAATGAATGATGAAAAAAAGAAAGAAATATACGTGTCATTTAAAAAATACTTATTTGTAGTTTATGTAGCCTTTCTTGCAATATTCAAATTCACTTAATATGAATTCTCAATGAATCAAATAGCCGAAATATTGAAACAACACGGACAATTGTATATTGGTTGTGTTCCATTGAAACAATTGTGCAAAAATCATATATTATTTTAAAATAATTTTAAAGCGAAATGCTAGGGTTTGTTCTTCGATTGTCATGTCCTTGTTTAATTTTGCTTCTTTTTTGTGGTGGTAATTATATGTCTTGTAATCTTGTTGCTTACAATAATAACATAGAGTCCAATGAATGCTCATGATTTGTGTATTGATATCACCTACAATTATTACTTGTATGTTTTCTCTCGCACTTGTGTATATAATGGAAAGCTAAATCAAGATCGTGATCAAAGACGAATTTCTTGAGCGCTTTGAAGATGTCATGCTTCATTATCTACACTCCTTTAGAAACTTCGCTCGCATGAGAGGATCAATTGCACCATGCTTCTACTTCTTCACTTTACCTTTTCGGACAAACACAATGACTTAAATCGATTCGTCAAATGGTTAGGGCCAATGACTCCAAAGAACAAAGGCAAATGGAAACTTGCTATTAGGACCGAAAAATGTACCGATACAAATTTTTGTTCCAATGTTACTATAAAGGACAAAGCAAAGTGCATGGGGAATATCATAGCGTACCCATACGAAGTGCAAAGCAAGAATATGTCATAAAAGAAAAGAAAAATAACAAATATTTCAGTTCATGAGCCATTTTATCTTCTTCCCAAGCATTGAGGTACTCGTTTTGACTCCTCAAATAACAACAATTTCCCAGCTGGGCAAATAAATTGAAAAAGTAAAAATTAGACCCCCATCATTGGAGGAGGATAATTATTGCATGCGTAATTTCCGCGGCATTGCAGGTAAGCTGCGTGGAACCTGACAAGCAATAACGGACACATACTCCATTTGCCTTTTCTATTAATATAAAAGTAAATAAAGCTTAATATTACGAAGAACTCAAATTTATTTAATTTTCTTAAAATTTTATCATTAAATTACTGAGTTAAATGATACGAAAGAATTAATGAGACATCAATTTAAAGGTTTATCGTCAATTTGTCATGGGAGTATTTGTTTATGATTTATTATGATATTAATTTAAAAGAAAAGTAAATTTATTATAAATATATTAATTTGAAATTTTTGATAGTTCAAAAATTAATTTGAAGTAAATTTATTATAAATATATTTAAAAAATTAATTTAAAATTAAAAAAAATTTATTATGAATATATTAATTTAAGTTTTTTCGTGAGATTAATTCAATAAATAAAGGGAGAAACCGACGCGTGATACGAATGCTTCTTACTCGAGTGGGTAAGCATATTCTCCACCCATTAATTTCGATTAAAAGATGGATCGGGATAATGCCTAGTCAGTCTCTTTTTTCCATGATGCATGTGCATGGTCGGTCATTGTCCCATCCCATTTGTAACATCACGAGGCTGATAACAGTTGGACCCACTTCTGGATTTGCGCTGTTCGAGTCCGACCAAGGTCTTTCAATCGTAAAATGTTGGTAGAAGCAATGTGTCTTCTCAGTCACAAAAACCCCAACCCAAGTTGCACGGCGTTCTCGCCATCCAACGGTCCTAGACTCTTCATGCCGATCGAACGGCTGCGATGGATGCCGCACGGAAAGCGCAAAATAATTGCGCGCGTAACTCCCTGCAGCGCCAGTACGCGGGGCCTTTTTGACTTGCCCTTTTTCTATTAATGAAGAAAACCGAAAAGACAACCAACGGGCAAATGCTCCTTGTTTAATGATGGCGGAAGAAAATAAAAGAAGAAGGAAAAGAGAGGATGCTTTTCTTCTTTTATTTTCTTTCTCCCTTCTTTGACCGGAGGCAGAGATGAGGGCTGGCAAGGGCAAGCCTCGCTAGTGGCAAGGCGTGAAGCTCATCCGTGGGAGGTTAGGTTGTCCTTGCTGGTTATAGGAGAAGAAGAGAAGGAAAAAATAATAAAAATAAAAATTCGAAAAGATATTAAAATATTTATTAAAAATTATTCATATTAACATTAATTTCGTCATTTTCAATCAAAATTGATTTTGATAGATTCAATTAATAAAATATGAAAATATTTTAAAATTAAATTGATAAAAATATAATAAACTTACGACCGTTTAGATTTTTTTTACACACAACGTGCTCTGTTGTACATGCTTGAATGACGTTACGTTCTTGCCATCTAACGGTCCAAGACTCTTCGTGCCAATCGAACCACTATGATGCATGCCGCACAGAAAGTGCTAAATGATTGCCCACGAAATTTCTTGAAGCACATGACCAAAATAAACAAATTTTCTTGCGGCAGCCGTACGTGGCCCGTGGGAGGTGCGTGGAAAAGAAGCTCTGTAGGGAAAGCGGCACGCGACTTTTTGACTTTTGCTTTTGGTCGGAGACTTTTTGACTTGGCTTGCCTTTTTAATTAATAAAGAAAACAGAATATAATTGATTGAATCAATTAAATTAAATTCATTCCTTTGCGGGATACTACATGAATATGCATTCATCTTGTGGGAATTTTTGAGCATTGATTTTTTTATTGATTAGACTAGTTGTAATGAAGTGCGACTCCCATGATTATATATTTATTTTTCACTATCAATTCAAATTTTTAGTGAATCAAATAAATTTTATGTGATAGAGTTGAGAAATAAAAAAAAATTCAAAGTTTCACTAAAAGTAATAAAAAGAAGTTCCACTGCCTTGAAAAACACGATTGGTTTCATTTAATCGCCGCTGGATATTTTTTATTGCCTTTTCTTGGGCCCAATCTGCAAGCGAGTAGAATATTCAAGTACATCGCGCGCGTGGGTGTGTGAAAATGTTGAGAACATAAAAAGTCGCGAATGAAGAGACAGAGAGATGTCAGGTCACGAGGAGGAGGAGGACTAATATTAAAAGTAGAGAGTGACAGTGGGTGGCAGACACGATGCGATGGGGATAAGGTTGAAAAGAAGAAAAGAGAGAGTGGCCCACAAGAATTGAATAAATCAAGAGTAGTAATTTTATGATTGAACTCGCATTCCAATAATGATAGATAATTAGAAAGGAAAAAATTGTATCAGGAGCTCTTTCTTCCCAATTTACATATTGAGATTTATGCAACTCTTCAAATTTTGTAATTTAATTTTTCTGAAATTTCCTCTGCTTTTGTCATCATCATAATCACTTGATTAATTTACATTTGACAAAATTTATTATCTAAATCATTGGATAGAACAACTTTGGAATCTAATTCAATCAACTTTTCATTGTCCATGTTTTCACCAAAGATTCTGGGATGTGTCCCCATTTGCTTGCTGAACTTTCTCTAATACATTTGTTGTATGCCTTACTTCCCTCTCCTATTCTCCATTGTCTAAAATGGATCCATCCCCAATCTCATTATAATATTATAAATATATTTCTAAAAATGATAATTTATATCATTTATTAAAATAGATGAATTAAAAATATTTTAATTATTCTTAATAATAATTATATATAAATTATTATCGATAGTGAAATTTTTTTGAATTGACTATTAAAAGTACAAAAGTTCCCTCCCTAAATGTTAATTAATGACTTCTTTTAATTATTTTGGGTAGATATTATACTAGTAAAGCCCATCATAAAACCATTGAACCCAAATTGCAGCGCTTTCTCGCCATCCAACGGTCCAAGACTCTCCATGCCGATCAAATTGTTGCTAAGCATGCTACGCGGAAAGCGCAAATAACTGTGTGCATAATTCCCGCAATGGTAACCCAGGAGGTGCGTGGAAAAGAACCTCAGGTGCCTTTTTGACTTGACCAGCCTTTTCTATTTAATAAAGAAAATAGAAAAAGAGAACCAACGAGGATGTTGCTAGTTGGTAAATCATATTCTCACCACTACCTAAGTCAATAAAAATATTAGAATCTCTCTTTTCATCTGTACGGCAATGTCCCATCCGTTTTATTATAATATCACCAAGATTCTTTGCTGGTGCATATTTTGTGCCTAATGATGATGGCATGTGTGTTAATAGATTGAATTAATTAATTCATTTATGTTTAGCCTAGACTCTAACGTCAACAAAATTACCCAAGAAAAAGAAGAAGAAAATATACAACAAGCATCTTTAATTTAAATATTATAAGAGCAAGCCAAATCTTCCCAGCTCCTGCTACCCCACTAAAGAAAGAAGAGCACTCCGCGAACCTTTGGTCTTCTCCAATCCACATTTCCGATGATTCTTTTTGTTTACTTTGAATCTACCTGGAATTTGTCTTGATTTACAGTTGGATGATATTATTTCTTTTTTTTATTGAAAATAACTACTTTCGAAAAAAAAAAATAAAGCAAAAGAGACTGTCCATGAAAACGCTTTGGATCTTTACTGACTTTCTTAATAAACGTGTTACTTGATCCACATTATTATAATATTTATGTGATTAATGTTTTCTTGTAATTATTTAGGTAGATATGATGGTGGAAGAGGGTAAAGAAAAAAGCAAAAGAGAGTATGAAAACATGTTAGCTTATCAATGACCTTTCTAATGAGCATGGAGGTGATCCACTCACATTATAAGAAATCAGAACCTAAAATGAAAATTTCAAATTATCATTACAAGTAAAAAACTTCCCTCACCAAAATAACAATTAGCTGATCAATGACTTTATTAATTATTTGGGCAGATTTTATTGTTTAAATATCGGATCATTAGGTTATTGTCAACCACATTTTTACCGAATGTAATGAAGTTACCCACCCATTATTACAAATGGAAGGAAAACAACTATATGTTTAGAGAAATCGTTGGATGACTATGTATATTTATAAAATAAGTACAACGAAATATATATATAATATTTCAAAAAATATATAACATGCATTACAAATAAATGAATATAATCGAGTTACCCACCAATATAGGTAGAAGGAAGAGACAGCATGTTCAAGAGAAATCTATGGCATGATTGGGTGTATTTCGAAAACTGAAGCACATGATATTTGATGACTCTTATGATTGGGAAATAGTATGGACACCTAATAGAGCAATACATTTTGATGTGTTTCGATGTTCAACAGGTAATATTCCATGATTCTGAATATTTTGCGTGCTTGAACAATGCTACGTTCTTGCCAATTAACGGTCCAAGGCCCTTCATACTGATCGAACCGCTGCGATGCTGCTCAAAAAGGGCAAAAGGCAAATTAATGCATGCGTAATTTCTGCAGCAGTATGCGGGAGGTGCGTGGAAAAGAAGCCTTTTCGACTTGACCTGCTTTTACTTTTATTAAAGAAAAAGAGAAAACAGAACCAACGGGCACGCTGCTAGTTGGTAATCATATCCTCCACTACTAACTAATTCAATAAAAATATTAGATTCTCTCTTTTCATCTGTAAGGTAACCGATCTGATTTATTATAATATCACAAACATTCCCTAACGATGATGGCATGTGTGTTAATTGATTGAACTAAATTAATTAATTCTTTTGCGTTTGGCCCAAACTCTAATGTCAACAAAATTACCCAAGAAAAAAAGAAGAAAATATAAAACAAGCATCTTCAATTTAAATGTTAAGATTACGTTTGTTTTATGAAAAATAATTTTCAAGAAAATAATTTTCAGATTTTCTAGTATTTATTTCATGGAAAATGAACATTTTCCATCAATAGGAAAAAGTCTTCTTAAATAAAGGAAAATATTTTCTGCTTTTCAAAAAGTGGAAAACATTTTTCCTACATTTTCTTTCACCACTCATTTTAATTATTTTCATTTTCTTTTTTACATTCGAATTATTAATGATTTTTTATTTTTATTTTTCCTTTTTCTTCTTCAACTAGTCACTAGTCATGGTGAAGGCCAATGATTGGTCATTAGCAAGCTCAAGCGTCGCCAGAGAATAGTGGGGCTTGACCCTTGTTAACTGATAGCACTCACCGACTAATATTTCGCTACAGCTTAGAATTTTTTTTTGATTTTTGCTATTATCTTTGTCGGAGTTCTTACGAAATGATTATTGCGACAACAACAAACCAAGCCTTATCCCATTAGGTTGGTCAGCTATAAATGTCACCAAAGTGAATTTTAAATCCTTAACCCTCGCGTTTGCCACTTATTTTTCAGTTTGTTTTCTCCCGGATGATTGAATGTTTTATATGAGCCAAGAAAAAGCAGAACTGTCCTTGTGTTTCGTAAATGGCTTTTAGAAGAAGAAAAGTAGAGTCATTTAGATTGAATGTAAGAGATAGGATTTTATTTTTAAAGTGATCGTTTGGGAAAATGCTTTTCTGTAGGATTGATGAGTAAGCAGAAATTCTTCAGTGAATGTTACATAGCCTCAAAAAGAAGAAAGGAGTTTCTAAAACAAGAAACAAGGACCACATTTGCTCTATTGAAGACTTCTGTTAGTTTGCCTATCCATAACTGGATAAGCATGGTTGACTCCAGTTTGTCAACTCCAATGCTTAGACTCGAGCACATGATCCTACCAAAAAGTAATTCCCAAATTTGAAATTAGAAGCTTATTCTTGGTCTAATATTAGCTTGTGATGTGATGTTGTAACCATTTGATTTGTTTGGTGCTCAACTGAATGATTTTATGGTTGATTTACTTTCAATTTGCTTGGCATTGTAATGATCTAGTGAGGGCGATAACATTTTCCAAGTCCAATTATTGTTCACGAGCATATATGTCATGGCAGGTCACCTCTTCCTCGATCAGTGGAGGTTCCTCAAGTAGCAAGGTATACGGTACTGTCATATCCTCACATGTTTCATCTTCCATTAGATACTCCTGCACATAATCATTCATTTTCACAATCTCAACTTAGCGATCTTTCTTTTGCTTCTCTTGAGGTAACTTGTCCAAAACCTTTCTATTCAACTTTTGTAATTTTGCATTGATATAGACAGTAAGAATTTCAATTGGGCATCATCGAAATAGTTGCCATCACAAGTTAGAGTTGTTTTGTCCTAAACTATTAAATTGAATAAAATAATAAAGAATGAATGGTTGTATGTTAAATTAAGTTTATTAAGTTTGTTGACTTGCAATATCGCGGTTCAAGTATCTACATGCTTAATTAGAATTTGGCTAATTGACCAGTCTAGTTGTCTATTGTCTTCTTTCCAACATCTTAGCAAGTAAACTTTTTTGGTGCTGAACATTCTTGTGCATTTTCTTTCAAGAATAGTCTTTTGTTGATTGAATCCCATTGCGATTGCTCTACTGTGGAGGATCCCCTAAATTTAATCTTTCAAGCTTCTATCTTTAACATACAATATACTGCCAATGCAGCTGTTATTTGGCAAGCACCAGGCTGACGAGCAGGCATGGGTTAACACAATAAAATCAGTTGGAATTGGAGGCACCGTTAGGATCAGCACGATGGATTGGCTTGGTCAGTCACAATATGCTGAGCAAACTGTTTATTGGTCATCCATTTCTTCTGCTGTGTCAGAGGTGGGCTCCTTTCGTGCAACAGTTTCTACCCTTATTGGTACATGCGAATCTAAATCATCATATACAAGCCCATATGGTGTTCGTCTGAAATCATTTTGTCTTGCGTCTCTCGGATTCCATTTTTTCTTTTTATCGAGATGGACTGTGACTTGCATGAATATATAAAAGGTGAACCAATGAAGCAATTAGCGGCACCGGGAATACTAAGTCTGATGGCTGGTTATTGGCTTCTTGTTTTTTGAGTTATCTCGTGTGCTTGGAACAGATAAATGAAAAGCTTTTAGCTTATTGTAAGCAGTAGAATTTCCTGCTAAAATTAGAGATTAATTTCTAATCCCTTAACAAAAAAATTCTTTCATTAAAATTGCATTGCATATAGACATTAGGAGCATTTGCATCACTAGTTTTAAAATTAATTAAAAAAATTCGAATTTTTCTATAAAAAGAAAAAAAAAACATTGGAAAAAACATTGTGGGTCCGGGCCAGGGCTGGGCCTGCCCGGCCTCTTTCTTTTCTTCTTTTCCCTCCCGCACGGGCTTGGCCCATTCTTCTTCTTTCCTTTCTTCTTCCTTTCCCGGCCCGGCCCATCTCCTTTCTTCTCCACGCGGGTGACCTGCAGCAGAAAGAGAAGGCAGCAAGTCATAGCAGCAACAAGTCAAAGCAGCAGGTTGCAGCAGAGAGGGCAGCGAGGCAGAAAAAGACGCTGTTGAGGTTGACAAGTCAGAGCAGAAAGGGGAGAGCTGAAAGAGGAAGCAGCGAGCAGCAGGGCCAAAAAAAAAAAGAAGGGGAAGAGCAGCAAAAAGGGAGGAGGAAAGAGAACAAAAAACAGAAAGAAAAAAAGGAGGGACCGGAGGAAGCATGGGAACTCAGAGAAAGGGAGAAGGAAGGAGCCGAGTGAGGTTCGAAAAAAAACCAGATCTGAGAGCGGGGTTCGAAGCTTAACCCGAGAGAGAAAAACGAGAGAGAGACCGACGGTCCGAAAAACAACGAAAAAAGAAACGAGCTCGAGAGGGAGAGGGAGCGGCAAGATGGGCAGCTTCTTCAGGAGGGTCTTCCTCGGCTGGTTTCGGCCGGATCCGAGAGGGAAACCGAGAGAGAGCAAAGATAGACCGAAAAGAGAGGGAAAGACCGAGACAGAGGGGAGGCTCGAGTGAACAAGAGAGTGCCCGCCGCGTCTCAAACGCGACCGACGAGCCGCCGACGCAGCTTCTTCCACTTCGCCGAAGCTCCTAGAGCCGAGAGGAAGGTTCCGAGAAGGAGGGGGAGCTCGAGAGGGGAGCTCCGAACGACGAAGAGAGGGACCCTTAGCCGCGCACTGACCCGTTTGACGACCTCCCCGGCGACGTCCTCGGGCTGACCAGGTAAGTTCAGCTTCGCCCTTGCAACGTTTTAGGCGCACCGGGCCGGAGCTCGCGGCTGTCCTGCTCGCGCAAGCTCCGGCCCTCGTCGCCCTTACATTTCGTTCCTATGATCTTTGTATATCTTGTTCGAGACCCCCCGAGGCACGTTCGAGGCTCGGTTGAGCCGGAAACCTTAGGATTCGGCAGCGCACCCCAACTGTTCGACAAAATGCCTCAGAGAGATCCGAAAAGTCAGTCCCCGTTCTAGCTTAGAATCGATCCGTGCTTGCATACATAGCCGCTGAATCGTGTTTTTTGTTTGCGTGTTCATTGTGTTTTGGCGTAGTCTTCGCGAAATAATCGTGCGTCGTAGGGAGAGCGAGGGTTTTCTTTGTTCCAGTGAGCGGATTATCGGTCCCCGGAATAGGTGGCCGGATTTAGTCGACGCCGGTCAGAGTGAGTGACTAACGCATGGAGGCTGGTTTTGGTGGATCTGTCTGAGGGAGAAACCGCGAGAAAAAAGGGAAAATCAAAGAAGACCAAATAAAAATTAAGAAAAGAAAGAAAGAAGAAGTTGCAGAAGAGAAGATGGGGAAGCGTCGGGCGTGCATGGGGTTGCATGGGGGTAAGAAACCTGCAGGGAAGAAAAAACAATAATAATAAAAAGAAAGCAGAAAAAAGACAAAAAAGAGAGATTAAAAAAGAGAAACGGGAAAAATCGGAAAATGGAAAAAATAGAAAAATAGGAAGGTGGGCTTCGTCTTGGGCTTGTGTACGCCGGGCTGGGTTCGTCGCGGGCCGAGATGGCTGGGCCGAGAGACAGAAATTAGCAGTGTGCTCTTTCTATAAAAAACGAATTTTTCGTGGGCTTTTTAAAAAAAAGGAATTTCGTGGGCCTTTTTTCAATCCCTAGTGATTTAGGGCCGGCCCAGTATTTTGTGGCCCAACCCGGACCGACAGGGTCCGAATCAGGTTAGCAGGGCCGGGTTTCTTGACCCGGTCCGAATTACTCCTTTTTTATAAAAAAGAATTATTAAAAAATTAAAAAATTCATAAAAAATTCGAAATTTCAGAAAATTCATGGAAAATTCAGAAACCTGAAAATTTACAAAAATTTTCGAAAAAAAAAATTCAAAAATATTAAAATATTAGAAATTCCAAAAAAAAAAATTCAAAAATCCCAAAAAATTTCAAGGTTGTTTTAGAGCTCCCTAAAAAGCTTTAAAATAATTCCTGGACAATTTTCTCTTAAAAGGTGTCGGAAAATCATCGGTCTAAGATGGTGCTTAAAATCGAACAAGCCCTTACAGCTTCACTTTAGGGTTTTAATTATCCTCGGATACAATTGTCCTTGAATGCACGCTTATGATGCGATGATTATAGTTTCCCCCTTAGCTTAATTAGGATTATCATTAGTTTATCTCTTAATGCTAAGTGTTTATTTTCGCATGCAATTTATTTAATGCTTTCTTTAATTGCTAATTGCTAATTGCTATTTTGATGATTGTGCACCCGCATAATCACCTCACATGTTAGTGGTTAAGTCTAAAATCAATCCAAACTGCCTGACAAAAGTCTTTTTGAAATGAACAAGATTAGGTACCGAAAGGGCACTAATTGGCTAATTAGTGTAATCAAGTCCCCGACCCTGGATTCTCTGGTTGCGTAGGAAGTGAGGCATACTCCCATGCCTCGCTTGGTTTCTAGCCGACCCCAATAGGCTAGTGACGACTCCTTATTTGAAGATTTTCATGAATACTCAATGTCACGCGGGGTATGGGCTTGGGAGAGCCCATGTTTAATGAGGGTCTTGGACCCACTCTTTGGATAATACCCCGAAACCTATTTATTTAGATATTCTTTTCCCTTTCGGGACGGAAAAAATAGGTCGCGACACTGCCCTTCTTGGTACATGCAAATCTAAATCGTCAAATACAAACCCATATGGCGTTTGTCTGAAATCATTTTGTCTTGCGTCTCCCTGATTCCATTTTTTCTTTTTATCGAGATGGACTGTGACTTGCATGAATATATAAAAGGTGAACCAATGAAGCGATTAGCGGCACCGGGAATACTAAGTCTGATGGCTGGTTATTGGCTTCTTGTTTTTGAGTTATCTCGTGTGCTTGGAACAGATAAATGAAAAGCTTTTAGTTTATTGTAAGCAGTAGAATTTCCTGCTATCGCCATTTGCCACTTTTGGTTCTGAAATGATTGAAGGAAAATGCGTAAATCTTTTGCTGTGATGAAGAACTGCTTACTGACAGAATGAGTTCATGACACAAGCTTTTTGTGATTTATCTCTATCAACCAATTTCATTTCCTCCCATACGTTGTTACTGGGAACATTTTTTTTTTTTGAGGTAACAGATGATTTTCAGGTTGTCTTTTCCAAGCATGCCAAAGTGAAGATATTGGTAGCACATTGGGCACATTTCATAAACAACACCGACATTTACCTGAAATCTCTCCTCTATTCCAATGTCCTCTGCTCCTCTTCGAAATACAACAATTGTTCTGGCAAAGTTGAGATCAAGTGCTATATGGTGCCAGGTTTTAATGCGACTGGAGCTGCGATCAGCAATGGGCCCAACACTGGGAAAAAGTATTCTGGTTACACCCGGGTCAACCATGGAAAGTATGCTGTCAGCGATGTGAGAGCCCACATCGGGACGGGCAACCTCATTTGGTACTATTTCTATACTACTACCTGTGTTTGCTTCGGGACACATAGAAATACGAGGACATAGTTTCGTAGCTTCAGGAAGTCTTCAATGCTGATTGGGATTCACCATGCGTTGTTCCTTTGGGAGAGTTGGAGTCCGAAGAAGGGCAATCGTTTTCGAGCTGACTAGTGCCTATACACGAGGTACGAATTGGACTGGCTACATCACCTGAAAGGGGAAGTCTTCTAACATGAAGGGCACGGCCAATAGAGTTGCACCGCTTCTTGAGACGAGGACATTTTTGGACTTAATTTGATAGGAATGATTCTTGAGACGAGGACATTGTGTGGGCTTAATTTGACAGGAATGATCCATTTGTAGATAACCAATACAATAAAAAAAAATAAAGGTACGAAGGTTTTTTTACGGAGTTAATAAAAGGTTAAGCAAGCTCCACTAGTTCACGGAAATACGCGCAGCCTGTCTATGTTTGCAATTCATGAATTTTAAAAAAAAATTACTGTTATAAAAATTACTATTATAACTTTTGCTTATTTAAATGTCATATTCTTCCTTTAGATCATTTGAAAAATATATAACATTCATTTGAGTTAACGTTCACTACAAATACCGCACATTCGTCAGATTTTAAAATTTCAAACGAATGATTTATAAAAGTTATGACGTTCAAATGGTTAAAAAAAATTATGAAGTGGTGTCTCTTTATACCTTGGTTTTTATGCGCATCGAAACGTTTCAAAGATCGGACTCAAACGTACAGAAAATACAGAGATTCTCTCGAAATAGAACTAGCACATTCAAGTCCTCCCTGTTAGTAAATAAAGCAGAGATGATGTTCATCAAAACCTCGACCTCCCACGTAAACTCATAAACAGTTGCGCCGACATAAACAGGCGACTAGGCAAGCATTGCCAGAGATACTCAACTTCGATACAACCTTCTCGATAAGAAGAGAAACCGAAAAGAATCCGGAAATCAAGAGCCGCCGGCTACTTCCTCGGGCGAGTGTCTTCGGGCCTAGCCACGCCGGCGGCCACCTTGGCGACGTCCCCGGCATCGGCCTCGGGCTTCTTCAACACGTAGAGGACGGCCCCGGTTATGAGCAAGCCGGCGATGGCCATGGCGGGGAAGCTGTAGGGCAGGCCGCGCCGCTGATGCAGGACCTCGCCGGGCCTGGGCCCGTGCCCGGGAGGCCTCTTCGACGCCTCGACTCCGGCGGCCCTCACTTCTTCCGGGCTCATCTTGTGGGTGTCCGCCGTTTTCCTCCAATCTCGATCTCCTTCCTTAGCCATCTCCCTTCTCGTGCTGTTTCTCGATCTTCGTCTTCCTCTTTCGCTCGAGATAATGTCCGACTGTGGTGTCGAGGGACCGAAGTGCGCGCCTCGTCGAAAGCCACGTGGCAGTTTGCATGTCTGCTTCCTCTTGCGGCATGGGACACGTGGTCTTTCGCATATACGTACATGGCGCGCCCGTAGAAGGAAGAACCAACACTACTAACAACATGGATTTTTGTCTAATCCGAGCCATAATATCATATTTTTGGAGCCTGCTAATTTGCAAATTAGTAAGCGGATACTTACGTGAGTAAGTCACAAAACGAAATGAATCTCAATTTTTTAATAAATCATTGTAAAGGTCAATTTGTTGCCTTATACACACTGCACTTCCAAGTTAGCAAGTCAAGTTATATTTGATCATGGAATACCCATCAAGTACAAAGAACCGGTGTCATCGCTTGAGAGAAAAATGCTTAATCATCCCATTTTCTTTAGGCATTAATTGAAATTGATTGTATTGCCAGTACCGGCTTTGTGAAAGTTAGATTCGAAATTCTTCTTTCTCTAAAAAAGTGCTCTTGGGAAAATTTCAAATTGGGATTGGCCTGATTTAGATTTCGATAGTCACATGGTCCTTTACAAATGTATGATCTTGTTTTTCTTTCCCACTGCATCATGCTTTTGATTGAATTAGTCTAATGTGTAATACTTACTCATTTGCTTTATACAGTGGAAGAAAAAGGATAGGAGACTTTGCTGATGTCATGGCCATTCTTTTCAATAATTTAGAGGTGTGATCATAATTAACTAACCAATTATTTGGATGAAACTAGCGCGACAGCCTGTTGCTATGATTTCTCAATTTGAACATGAGTTCTCTAAAGTAGGAATCGAACCTACGATCTTGAGTTCCGAAATCGAAAGCATGAAAGCATGAAACTGGTCTTATCACCGGTCAATTATCACCGGTCAATTCCACAGCGGGTTTAATGTCCTTTTGACGGTTTTTTGTTGATCATTTTGAACCCAAATCATGGGCAGAGATTAAAGAAGAGCAAAAGGTTTTGCTGGTGCCCAGTAAGCATCCATTCCCCCCATATAATCACACATTTTAATGGCCAAGAAAAACCAAAGGAAATTCAAAAAAATCAAAATACGCGTATTCTTTTGCCCCACATTCAGAACCATCTCCTCTTCCCCAACGCCAGACCATTAACGATGGTCGGACTCCCAAAGATTACCATAACATCGACCTCGAACGAATCACATGTCTTGGAACAGCAGCCTAGCATCGTGGCAAGAAACGCCGTTGACTTCTTTCTTGAGCTAACATGCATATAAACCTGCTCCTCTATCATCCGTAATCACGAGCACAGCGATCATTTGTACTCATAATCTATCAATGAAACTCCAAGAGGACCGATACATATAGACTGAGCAAGACTCCAGAACACATACATTTGCAAGATACATCCCTCGCAAACGCAAATGCTTGTCATATGCCCGTTTAGTTCGGCTTTGGGCAAATGCCCTTAGGAAAATGCAAATATCCTTAGGCTAAAGGGGGTTTCCGAAATGCAAATACCGTTTGGAAAAATGAAATTTTTCATTGCAGTGCAAAGTAACTTTGGCAAAAATACCGTTTGGTAAATACTACACTTTGAAAAGCATTTTTACTAAATTTTTTATTAAAAAAATTTGTACATTTTTTTATCTATTTCCGGCGACATTCCGCCGGATCGGCCGCCGGACAGCCTCTCCGAGGTCGGGCGACCTCGGGCGGTGGTTAGATCCGGCCATCGCCTGGGTCGCCCGGTTCGCGCGGCCCCGGTGGACGGTCGCCTGGGTCGCGCGAACCCAGGCGACGGCGCCTCCTTCGCGCAACCCCTGGGTTCGCGACCCCGCCTCTGTCGCCTGGGTCGCGCGACGGAGGCGCTATCGCTCGGGCGCGCGACCCAGGCGAAACCGCCGGGGCGCGCGAACCCGGCGACCGGCAACGGCGACGGCGCCTGGGTCGCACAGGCGACCCCCGCTTGGGTCGCGCGACCCCAGGTGGCGGTCGGTGGGATCCGGTGACCCCTCGGCGGCGTTCGCGGCGTCGGGACCCTTGGCGGCGGTCGTCGGCCTCGTCGGCTCATCGGAGGAGAAGATGAACGAAGAAGGGTGAGAACAATGCCATTTGCATTTGGAATATCTGGCTTCCCAAAGCAACTTCCGGGCCTCACCTCCCGAAATTTAAAGCGCCTAGGCCCTTTGGAGATACGGTGTATTTGGCTAAAGTCCTTCAAAAACGAACCAAACATGTTTGCATTTGGCCAAGGGGCTTTTAGGGCTGAAAGCCCCTTGGCAAAGCTGAACCAAACAGGACCGTATTTTCACTTCCTCGTGCGAACATCCGAAGGCGGGTCGTGGGTGGTGACTCCGTTCCCGACCGTGGCGCGTCCCTCCCTCGTGTTCCTCGTCTTTGTAGAAGACGTAGTAGCCTGCCGCCACCACCAGGAGAATCCCGCCAACCGCCATCGCCCTCGGGCTCATCGGCCGGTTCCTCCCTCCCGCCGTCGCCCTGTGCGCATCCCCCACCGCCATCTCCTGCTCTCTCTCTCTCTCTCTCTCTCAAGAGTGCTCACTGACCTGAGGTTGATGAAACGAAAGAGAGGCGATACGGGTCTGATCAAATCGGTCAAGGTTGATCAGACACGTTTATGTAGGCGTCGAGCCAACGCGACACGTGGCGGCAGCACGTGTTGGTGTCCTTACAAGCGTCGTTCTTTGGGGTTCGTATGCTGCAGCATGCAGGTTGCAACTGATTGTATCTGCATGGTACGGTGCATCTCTACTCCATGGAATTTAGGTCGAGCGGAAGGTGATGATGGGTCGTCTTCAGCTACCGGAATCCCTCGCAAGTATGTCATTAATTATTTTTATTTTCTTACTTATTTATTGATATTATGCTAATAGAGCACTTTCTTGTACTTTCAATAAAAGGAAACGAAATTATGTTCGGCCTTTCTTTTGATATACAGATGGAAAGATACATTGAGTTATTTTTTCTTTTTTCCATTTTCAAAAATTCTCAAATGATTCGGGGTTTCTAAATAATTTTTAGATTATCGATGTCGAATAAATTTCGAAAAAATGCAAAACTCCATGAAATAGAATAGCTCCATTCATGTAATGAAAATGAATCCTGCTAGCATAACAATGGCTGCAAGAAAAAAGAAATTAAAGGTTATTGGTTCCCGGTTCGATTCAATTTCAAAATAGAATGGGAATTGGATCGGTTACCAAAATTGGGAACTGGGGACTAGATTGGTTGGTCCTAGGACCGAGAACTGGTCACTTCTTTTTCCTCCACTAATTTTTTTTTTGGTAAGGTAAGCGTGTAAAATTACCAATCAACAACTGTACAGACTATGGGAGATCGGCACCCACTTACACTTATCAAAGCATAAGTAATGAGTGGAATGGTGTCGAGATCCGAAACAAACTAAGGTAACATACAAACGGCAAAAGCCAATCAACCAGCAGTAGTAACAAAAGACAGAAAATTATACAGCAAAAATTGAGGAATCAAGACCCCAAGATCTTTATAACCTCCTATTTACAGGAGTGTCTTGAATAAACGAGACAGTCACCACCTTATCCTTGACCGCCTTGGAAATGAGATGCTTCAACAACAGGATGGAAATCACTTTAGCACAAAATTTCCTCCACTAATTGATGCCTTCTATTATGAAAAAAATTAAACAAAAGGCTGGTCACTTTTATTTTTTTTAAGAAATTAAAAAAAAAGAGTATGAATAGTTGGCCTGGTCCGATTCTCTCTTGAAACTGAGAACTAGATTGTCTAGACACCTTTAGGAATTGGGCACTGAAATGACACTTCTGGGAACCAAACCCGCCGGTTTAGTCTAGTCTAGTGTGGACAATTCCCAATTCAAGCAGTTCTTTTGGCACACCCTAAACAAATTGGTACAATGGCCAAGTCTCTTGTTCCACTATTATTCCTCAGGTAAGTTTTGAATGCTTCCAAAGCTGTCCTCTGAAAATCAACAAAAATTAATTAAAAGTTCTAAAATACTAAACAAATAGATACTTCAGATGAACAAAATGCTACAGATGTTTTATCTTTATAAGGCTTTTTAAGCATGGAAATACTACTTTATTAACTAAAAGCAAATTACGCTCGATTTATTTGTAACCATTGATTGCTTTTGTTCCTCTCTAAAAAAATTTCTAGATCGATCCCTATCTCTTCCTCCATGCTTTAAGCACCGTCATTTGGAACTTCCAATCTTATTTGCTAAGGCGCTGTCTAATTTCTTCTCCACGAGGATATAATTAGTTTTCGGGTCTTGGATTGCCGAGTAATAAATTACTTTGGTAATAATCTAGTTTTAGTCGATATTTCTTTATTCAAAATATACAAATAATGTAAATTAATTAAGTGTTAGGCTCTCGCATATTAAAAGGAAGTGTCTTTGAGATTCCTATTTGGAAACCCAACTTAGATTTGAGACAATATTTAGGATTATTTTGAGTTTGAAATAAGATTGGCCTCCCAAGTCCACCTCGTTGTAATATCCAACTAAGATAAATTAGCAAAAAATTGTAGGCATTTTATGGCAGAGGGAAATGAATAATTTTGTAGTTTAACTCGATAACTTAATATTTGTATGAATCTATTAGTATGAGATTACTTCAAGAAAACGTATTTACATAATATAACAAGAGACTCTTCTCAAGAGCAAGATAAAAAATTTTATAGCCATCAATTTCAATATATAGTGTTTATTTGATTAGGCATAACCTAAGACTAAATAACTTTCTAGAAGTTAAATATAGTGTTTTAAATTGTCACAACTTCCCAAAACTCAAAATAAGAGCAAGTTATCTTGTTACAAGGCAATCGTTATACGATCAACAGCAAGTCCTCACTTTCCAAAACGTGATGGGATGGTCTTTTTTGATATTCATGTACATGAATTATTAAAAAACGAAACAGGTGTCTATTTAATACTTTTCTCAATTGAATGCAATTATACTTAATACATAATTTAACAGATTATACAATGATATAAATAATTCATGGACATAAATCTATTAGTTTTTTTTTTTTTTGCTAATTATAATTACAGGTAACACGTAATGGAGAACATGTCAACCAAATCAATTTTCAGTACGCTCCCGATAGATATGCTTGAGAATATGCCAGTCGAATGTGAAGGACATCGCGACCGGAGACCAGCTCGTCCGTTTTCTCAGTTGCTGACCCGAACGTCAAGCAATCATTTTCCCTTAAATTCCAAAAGTCAAGAAAAGGGAATTGCCAAATTCCTAAAAATAAAAGCCCAACATTTCAGCACGTGCCCCCGACGATAAAACCGCCACCTCGGCGAACTCGAAAAGTCAACACCCAACGGGGGAATCTCTGCGCTTGCTCGAAAATCCTTTCTTTCCTTCTCTCTCTCTTCCGCCATTGTCGCAGGACCGCTTGACTTCGATTAGCAGGAGCACGCGGCTTTTCGAATCGAACCCAGAAGATGAAGCTCCGTCTCCCTCCTTCTCCCCTTCTGGCTGCTCTGACGCTCGTCGCCATAGCCAGTGTCTTTGCTCCCGCCGTCTCGGCGGGCTCGCCTCGCTGCAAGGCGTGGCTCGTCCAGTCCATCCCCACCGACATGCCCCTCCTCCGCCGCGTCCCCGGCGTCCTCTCCACCGGTAAGCGCCCCCCTCTGCCTTCGTAGCGATGCGTTTACTAAGCAATGCGCTGCGGTTTGGTTTTAGAAAACATGGTTGGGGGAACAGAGTAGGAAGGAATGAGGTTAGTGTTAAAAATTGGATTTTTTAAGGCTAGGCTTGCTTTGTAGAAAATAAATGACTTGGAAAGTGTTTTTCAATGATCTTTGGTGTTAAAAATTGGATGCAAGCAATCGTTTTTTGGGCAAATGTTTTCCAAATCATTTGTTCTTCGCGAAATAAATGGAGCCTAAATGTATTAGT
This sequence comes from Corymbia calophylla, assembly GCA_014182845.1. NCBI lineage: Eukaryota > Viridiplantae > Streptophyta > Magnoliopsida > Myrtales > Myrtaceae > Corymbia > Corymbia calophylla. The sequence continues at coordinate 28,510,391 of CM024695.1, forward strand.
TGCTGACTGGGGAGACAAATGGTTTTAGCGGATGTGTTGAGGTGGCTGGCGGGAAACTCGACGAAGAAGCTGGACATCATAGCGCAGTATTGGCAGCTGAATGCTAGTCCCGACGATCCTCGCTCTGGCGATTATGGTTACTCCCAGTCTGATATGCTCCGATTTGGGGCCAATTTGGGTCGTGGGGTTTACAAAGCCATCGAAGATGCTGCTGATCGGAATGTCACTATCAGGGAATTGCAGACGGTGCTTGCTCATGCCCTCTGGATATGCTGATTTGTTGGTGTAGTGTACAGCTGCTATGGTGGCAATTGGAGCTTTATGTTTGGGTATTCTGCAAAATAGGCGATTGAGGCTACCTTGTATTTTACATCTGGTAGCTTTCATAGTTTTGTTGCTTGTGATCTTTAACCAAACTTTCAGTTAACATGTCAAACGTCTTCTTATTTCAAGTTTCTGAAGCACATGTTAGGTAATTCGCTTAATGTGTTCTCTTAAGTAAAATCCCAAAAATGGTCTTTCTTGGAGAACTGCGCGAATTTTAAGTGATGCAATTAAATTTGACATTCAGATAGTAAAAGTTCGTTCATTGGAGAGAACCCTGCTCCTCCAAAAGCTCCAAGGGAGCCTCGGGGAGGATATAAATCTGACGGATGAATATATTGAACTACTCTGGTGCCAGAATTACTTACCAAAGCAGTCAGTAAATCAGTACTTCTAGAGGAGTTTGAAGCCCGATATTAAGTCATGTAGGAAGTAGAGCAAAATGTCTACACTGCATAAGCCTGGACTCATCTTCCTTCATATATGCCATGTCTATTGTAGATTTTCTCGTTTACTTATTGCAAACATTAGCCCTCCTCTGAAAGATATTAAACTTCACCAGGCTTTTACAGCACTCTGGAGTGTATCCTGACTATGACAAAGAACCAAATGACCTTGCTTCAGGAAGGACAAATGTCAAGTCTGTTACTCTGTTATTTGCCAAATGGTGGGGCTCAGGCATAGTTCATGCAAAAGTGTGGATATCAGATAATTGAGATGTTTATATCGGATCTGCAAACAACAATTGGAAGTCCCTTTCTCAGGTACACGCTTTACTTAAGAAGTCCCTTCCTCAGGAATGTATTGTAGCCCTTTCTGCATTTTTATTGCTGAGGAAATCAATCCGACTGTGGCTAAATATATTTTGACTGAGCAAGAGAAGAGGTGCGGGTTCTTTAGCTATAAGTGGCCCATCCATGTTGGCAAGTAAGATTGTGGAAGATTGTGCCACATATACACCATTCTAAGATGTATTGCCTACTTCTCATCTCTACAACCTGTAGATTGTGGAAGATTGTGCCACACATGCTGATTTTTTTTAGTGGACTCTGGCCATATTGGAGAATCTGACTATCAAACCGTTACAGGTGAAGGAACTTGGAATATATCTTGTTAATTGTCCCAAAATAGCAAAGAAGGTTGAAACGTACAATAACAACCTGTGGAAACTTTCCTCTCTCAATGCTTCAGCTTACACGAAGAATGTCTCGGATCAAGAATGGCAGCTTACTAGAAAAGTTCCCTGTTGGTCACATTTCCTTGAATCTAAAGAGAGATGCAAGTATGACAAACAACACCAGATTTCACCTTTTCCTGTGTGGCTCTTTTGCCTGCATATTTAAGAATTTTTGAATCGTGTTGCTCTTCTTTTGTCTTTTTCCCCTGGCCTTTGACTGTGTTGTTCAATTTTTTTTGTTTCTTTGGGTGGTAAAAAAAATCATTTTCATTTCATAAAGCATGTTGCCACGTCATGGGATTTTCTGTTGTATCAATTTTAGTCAAGAAATATCTTTTTTTGGTCTTTTAACCATCGGATTATCTCTAGGCTCAGGTCTGAAACTTTTGAGGTTATGCTGATTGACAAGTGATAGGTAGTTTAAATTTTCTGTTGTTTGTTAACTGATAACAATAACCGACTGATATTTTGCTGCAGCTTGGAATTTTTTTTGGTTTTTAATTTTATCTTTGTTGGAGTTTTTACAAAATGATTATTGTGACAATAACAAACCAAGCCTTATACCATTAGGTCGGTCAGCTATAAATTTCGCCGAAGTGAATCTTAAATACTTAATCCTGGTGTTTGCTACTTATTTTTCAGTTTGTTTTCTCCCAGATGATTGAATGTTTTATACAAGCAAAGAAAAAGCAGAACTGTTCTTATGTATTGTAAATAGCTTTTAGAAGAAGAAAAGTAGAGTTATTAAGATTGAATGGAAGAGATAGAAATTTGTTTTTAAAGTGATCGTTTGGGAAAATGCTGTTCTTTGGGATTGATGAGTAAGCAGAAATTCTCCAGTGAATGTTACATAGCCTCTAAAAGAGGAAAGGAGTTTCTAAAACAGGCAACAAGGACCACATTTGCTCTCTTGAAGACTTCTGTTAGTCTGCCTGTCAATAAGAAGGACCACATCACAGGCTGACTCTAGTTTGTCACTCCCATGTTTAGACTTGAGCACAGGCTTGTGTCAAAAAGTTATTACCAAATTTGAAATCAGCAGCTTATTCTTGGTCTGATATTAGCCTGTGATGTGATGTTTTAACCATTTGATTATTTTGGTCCTCAACCAAATGGTTTTATGGTTGATTTACTTTCAGTTCACTTGCCATCTTAATGATCTAGTGGGGGCGATAACATTTTCCGAGTCCACTTATTGTTCACGAGCAATTATGTCATGACAGGTCGCCTCTTCCTCGATCAGTGGATGTTCCTCATGTAGCAGGCTATCCAGTCCTGTCACATCCTCACATGTTTCGTCTTCCATTAGATACTCCTGGACGTAATCATACATCTTCACAGTCTCAACTTAGCTATCTTTCTTTTGCTCCTCCGGAGGTAACTTGTCCAAAATCTTTCTATTTAACTTTTGTAATTTTGTGTTGATATAGACAGTAGGAATTTTAGTTGGACATCATCGAAATGGTTGCCATCACAGGTTAGGGTCATTTCATCCTAAACTGTTAGCTGAATCAAATGATAAAAGAATGAATGGTTGTATGTTAAATTGTGTTTATTAAGTCTGTTGACTTGCGATTTTGCAGCTCAGATGTCTACATGCTTAATTAGAATTTGGCTAATTGACCAGTCTAGTTGTCTATTGTCTTCTATCCAACATCTTAGCAAGTTAACTTTTTCTGTGTGGAACATTCTTGTACATTTTCTTTCAAGAATAGTCTTTTAAGTTGATCGAATCCCATTGCGATTGCTCTACTGTGGAGGATCCCCTAAGTTTCATATTTCAAGCTTCTATCTTTAACATACAATATACTGCCATTGCAGCTGTTATTTGGCAAGTACCAGGCTGATGAGCAGGCATGGGTTGACACAATAAAATCAGTTGGAAGTGGAGGCACTGTTAGGATCAGCACAATGGATTGGCTTGGTCAATCACAATATGCTGAGCAAACTGTTTATTGGTCATCCATTTCTTCTGCTGTGTCAGAGGTGGGCTCCTTTCTTGCAACAGTTTCTGCCCTTATTTGTACATGCGAATCTAAATTGTCAGATACAAGTCCGTATGGTGTTCATCTGAAATCATTTTTCTTGCATCTCACGGATTCCATTTTTTTCTTTTTATGGAGATGGACTGTGACTTGCATGAATATTTAAAAAGTGCACCAATGAAGCAATTAGCGGCACCGGGAATACTAAGTCTGATGGCTGGTTATTGGCTTCTTGTTTTTGAGTTATCTCGTGTGCTTGGAACAGATAAATGAAAAGCTTTTGGCTTATTGTAAGCAGTAGAATTTCCTGCTATCGCCATTCGCCACTTTTGGTTCTGAAATGATTGAAGGACAATGCATAAATCTTTTGCTGTGATGAAGAACTGCTTACTGACATAATGAGTTCATGACGCGGGCTTTTTGTGATTTATCTCTATTGACCAACTTCATTTCCTCCCATGCATTGTTACTGGGAACATTTTTTTCTGAAGTAACAAATGATTTTCAGGTTGTCTTTTCCAAGCATGCCAAAGTGAAGATATTGGTAGCACATTGGGCACATTTCATAAACAACACGGATGTTTACCTGAAATCTCTCCTCTATTCCAACGTCCTCTGCTCCTCTTCGAAATACAACGATTTTTCTGGCAAAGTTGAGATCAAGTACTACATGGTGCCAGGTTTTAATGTGACTGGAGCCGCAATCAGCAATGGGACCAGCACTGGGAATAAGTATCCTGGTTACACGAGGGTCAACCATGGGAAGTATGCTGTCAGCGACGTGAGAGCCCACATTGGAACGAGCAACCTCATCTGGGACTATTTCTATACTACTGCAGGTGTCGGCTTCGGGACGTATGACCAGGACATAGTTTCGCAGCTTCAGGAAGTCTTTGATGCTGATTGGGATTCACCGTATGCTGTTCCTGTGGGAGAGTTGGAGGAAGGGCAATCGTTTTCAAGCTGACTAGTGCCTGCACACGAGGTACGGTCTGGACCGACTACAGTTAACTGTAAGGGGCACAACGACAATCAAATGAAGTCCTCTAACACGAAGGGCACGGCCAATGGAGTTGCACCGCTTCTTGAGACGAGGACATTGTTTGGACTTAATTTGACAGGAATGATTCATTTGTAGATAACCAATGCAATAAAGCATTTCTTTACACTTAGTAGTCTCAAACTGAGACTATTGGTATCTCCTCCTTGACGATTACAATAAAAAATTTGAAAAAAAAAACCAGCTTCATTGCTTTTGTATACATTATCTTAAGACAGCATTTCTCGAAGCTACACCAAAATCATCAACATGAGATGAAAGCGGGTAGAAGTTATTAAGAACATAAAGTTGACACTAGCTGAACATGAAATGCTGGAAGACGAGCATGAATTTGCCGAAAAATCACAGGGAAAAAAGATAAACTCAAGGACACAAAATTTGGTCATGGAACTAAATAAATATTCAGGAGATAATGACACAAATGATCTGTAGACTTTGGCTTAATTTGAACTTTGATATAATGTACAATATGATCTCTTAAATTTTTTTAATTTGTTCAATATAATCCATGAATTTTTAGCACATGTAATGTTTAATGCTGTCCCAAAACTTGAGATGATGGAATGACGACATGGAAAATTTTCATATAGTTCATGCACTAAATTGAATACGTAAGTTTACGGACAATATTGAACACTAAGATAAAATTCATGGAGTATTTGTGTTATTTTCCCAAAATCCGGGGAGGAGTTATTGCAAGAGCTTGATTTGGTAGGCCTTGTGGTCCGGATACGAGACTGGATCGGACCGGTCCACATGAGCCCAAGATGACAAAAAGCCCAATCTTGGACAATAACCTTCTTGAACGGCCGCTTGATCTTTGCTCTGTTCTGTTCTTCTCTCTTTCGCCTTTCTCTGCGTGCACCGTTCACTTTCAGTGTTCGGCCGTTCGCTTCTCATTTTGAGGGGGAGGCCGTAGCGACGGGTTCAGGCATTGCTCCGGAGAATCGCACTTCGAAAGCCCTTTATAGAGTCTTCAAACAACAGCAAGAGAAGGAAGGAGAAAGAGAGAGATGCATAGCTTGAAGGTTTTGGCGAGAGCCAGGCGTTCGCTTCACAAGCTCGGGGCTTTCCCTCACCGGAGAAGTTTCTCTGCTCTGCCCCATTACGCTAGCTCCGACGACCTCCAGGACCAGGTCTCTCTCTCTCTCTCTGTCTCTCTCTATATGTGTTTCAGTTTGTTGTTTGATGCGAGTTGTCCGGGTAGTCAAAATTTGATTCGTTCAGAAACTTGATTGTGTCATGTCGCAGTGTCTACTTTGCGGATAGCGAAAGGTGGGTTCGTTTAGATTGGGAGCTTATGTTTCGATTCGTGTATGTTTGTGGCATCAGGTTTTGGTGGATGGAAGAGCCAACTCAAGAACTGCGATACTCAACCGGCCATCTGCTCTTAATTCTCTCACTACCTCAATGGTTTGGTTCTTCCCCTCTCTCTCTCTCTCTCTCTCTAACTTGAAATAATTCCGAACGAAAAGCCGTTTCATTTTCCATGTTTCTTGTTACCCGGTTCGGTTATCTTTTCTAGAATAGTTAAAGATTGACATTTTATGCTGATATTTTCTACAGGTGGCCAGGCTAAAGAGGCTCTATGAATCGTGGGAAGAGAATCCAAACATCGGGTTTGTGTTGATGAAGGTATTGCCATTACATGCTCTCATACAAGAGCTGATGGTTTCAAAATGATCCTGGTTTTGTTTTTCTCTAGAGTCTAGACAGAAGGAGAAATGGATTCACATTTGAGGCATTCCTTTTATTATTGTCAGGGTTCACAATCTTTGAATTAACATTAGCTATTTTGTCTGATCTGAAGGGTAGTGGCAAAGCTTTCTGCTCAGGTGGAGATGTTGTTACCCTTTATCATTTGCTTACCGAAGGTCAGTCGGTGAATCCTTTCATCTATTTGGCTTTCTATTTTACACATTTATATCTCTGATTGTTTTCATGTACTTTTTCTTTGCTATTTATTGTATTAGTTATTAGAAGTAGAGGATTGGTTCAAGGGCAAGAGTATCATATAGTTGACAATGTTGGGGTGTTAAATATCAACATGTGAAGGTAATTTTTTTAACTGGAGACATATGCAATGGTGGATTTGTGGCTGTAGAGGAAAGGTCAGATTAGGAACTAGTGTGTTTGAGTGGAACTAAATATTGAGTCAGGTGGGATGTGATAAATAAACTAAGGCGGAAGGTGTGAAATAATGCCCCTCAGGTGCTCTTCAAGGAGCATGCATATTTGCTATTGATCGGCTTTTATTCTATTGACAATGATCTTTTGGTTCTTTTACTTTTCTTTCCTAATTGTTGTTTCTAATCAAATAGTCAACATATATGCAGGGAACATTGGGGAGTGCAAAATTTTTTTTGATACTTTATATAAGTTCGTTTACCTGCAAGGGACATATTTGAAACCACATGTGAGTACACCTCCTTTAAAAGTTTATAAACTGTTAGTTCTTTGATATGTAGAAGCAGTCTACTGTGAAATGGACACTTTCGGGGCTTGGATTATCCTCTGAATTTCTCTTGGTTTGTGTCATGACCTCTTGACAATATATTATTGGCCAGATAACTGGAGTAGGGTATGATTTCTCCTGGTTGGATGAGAAACAGAACTTTCACTCTAGATTCCTGTGATTCTGATAAATTGTATAGTTGATACTATAAGAATCTCATATTATAGTTTTGAATTGATGCTTCGAGTTTTGTGAATAAGTGGTTGAAGTATGCTTAAGAGTTAGTTTTCTTGTCATGGATGAAAAGCTTGAATCTCACATTTTGCAGTATTACTGGACTCCAGTGATGTAAGATTGCTAATATCACTGCAGACTACAACCTTTGTACACATGCTGATATAGGTTACCCTTACATTGTCAATCGCTAAAATTGGCAATCTGAACAATAACCACTTCACTATACAATTAGAAAGCCTTTACACAAACTTTTGAAATCTTGGAAATAACTTGGATGAATGATTATAGTAACATTGTATTAAATATTGCTCTAAACTTGTAATCACGCAACAAAAACTGGCACAAGGAGTTTTCTGTGTTACAAAGTGAGTGATGGTGGATTAATCCTTGGAGCTGTATCACGATCTAAAGTATTGAAATTATTGAACTTACTAGTTGGATATCGTGCTTCTTGACATGTGATCTAGTCCATTCTGCTTTGGCACCATTTTCCATAGCATAAGCAGTCTAGGTCACTTGTTACAGATGAACCTTAAGTAGATGAGATACCTTCGCATTGGTGGCATGATCAGTAAAACAATCTTTGACTAATGATCTGCATGACCACGATCTTTATGTGTAAGGCAATTCATGGTGAGATGAGAGGAGAAAGTAAGTCCTTGTAATTCTTGACATGATTCTTCTCTATGCTTAATTAAGAAAGAAAACTAATTAAAAATCATTTACATTTTCCCTCTTTGTTCCTTGAGTCAAATGTAATGCAAGTGACACTCACTGCAATTGTTTTATGGTAGTCATCTCATAGGCACAGTTTCTTCCATGTCGAGCAGGATTCTGTTTCTAAAATTAATTGCTTGATGTACTCCAAATTGCTTTCATTATTTTTTATTTGGCATTTAATATTCTATAAAAGTGTTTGTTTACTTGACATCAACTTATTGGGCCATTTTCACAGTAAAAACTGCAAGCCTTAACCATTTAGCGGTGTAATATTCAAATTCTTGGATTTAAATTTTAGTCAACAAAGTTGTTTGAATGTCTCAGCACTCGTGTTAGTTCAACTAATGAGTCCGTCACTTTTTATTTACTTCACTCTTGGGCAGCTGGCTATTTTGGACGGGGTCACTATGGCAAGTGGGGCTGGGATTTCTCTCCCTGGAATGTTTCGATTAGCAACTGATAAGACTGTATGTGACTTTTCCTAAATACTGATATAAATGTCAACTGCTTTCATATATGTGCTCGTTGTGGTTGTGTTTATTCATCTTCCTTTGCCAACTTATTCCTTATCTTAATGTGAAGTGAGGTTCAGTGCCATTGGCTGTCATTATACTTGAATTTGCTTCTGAGCTGGAACATAGGTTTCTGGCCAAACTAGTGAGCTAGATTGTCATGGAATTGGTATCCAACATATTTTATACATGGGATAATGGTATGGGAGGTCCTCAAACCTTTTCAACTTGCATTGTCATCCCCCTCAACTTATTTTTGTGCAATCAAGTCCTTGAACTATATTTGTTTGTTCAAGTTAGTCCTTCCGTCAGACGGTTAGGCTGGAATGCCGATATGCCCAACCACATCAACGCCGCATCATCATTCTTCTTCAGCTTCTGAGGTGGAATAAAAAAAATAAAGCAGAGAGAGAGAGAGAGGATGGGGAAGGTCAGGGTAAGGACAACTTGATGGGGGAAGGGTGGCCTGCCGGTGGAGGCAGTGTTGCCCAGCCATAGCCAGGTCATGGTGACTGAGCACTTGCTCCCGTCACCTCTGAATGCCACATGCAACAGAGTCTGGGGGAGTGTGTAAGAGAGCATTGACGTTTTGTTTTCACAACACAAAATCTTCTAAAAAGAGGAATCAAGTAACTGGGTCAATGAACATGAAATAGCAAAATTCTTGAAACAGGAGGCCAGAACTAACGCTAACAATCAAATTTCGCATGACCCATCAACCCGATCAAGGAAATTTAACAAAGTATCAACATAAATAGCATGAAGGAAATACCAAGTTCTTTTCTTTGAGGTGCTTGACTCTGTTTGAGCCCAATAAAGAAGAACAAGAATGAGGCTACAATGACCGTGAGCTCTTGAGTGTGCTCTCTGAATCATAGACCACCAAAAAAAAAAGGAAACAAAAGTATTCTTGAATCCTTCAAACCACAAAACATTTGTAGTTTACTCAATCCTTGCGGCTTTGGCAACAAGAGAAAAATTTGAATGCATAAAATTCTCAGTCTGTCTTTCTCGGACCAGTTCAAATCCCAGCGGAACCACTGCAGATCTGATGTGAGGCTGCGACCCTCGTCCAGATCTGTTGCAAGGGCTGTGGTCCTTGCTGCTGTGTGCGGAGGGGTGGCTGAGGACCAGGACTGCTTTTCCCTTGTATCTCTCTCTCTCCCTCCGTGTGTGTACCTCTGTGATGGATGGGGGGCCTAAGCTCTGTGATGGTCTGGCCACCCTTGCTGGTGGCTGTCAGTGTGTGACTGCCCTCTATTTGCCAGAGCAAGTTCAAGATGGTTTTCCTTTTTTTCTTTTTTCAATTTTCTTGCTGAAACCACAACTTTATTTTTTTAAATATTTTTTTAACTGTGCAATAGCCACGTGGACCCTACATGGCTGCATAGATGCCAAGGTGGCATGTTACAGCCTTGTGACAGCTACTTCACCATTTTTGTTTAGTTTTCAATTGGAAGAACTAACTTGAATAAACATAATACACGTGGTTTCATATTTCTGCAGCAATAAATGCTTGAGCTAATGCTTTCCATTGCAGGTTTTTTCCCATCCAGAGGTTCAACTAGGATTTCATCCAGATGCAGGAGCTTCCTTCCATCTTTCCCGTTTACCTGGCTATCTAGGTATGTCATCTCTGCAAACAAAAGCGAGGTCTTGGCTAAACTTTGTAATGAAATAAGGAGGTCATTCACCAAATTTAAAATAGGCCAGAAGGGTCAGATTTATGCCTCAAAATGTTCTGTTGGTGTATGTAAACTGGAAGTTCTTTGGGAATTTAATCTTTACTGCATCTTCAAATGTTTTAATGTATCCATTAGTTCCCTTCTGGCATGCAGAAATTATGCTGAAGACCATATAATTGCATTGCACTAAAGGGAAGCCTTTGTTTGCAAAGTATACTTAAGTAGTGAAACCATGAAGAGATCATATAGATGTTTTGTCCTTCTGTTTGTAATGAAAAGCTTATATAGTTGTACCAGTATTTTCTTTGCCCAGTTTAGTACTCTTCCTCTTTGAATCCCGATTTGTCAATAACTAGCGTTGGGATACTGTCTTAGATTGTGTGGTCTTCTTCTTATAGGGGAATACCTGGCTCTCACGGGGGATAAGCTTAATGGTGTGGAAATGGTTGCCTGCCACTTGGCTACTCACTATTCACTAAATGCGGTTTGTTTTCAATGCACCTTTGACTACTGCTTCAGTGTTTTTACACTACATACCTGATAATCTCTTCTGAATTATGAATAATGACGTTGACAGAGATTGGCTTTGATTGAAGAGCGTCTTGGTAGACTGAGTACTGATGATCCGTCTGTTATAGAGACATCCCTTTCACAATATGGTGATCTTGTTTATCCTGACAAGAGGAGTATCATTCATAAGTAATGTTCAACTTTAGTCTACAGCTTCTGGGATCTTTGTGGCGTGATTTTTTTCCTACTCTGTGTGAATGACTGTATGCTTTTGGATCCATACAGAATAACTTGGAATAACTTTTCATTATATACCTTTCTGGTGGAACAGACTAGAGAAGTTTTTGATGTAGCTAATAAATGATGTTAATTGTGAGTAGATTGCGTTCTACCACACATAACTATAGCTTTCTTACTTTATGGTGCAGCTGGTTTAAGGCAAAGAGAGGTTTTATATGCTTCAAATTTTTGTACCAGCTATTTTCACACTCTTCTAACCATGAGTCAGTCATTCTAAACACTTAAAATAAAATCTACATGATAAGTCATTTGTTATGGCATATTGTTAGCTGTTGTGCATATTGGGACTGTGCAAGGGACGAGGAGATATTCCAGATAGCATAGTGATTGCTGCTTTTATAGAAAAAAAAAAGTTTCTTCCTTCCCTGTGCAAGTATAGTCCTTCTCACCTTTTATTAAAGAAGGAACCTGCACTTTTTGTTTTTCTTACTACCGGAAATTCTTTTGTTCTCTAATCTTCTCAGTTTTATTTATTGCAGTTATTGAAGCGTGTATCGAATAATTTTTTAAACAGAGTATCTTTGTCTTGTTCTCTTACAATATTTTAGTGTTGACTCAGGATTGAAGTGATCGATAAATGCTTTAGCCATGACACGGTCGAGGAAATTATTCATGCACTGGTAAGTTGGACGAGAAACCCTGACAAGGACTCTCATGTTTATAGTTGGAAAGTCTATAATGCTTGACATCATACTGCTTTTTTGAGATGGTATGACTGATTTTTTATTTTGACGACATGATGTTAGAATTAGCACTAATCAGCTGAGAAATGCAATGAGTTAGTGTAGTTAATATCCTAGATGTTCTATTATTACCATCTTATTAAATTGGTGTTGCTTAGGAAACTGAAGCAGCTGACTCTTGTGATGAATGGTGTGCAATGACCCTCAAGAAACTAAGGGAAGCTTCTCCATTGAGCTTAAAAGTCACCTTAAGATCTGTGAGTTACCATTCTTTTGATTTTCGATGTTAGACATAGATTCCTTCTCTCAGACATTGACTTGGTTATAATCATCGCTTTCAGATTTGTGAGGGCAGATTCGAGACTCTTGATCAATGTTTAACTCGAGAATACCGAATATCCCTTCGTGGAATCTCTGGAGAAGTTTCCAAAGACTTTTGTGAGGTACGCAAATCTTGGACGTGCACAGCAATTGTACGATTGAATCCTGTGTTTTTCCCCCTCTCTACTTACTGTCAGATGATTGTACTCTTTGCCATCTGAGGGGTTGCAAAAATATAGCTTATGTTCTGATTAATAGTGCTTTTTGCCATCTATAGGGTGTTCGGGCATGGTTAGTGGATAAGGACTTTGCTCCAAAGGTAAAATTAAGTCCCAATTTTTCCAACCTTACACATTTGCTCAACTTACATGACAGAAATTATCGTGGGTTTTTCAAATGATGTGCAGTGGGATCCTCCAAGTTTGGAAGAAGTAACCAAGGAGATGGTCGACTTTTATGTCTCTCCACTTCTATCTGAGCCTGAGCTACAACTACCCACTGCCTCGCGGGAACCCTCTGTATGACAGATTTATGAATGCTGATGAATTTTTCAGCATCTTCAGTTTTGTTGGTTAGGTATTAAACTTTGTGATTTAATTTTATCTTGGTTTGTGCATACCCTCGACAGTTCAATATCATAATTTCCTTGTATGTTAAGTCTTTCTCCCGGAAATTCCACACTGACAGCACCAGCGCAATAAGATGAACAGCTCTACCCTGATCACCAGCTCTCTCTCTCTCTCTCTCTCAATGTTGCTGGCATTGTTTTAGATCCCAAGCCACCGTACCATTTTAGCACAATATTGTTCTTCATTGCTCTAATTAAAGCTGGCGCAGAGAAAATTTCATATAGGTTTCGATGTGGAAATCAAAAGGCATATCTATGGGATGAGGCGACTATTAGAATTATAAAGGGGAAAGTCACGGGGAAAAGGATCCAAAAGTACGGAAAACTGCAGATCCTCCAAGTGTAGTGAAATGATAATTATAAGATTGCCATCTCAATATGACCTTAAGAAATTCAAAGATCTGCATGGTTGATGGAGGGAAATTCATCCAAATTGGTCTAGCAAATAAGTCTTAATTTCCTTGTGAAGAAGGTTTCGAACCTGTACGAAGATCTATATATTTGGTGGGAGGAAATACATCCAAACCTGCAAAGTTAGGCTAGAATTAATATGTTCATTGCAATTTTATTTGTATGACATGATAGTAGGTTACAATTATAACCGGAGTGATTTTGTAAGAGAGTTTGAATCTTCCTATTTGGGCTAAGTTGTTCTCGGTACCCAAGTGGGAATGAGCCAAGAGGAAGCTTAATATCAGGGTCCTTAGAACAAATGGTCACAGGTGAAATTCTTTCACTAGCTTTGCTTGCTATGATCAAACAATTCATGAGCAATTTAGTAAATATCGAAGAACTACCAGATTATCAACTTTGGAGAACAATTCCCTCAACAACAAAAATTGCGCACTAGATGATGAAAAATGACTTGTACACAAAATGAGTTCAAGTCCATTATTTAGAAACTCGCTGCTTTCAATATCAGGCCACTTCTGTTAAACCTTGGCCAATGAATGTTGACAAAGATAATTGCTAACCAGCCACCTAATCATTGGATGGAAATGTATCAGTGCCAATCAGCTGCTTTTTGCTACGTCGGTTTATGTTGAAGAAACCGTCATGTTCATGTTGAAGAAACTGTCATACACAAGCCAAATATTAGAAAGTACTTTGTCAGTTGAACCATATGGAAACAAATTTGTACTACACTCGGAGAAAGACTTGACCTTGGACAAATGGTTAATGAATCCTTAACGCAGAGGAATATCCTATGCATTTCTTGTTTCTGGAAAACTTGTCCCTCGACTGTAGTTGCCTTTGAGTTTGATCAAGAGCAGTCTGAAAGTAATATTTCAAAGCTATCACTTAATTTTTCAATCAACCAAAATGATGACACTTGACTTGGTCTTTCCATCTCCACGGATTCTTTATTGTCCTTCATATGCTTCCTCTGTTTCGAACTTCAAAGAATTTCAGCTTTAATGCTAGGAAAGTCACCTCTTCAGTTGACAAACACAGACAATATGGTGATATACTTAAAGGGTTTGAACCTTCACAAAATGGTCATATTTGGAGCAAGTTCATCAAGACCTGCAAAAACAGGTTGTGATTTAAGTTCAATATCCACTTCTTCAGTCTGTGACATGATAATATTAGATTGAAACATAGAGAATAATGGTGGAAATACGGTTGGTGTCTTCCTCCATCATCTGATTTTGCTTTTCGGGTGGAGTCCCTTCTCTGACATCCTCGCTAATTTCACGATCCGAAGAACTTGCAGATGAAAAGGACAGAGGGTCAAGCTCGGTATCAAGCTCTACGGCATCCCCTTCCATTTTAGCCTCCTCCTACATGAAAAATAAGATTTTCTTTAGCCAGTATTCTAGGATGAGAAAATGCAGTTGCCATCAAATAAATCTTTTCCTTAACATTGATTTTTCCTTTTTCACAAACAAGGGTACAGCAAACTCAGGGCTCCTATCTGCAAGACACAGAAGTCTATATGCTGCTAAAAAATGATGATTCAGTAGTCCATGTAGTGTAAAGTCTCCCATTTTCTTCCTTCAAATTCAGTTTTACTTTTCCAAATTAAGTTCCTCTATGAAGCACATTATGACCTTCCATATCCCTCGGAATGTCCAGAAGTGAAAATCTCTGACCATGAAATTCTTACATTTAGGTGACTGAACTTGAATGTATTAATGAAAGAAGCAAAAGGAAAAGACAATATTACTACAGGAAATTAAAATAAAAATGCACTATATGAAACATGACATTTATATTCAGTCTATGAGTTTGAAGTTCCATTTTAATGTCTGTATGAACAGAAATTATAGATGAAGTCAATCGATATAGGAATATGACCAAAGAGAGGGGACCAAAGAAAATGGAAAGGAAAGCACGATGCCATTGCCTATATCATATATCTCCTCTCAAATGGCGACTTTTGGTTTGTTATGGTAGGGAAAATTTGAGAATTCTAGACATTTGCAAGTGAAAAAATGAATTCTTTAGACTGGTTGAAAGAATTTTACATCTAGCTCATATGGTAGGTGACATTCTTTGATGTTACGATAAAATCTTGGCTGATGCTCACCTTGTTTTTCTCTGATTGAGGCGCGACCGGGGCGGCAGTCGGTGACCGGTGACCAGCGGGGAGGGCCAGCAACTGGCGACCGCTGGCGGCGGCGGTGGCGGGTGACCAGTGACCGGCAGCAGTGGCGGTGGCGGGCAGCCGGCCCTGTGACTCGCAGCACCGGCAGCGGCTGACCGGCAACCGGCCCTGGCCGCGGCGACGGCGGGCGACCAACAACCGGCAGCAGCAGCGGCTGTGGTGGCGGCGGGCGACCGGCGACCGACAGCCGATGGGTGGGGGCCGCCAGCGACTGGTGACGGACGGCCCTCAAGCGGCGGGCGGCGGCACCTTGTTTGTAATCCTTGAAAGTGAAAGAACGGTGCCACCTAAATCCCAGTAAAGTACTATTTCGCACTCATCCGGTATTTTCGAGTTCGATATGTCAACCAATGTTTCCAGTGAAGGAAACTTGTAGACCTCTAACTTAGTCAAAAACTCTAGTTCGTTAAGGCCCTCAACAACCCGCAGCTTAGAGCACTCATAGATGGCCAAATGGTGAAGGTTCTTCAAGTTCGATACACCGCTTAACTTCTCCATAGCATCGCAATACATAATGAAGATGATTTGCAATGATGACAATGTACCGATGACTTGAATCTCAAGTAGGTTTAGGCAGCTAGTCAAATCAAGTCTTTCCAGTTTCTTCAAGACATTGGGAAAGAAGAAGTACTCCCGGTGGACAATAGGTCGACTCACTTGAAGAAGACTCTGATTGATCGAGGACCCCGAGAGATCCTCCCTCACCGCAGAATACTATCCTTCCAATTGACCCGCAGTCATTAATGGATAATTCCTCCAGTGATGCCGGTAAATCAGGAAACTGAATCTCAATCATATTATCGCAATGTTGTACTTTCAATTTCCTTAAGCCATATGGTATGAATAAGCTCTGAAGGTCACACCTGTCCAACCGTAAGTCCTGCAATTGCGAAAGTCCATAGAGTTGAATTTCTCGTAATCGTGAGCGACGGAGCTTCAAAAATGACAGAATTTCCAAGTTGGATAGTGGCGATCCTGTCGAGCTGAAATCTATGAGTTTTAAAGAAAGTAAAGAAGGCGGTAGCTGCTTGAGGGGTTGCAAATCGAGACCATTCAAAGTAAGACGTTCTAGAAGAGAAAGGAGACCCAACTCCGTAGGTGGCACGGCAATGTTGAGAAAACACAAGTCCAACTCCTTTAGTTTGGATAGCCTTCCAATCCATCCCAAGTCACATTTGTGCTTTAGGTTTGACGAACCATCACTATAATTAGAGCCATCGGATAGTTCCAACTCTACCAGATTGGTAAGCTTTGAGAGATTTGGGACCACCTGCAGTGAGCGAGATATAACATGTAGATGGACTAAACTCGTTGGAAGCTCAGGCAACTCTTTAATCTCATCACAACATACTAATTTAAGTGTCGAGAGGCGAGAAAGCATGTTGATTGTTCCTGGAACTCGATTGATTCTGGTTTTCAATAAATATAGGACTCTTAGAGAGGATAGATGTCCTATTTCATCAGGAATTTCACCTACCAAATTCATGTGAAATATAAGATGGAGCTCCTCCAGTTTCTCCAACATTCCCAAGGCTTTGGGTAACTTCCGTCGATGTGTATCTCTTGTAAAACCACTACGCCATGACAAATTCAGAGTGCACAATGATTTTAATTTTCCAATGGAATCTGGAAGTTGTTTAATCATCGAACTGCTCAAGTCGAGATGTGACAAAAACCGCAGCTTTTCAATGGAATCCGGCAAGCTTGTAATTCCAGTATATGAAAGGTCCAACTTCCTTAATGATGCTAAGTCGCCGACAGAGGTGGGAAGTCCCCTCAACCAAAAGTTGTGGCGCAAAGAGAAGCGCTCAAGCTTCACTAGCCTTTCAATTTCATCAGGTATGCGTTCAACGCCCCGACAATCAATAATATTCAAGTCAAGCAAGCACGTTAGCTTTCCAATGGACCTATCAATTTCCTTCAAAGCGAATATTTCATCACCATCAAAAGTCAACCTCTCTAAATCCAGGCATCTAGACAAGTCGGGAGTTCTAGTAAGGCCATTACATTCTACAAAAGCCAGACTTTTAAGTTTGGTTGCCATCTGCAAAATGGAAGTACAAACGTCACAAAAAGAAGCCAAATGATGTACAAGACAATTGTTATAAATCGAGATGAAACCATACCTTGCATAATTCCCCTATTTTTGAATCTTCAACCAACAGGAATAAAGTTCAAGGACAACTAAATTCTTTGCATGCACACTAGGCACGCTAAGATTAATGACCAACAACGCCACGAAATCCATCTCAACTTTGGTAGAGAAACAATGAAATCCCCATGCAAGGTCCCATCCATGATAATCTCAAGAACCTCAAATTTTTAAACCTTGTAATATCCTCTTGGCTAATTGAATTATCAGGACTCATTCTCCGTGGTGAATCCCATACTTCAACAGCTACGTACCTTAGATCCAATGCTTCAACATCTGACATCTACCAATAAATCAATTGCAGTGATTAGTTGAAGTTTGTTAGTAACCAGTAATTTTATTTACAATTTGAATGAATGAAATGGAAGAAAAGATCATGAGCAGAAAGTTGAATCCTCAAACGCAGGATGTCATTTTTTCATATGAACATGATAGCTGTCTTACCTCTTCAATTCTTTCGAAATCCAAGGAATTATCGCCGGTCCATACCCTACTCCACTTCTTGAGAAGATTTCCTTGACGAACAATTTCCCGTCCCAGGTCTCTCAATTGGTCATGCATCCAAAATCTGTTCTCATCCTTTATCTTTATCAAGGACATTTTAACAAGGACATCAATTTCTGAGTTAGGATAAAATTCACAAGCCTCCCACATGTATTTGGCATTCGTCATATCCTCATTGATGAAAAAGCATGCGACATCAAGAAAAATTTCGCGCTGACGTTTGTTGAGGGCCTCATAGCTAATCATCAACTTCTCTTGTACACATTCATGTGGCATTTTCTTTAGTTGGTTTAAAGTATCCTCCCATTTCGCTTTGGGCTTTCCAAAAAGTAATGAACCTATAACTTCAAGGGCCAAAGGAAGGCCCCCGTAGTTTTGACAATATCTATTGAGAGGCTGTCAAAATCCTTTGCCAGAGAGCGTCCACGAAACGCATGCCTCTTGAAAAGTTGGAGTGCATGGTCAGGATTCATCACCTCCATTTCATAAGGCAGAATTTGGATTGCATGGTCAGAATTCACCTCCTTCTTTTCAGGAGCCATTCTTTGCTCAATAATCTTCAGTACATTTTGTTCCTAGTGGTGATAATTATTCTTGTTCTGGGATGCAACCGATCTTGTCCAATTAGATTCTCGATCTGTTTTTTCTCATCAACATCATCAAGTACTATGAGAGCCTTCTTATCGCCAAGTATTTCCCCTATCCTCTTCCTTCCATAATCAACATCATTAATACTTTCTGCTGCACTGGAACTATCCATATCTCTTAGTAACTTCTTCTGCAACGAAACTAAACCCTCCTTCTTTGATGTTTCTCGAATATCATCAAGGAAGGCGCAACACTTTCCAAAGTGAGAATAAAGTTCATTGTAGATGACCTTGGCTAGAGTGCTTTTACCAATGCCCCCCATTCCATGAATTACAAGCAGCCTCGCTTTATCACTAGAGTTAACATCTAACTTTTCCAATACTTCATCCTTTCGACCATCAAGTCCGACTAAATCTTTAGTCACAGACTTTTCTCTTATCTTCAGCTCCTGCAAAACCGCTTTAACTACCAAGTCCAAAAGTTCCGCTTGGCTGCCACAAATAGAAGCAAGTTGATTAGTTACAAAAGCTATATCGATCATACAGATTAACATGTATGCCTCTAAATCCATAAAACGGTGTACTCCTTTTATTTATCCTTAATAACTCTTGCATATGATTCTACCCGTATTTTTTTTTTAAAAAAATGTGAAGATTTGCTAATTTATTTATCTCAACATCCCTTAAATTGGACGGCTTAATTCTAGAGCCAGAAAAGGTCAGAGGATCTTTAGAGCTTACTCTTTACATTCTGACAGTTCCCAACCCTTGATTTTATCGACCTTCTTAAGAGCCTTCTCCCAGGATTCTACTTCGCGTGGAAATTTCCCCTGGTGCTCCTTTATGGCCGTTTCGTACAATGATGAGTTTTCAGGGTTAACATCTTTTGGCTCCACATCGTAAAAGACGGGTAGAATTTTTTTCTTCTCCGGATCGTCGGCTGTGTTGTCCACCATCTTTGCGAGTTCACGGAGACACCATTTGCTACTAGCATAATTCCGTGAGAAGATGGGTATGTAGATTTGGGAGTCGTCGATCGCTCGCCGGAGCGCTCCACCAATTTCTTCGCCAACTCGAAGTTCTTCGTCATCCATGAAGGCATGAATACCATTTTTTCTCAAGTCTCGATGGAGGAAGCTGGTGAATCCATCTCGAGTATCTCGGCCACAGAAACTCAAGAATACTTGATACTGGCCTCTCCTCTTGCATGGAAGCTTTGCTACTCTATGTTCCACATCTGAGTTCGCCATGGAAAAGCTTTACTTTGCAAATGGAAGGGTCTCTCAGGTTCCTCTATCACCAACTTGAATTAGTATTTTAGAAATTATAGACTCTGGCAAATGACTACATTAACGTTGCCTCATGTAGATATACCAACATCCAAGGAAAGAGATTCCACATTTCCAATTATTAATTCCTAATGACCAGAACATGCTGCCTTTAGAAGTAAGTTTTGTGTTCTCATGCACAAACTGAGTAACTCCCTTCAGCAATTCTCAAGAAAAAGTACACTTAGAAGAAGATAGAGCTTAGAAAGGAAAGGGTTTAGTACCTGATACTAACAGGCCAGCCATTGATCATGCCAAGTGCTCGCAAAGCATCTTTCCACCTCTGGATCCGGTGGGGCTTCTCCTGCTCGAAACCCTTCTCGCCTCGGCCAATATTCTCCGGGAAAAGTCTGGGCTGCTCTCGCAGCTCTCTCGGGTCAATGCCCCAAAAAATGAGCAACACGATAAGACGTCACTTTTTTTTGCATTCTAGGATCTTCACCAGCTTGTTGAGGCACCATGGTGAGGAATGGAAATTCTGAGAGACAACCACGACAGCAATCTCCGACTGCTCGATTACTTCATTGATCGCTGGCAATAACTTTACTCCTCCATCCAGTACCAAAAAAAGAAAACCACCAATAATAAAGTTTATCTACTTTGAACTCTGGTGGATATGATACTCCATCACTTCACTTCCCACCTAAAGGTCCCCACTTAACTTTTGTCTAATAGGTTTCCCCGTAGTTCTGTTCCACCAGAATCAAGTTCCTCCCTTGCTAAAGCTAGATAACAGGACTTAAACCCAAAGTCAACCTTTCTAAAGTCCAGAAATCTTGTTTCCGCCACTAATATACATGTTGAATGTGCATAGTTTTCTTCTTATTTATTGTTGTCTGTTGAACACCTGTTGGGCAAAAGATAAGATGATAGAGAATTGCGCAGTGGTTAAGATGACCAACAAAACAAGCCAACACAATCTCCGCCATTTCGAGTGAGTTATAATGCTGAGAATATCGAAATTACCCCATCAAGAACGATAAAAAAAAAGGTTCAAATGTACACCATCTATGTCCAGTTGAATCAGCTAAGATAAATTAAACTCTACTCATCATGAGCCACGCCCGGAGCCTCTAGAAGTCATTTCAACAAGAGAGAAGAGACGAGGAAACTGATTCAAACATCCGGAGACAAAGCAACAAGCAAGGCAACATTACACTAAGCCAGGCCACACAGGTCCTGCAAACACGATGCAAAAGGCCGGTGCATGATGTTACTCACTGGGAGTCATTGACCGAGAAGCTCTCTTTATACACAATGACGGGAAGCATCTCTCTCAGTTCTTTTGTCAAACCCACTTCAGGCTGCCAACGAGAAATCGACCAATCAGCAACAATATCAGAGCAAGATCCAAACTTAGGGAAAGATAGCGGGACCCATCAGCCTCTCTTACTCTGGGGACGTCGGCGCCGTGCCCGTCGATCGGTAAAGGAGCGCGCATGCAAAGAGAGACCCAATCGGCCCGCCGGCGGCGGAGGTAGAACATGTAGAAGGAGAAGAGAAGGACGAAGGTGAAGACGATGGGGACGGAGAAGATGAAGGCTTGGTACAGCTTCAGCTCCGTCAAGCTGGAGCCGGCGCCGGAGAGGAAGAGCAGCAGCCCTCCGGGGGGTCCGAGCTCGACTTCGAACCGGTCTCGGCCTCAGACGACATCTTCCGCCAACCCAGCTGTCATTCGACAAGAGAAAGGAAAATGGTCGAGCCCGAATGGATGAGTGCATTCATCCTCTTGCAGTGACTTCTACACATAATCGACAACAAGAAGAGCAGAGAAAGAAAAACTGCGCAACAACCTGCAGGAGTTTTCCTTTGGCCGAAGAGGAAACTCATCGTGCTCGCCGGAAATCGCAAAGATCGTCCGCAGTTTTACAGGCGCGAAGCTTTCCTTGCGATCGATCAAGTTGATCCTCGCGGCGTCGATCGCTTTGCGGTGACAATCGCTTCGCTGGCGGTGCTCTTCTCGCGGCGTCAAATCGCTCACCCCTAGTTCCAGGTTCCCCAATTTCTGTCTGATGGTGGAGGAGCCGACGAAACGATGATGGAATTGGGGATGGGATAGAAATTAGGGCTTTTTTGGGGAAGGAGGGAGACCGGACAGGACCGGTTCCGGTTTCGGTTCCTGTTCACGGTTCCGGTTCCGGTTCCGGTTCCGGTTCCGGTTCTATTAGGAACCGGGAACCGGAACCGGAACCGGCGGTTCCGGAAAATGAGGAACCGGGAACCGGAACCGGTCTCCCTAGAACCGGGAACCGAGACCCTCCGGTTCGGTTCTCCGGTTCCCGGTTCTACCCGGGAACCGTGCTCACCCATTCGTCCTCGTGGGATCCTATTCCAATGACTTTTCTTGGACCCAATCCGCAAGCGAGTACAACATTTGGGTAGCCGGCGCGTGGGTGTGTGACCCTCAACGCGCGTGAGTAGTCAGTGAAGAGACAGAGTGGCAGAGGGGGACAGACGCGCAGTGGGTAAGGACGAAAGCGAACGTAGAAAAGAGAGATCATTAAATCGAAACGTTGTGCTGGGTCTATAAAGTAATCCCCATTCTAATAAAGTTGGAAACCAGAAAAAAAAATTCAAAATTTCACTTAAAACTTCCTATATTTCCGAAATGAATAATTTTCAAACTTTTTGATAAAAATGATAACTAAAAATATTTTACCATCAATGGTAATATTTAGATATTAATTATTATTGATAAATTCAATGGACTATTTGAAAGTACAAAGGTACTCTCGCTCAAAGTTAATCAATGACATTTTTAATTAGTTGGGTAAATATTATTGTTTCAATAATGGATCCTAATAAATTCTCAAATACCAAATCGAAAATTATTTTATTTATTGCATTTTTTTAAGTAGTCCAATTAATTTCATATATAAGTAATCATTTTGAGAAAAATATTTTTTAATTATTCATTTTATATAAAACTGAAACCTAAATAATTCAATATTAATTAAGAATGATAGTGTAAATTATTATATATGCACCATGCACCTAATTCACATATAATTTTTTTTCATTTACTATTAACATGAATTTTTTTACAATAAAGTGGTAATAAAGATTTCGTCATGGTTATAGCAATGCATATTGAGTCCCACGTACTTATTGATGGAACACTTTTTCTTTTGGATTTTGTAAAAGTTTTCAAGAAACGACTTTTTATTGATTAAATTAATTCCATTGTGTACAACGTGAGTTAGGAACTCATTATTCTTCACGATTTTTTTCTATTGCAGCTGTAGATTCATTGCTTTGGACTCCGCGTTTCGGTAGAATTACTACTTTACCCCTAGAGATTTTTGTGAATTTCCTGACTTGCCATCGAAGCGTGCTGATTAATCTTCTAACGGAAGCTCATACGAATCCCTCGAGAATGATTTTGCGAAAGGTTTTATAAAAACAAACCACATAATATGCGATGACATTTAATGAATTGTTATTTTAAATCAAGTGTAGTTTGATTAGAGCTTATTGTGTTAAGTGTGCACATCGCATCGTACACAACGATTGACTTGATTAATTATTGAGCAAAGTGAATGATAAAAATAGGAAAGAAGATATGTGTCATTAAAAAAAAAATACTTATTTACAGTTTATGTAGCATTTCTTGTAATATTCAAATTCGTTTAATGTAAATTCATAATAAATCAAATAATTGAAATATTGAAATAACACACACAATTGTATACTAGTTGTGCTCCATTGAAACAATTGTGCGAAAATCATAAATTATTGGTAAATCATTTTAAAGCAAAATGCTAGGATTTGTTCCTCGATTATCATGTCCTTATTTAATTTTGCTTCTTTTTTTGTGGTGGCAAATAACAATTATATGTCTTGTAATTCTTTTCCATACGATTGTGATTATGTATTAATCTCATCTACGGATATTATTTTACTTGTAAATTTCTCTCAAAATTGTGAAAATAGTGGAAAACTAAGATCGAGATAATGATCTTGATTAATACCCCGTGCTCTTTGAAGACATCATGTTTCATTACCTACACTCTTCTTGAAAAGCTTCGCTAACTACACCATGCTTCTACTCCTACGCTCCACTTTCTCGGACAAACATAATGACTTGATCGATTCGTCAATAGTCATAGCCAAGAGACTCTAAAGGACAAAAGGCAAATGGAAACTTACTCCTGGGATCGAAAAAATGCACCGATACAAATTCCATTCCAATGTTACTATACAGGACAACGCAAAGTGCAAGGGGAATATCATAATGTATACATATGAAGTGCAAAGTAAGAATTTCTTAATCTCACAAAGGAAAGAAAAATAACAAATATCGCGGTTCAATAGCTACTTTATTTTATTCCTAATCACCGCGGCATTCATTTTGGCTCTTCAAATAAAAACAATTTCCCAAGCAGGTCCCATTATTAGAGGAGGATAATTGCTCTGCCCACAATTTCCACGACATTGTATGGAAGTTGTGTGGAACCTAACTAGCAACACCCACATTCTCACGTGCAATACTGGCACATGCTTGATTTGCTTTTTTCTATTAATATATAAACAAATCAATTTTAATATCACTAAAAATCTTAAATTGATATATCCCGTGACAAATTAACCATTCGCTAATTTCTGTCAAATTGTCAAATTGGATGACATGTGATAATTAACGGATACATTATTTGAGATTTTATTGTTACAAATATATCATTTTAGGATTTTGGTAATCTAAAAGTCAATTTTTGATAAATTTATGATTGGTGCATCGGTTTGAATTTTTTATAATAAAAAATTACTTGATAAAAAATTTATTATATACATATCAATTTAAATTTTTTCGTGATATTAAATTAATAAATAAATAAAAAACCAACGTGCGATAAAGATTCTCCCTACTCGAGAGGGTAAGCATATTTTCCACCAACTAATTTCGATTAAAATGTAGAGTGGGATGATGCCTCGTCAGTCTGTTTTTCGCAGGATGCATGTGCATGGTCGGTCGCTGTCCCATCCCATCCGTAATATTATCTCGAGAGCAATAAAAATGGGACCCACTTCTGAATTTTGCAACGCCGAGTCATAAAACCCTTTACTCACATTGCACGACGTTCTAGCCATCCAACGGTCCTAGACTCTTGATGCCGATTGAACGGCTGCGATGCATGATGCACGGAAAGAGCAAAATAATTGCGCGCGTGATTCCCTACAGCAACAGTACGCGGGGCGGAAGGTGCATGGAAACGGGCGTGTTGACTTGTCTTGACTTGCGTTTTTGTATTGATAAAGAAAACAGAAAAGAGAACCCACGAGCATTCCCTGTTTAATGACGGAAGCAAAATGTAAAGGAAAAGGAAAAGAGGGGGTGCTTCTTTTTCTTTTTTCTTTTTTTTTCCTTCTTCCTTCTCTAATTAGGGATAGAGATGAGGACCGGCAATGGCCAGCCCAGCTAGTGGCAAGGCGAGTTGTCCTCGCGCTGGTTAGAGAAGGAAGAAAGAAAGGAAAAAAAGAATAAAAATAAAAAATTCAAAAAAGTATTAAAATATTATTAAAAATTATTTAACACGTCAATACTAGCTCCATCATATAAGATATCGGCATTTACGTAAGTAATTTTTGATCAAAAGTGGTTTTATAGATTCAATTGATAAATTATAAAAGTATTTTAAAATTAAATTGAAAAAAGTATAATAAACTTAGGAATTTTTAGATTTTTTTGACACACAACACGCTCTACTGTGCATGCTTGAACAATGTTACGTTCTTTTCATCCAACGGTCCAAGACTCTTCGTGCCGCTCGAATCGCTGCGATGCATGCCGCATGAAAAGCGCTAAATAATTGCACGCGAAATTCCCTGTAGCAGCCATACGCAGGAGGTGCGTGGAAAAGAAGCTCTACAGGGAAAGCACTAAATAATTGCACACTACTTTTTGACTTGACCTGCATTTTCTATTAATAATGAAAACAGAAAAAATAATTGATTGAATTAATTAAATATAATTAATTCTTTTGTGGGACATTACATAAAAATGCATTCGTATTGTGGGAATTTTGGAGTAATGATTTGTCATGAATATATCTCTTTAGATGTTTTGATGGACTAAAAACTAGTTTGAAGTAAATTTATTATGAATATATCAGTTTAAATTTTTTATAATTAAAAATATTAATTTAAAATAAATTTATTACGAATATATTAATATACATTTTTTTGCAATATTAACTTAATAAATAAAAGGGAAAACTGACGAGCAATAGTGATGCCCCCTACTCGAGTGGGTAAAGCATATTCTCTAACAACTAAATTTGAATGAGATGTAGATTGCGAGAATGCCTAGTCGGGTCTCTTGTTGCAGGATGCATGTGCATGGTTGGTCGTTGTCCCCTCCCATGTGCAACGATATCACGAGGGCAATAAAAATTAGATTCGCTTTTGAATTTTGCATCGTCCGAGTCTGACCAGATCTCTCGATCGTACATCTTCTCAGTCATAAAACCCTCGACCCAACTTGCACTGCTTCCTCGCCATCCAACGGTCCAGGACTCCTCTTCGTGCTGATCGAACGGCATGCGTAGCATGCTGCACGGAAAGCGCAAAATAATTGCTGGCGTGTTCCGTACAGCGGCCATACGCGGGAGGCGCGTGGAAAAGAAGCTCCGCAGGGAAGAGGGGCCTTTTTGACTTGACCTGCTTTTCTTATTAACAAAGAAAATAGAAAATAATTGATCAAATTAATTATATCAAATTAATTCCTTTGCATTCATGGGAGTTGCAGCATGCATTCATCTTAATTACGTTAATTCTTTTTGTGTCGCCAATAAGCCATGCCCAGTGCACGAGTTAGGAACAGTTATAATGAACTGCGACTCTCATGTTTATATATTTATTTTTTCACCATTGATACAAATTTTAAGTGAATCAAATTATAATGACAACTATGATAAATGAAAAGTAAAATCTTAAATTGATATGTCAATTAACTTTCACGTGTCATATAATTTAATAATTTGATATTAAAATTTAACAGAAACTAACAGATAATAAATTTAATCATAAGTATATTAATTTAAGATAAATTTATCAAATTTGTATTCATTTATAATTTTTTATGATAAATCATAAATTTTGAATAAATTTATTATAATATATTAATTTTTGATTTTTCGTTAGATTAATCTATAAATAAAAGAGAAAATCAACACATGTCAATCGAACTGTCGTGATGCACACCGCACGAAAAGCGCTAAATAATTGCACCCGTGATTCCCTGCAGCAGCCGTACGCGGAAGGTGCGTGGAAAAGAAGCTCCGCAGGGAGGGCCTTTATGACTTGACCTACCATTTCTATTAATAAAGAAAACAGAAAATAATTGAATTAATGAATTAAATTAAATCAATTCCTTTGCGGGACATTACATGAAAATGCATTCATTTTGTAGGAATTTCTGAGGGTCGGCCAGTCAAACTTGCCGACCCTCTCTACCAAACTCTTAAAAAAAAAAAAAGAGAGAAAAAGCATAAAAATTCCAAAAAAATTAAAATATCATTAAAAATTATAAAAAAGCCATGTCAATATTGATTGTCTATGTTAGCAATTTTTAGTAAAAATTAGTCAGATACACTCAATTGAAAGAATGTGAAAAGATCTAAGGCTAAATTGGCAAAATCGATTGGCAAAAATATAATAGATTAAGGACATATATTTTTTTGCTCAATTTTTTTTTTCATTATCAATTAAAATTTTGTTGCAAGTAATGTAAAAGATATAACAAATTTATAAATAAAAAAATCACATGATAAGTGTTGAAAATAACAGGGCCTTTAGATTTACAAACGGTAAAGAAAGTAGAACAATGGCTAAGTTACTAAGAACATGAAAATAATATTTGTTGTTTACGATATCATATAGAAAGTTTTATCTAATAATAGCATGTGGTAAGAAATAAGTCTCTTATTCAATAACAAAACAATTAGACATGTCTTAGTTACAACATGATAGCACCAAATGACATATCTTGTTCATTTTGAATGGAAAACTGAGCAGCTCTTTGCTTTAAACGACTCCATCAATTTACCCAACCATGCCTTAGAGCTCAGAAATCACCATGAGAATGGACCGAACTGCATAACACTTCGTGGAGATTGACTGCAGAGCGAGCACCACATTAACACATTCGTGATGGCAATACAAATGAGCTTCTGCTCATGTTCCAAGCCTAAGCATGCAAGAAAATTGAAGAGCTCATACTCTTGAAGAGCAATGACTTCTTTTGTGAAAGTAGAGACCATAAAAAGTCGCGACCAAGTCACGAGGAGGAGGAGGAGGACTAATATGAAAAGTAGGGAGTGACAGTGACTGGCAGACACGATGCCATGGGGATAGGGTTGAAGAGAATTAAAAGAGAGTGGCCCACAAGAATTAAATAAATCAAGAATAGTAATTTTATGATCGAACTCGCATTCCAATAATGATAGATAATTAGACAGGAAAAAATTGAATCAACAGATCATTCGTCCATATTTACGTATTGAAATTCTTCAAATTGTGCAATTTAATTTTTCTGAAATTTCCTCTGCTTTTGTCTTAACTTTACAAGTCCGTCGTCATAATCACTTGATTAATTTACATATAACAAAACTTCATAATCTAATTCACTGGATAGGATAATTTTAGAATCCAATCAATTTTTCACATTTATGTTTTCACCAAAGATTCTCGGATGTGTCCTCATTTGCTGGCTGAACTTTCTCTAACATGCTCTCATTATAATATTATAAATATATTTCTAAAAATCATAATCTCTAGATGAATTTAAAATATTTTCATTATTCACGACAATAATTACATATAAATTATCTTCGATTATAAAAGTTTCCTCATTGACTATTAAAAGTACAAAAGTTCCCTCACTAAATGTTAATTAATGACTTCTTTTAATTATCTGGGTAGATATTATACTAGTAAAGCCCATCATAAAACCATTAAACCCAAATTGCACCACATTCTTGCCATCCAACGGTCCAAGACTTTCCATGCCGATCGGACTGCTGCTATGCATGCTCCGCAGAAAGTGCAAATAACCGCATGTGTAATTCCCGCAGTGGCATGTGGGAGATGCGTGGAAAAAAACCTCTTCAGGTGCTTTTTTGACTTAATTTGCCTTTTCTATTTAATAAAGAAGATAGAAAAGAGAAAAGAAGCTGCTAGTTGGTAAATTATATTCTCCTCTACTAACTAATTCAATAAAAATATTAGATTCTCCCTTTTTATCTGTATGGCAATGTCTGGTCCGATCCAATTTATTATATCACCAAGGTCCTTTGTCGGTGCATATTTTGTGCCTAATGATGACGGCCTGTGTGTTAATAGATTGAATTAATTAAATTAAATTAACTCCTTTGCGATTAGCGTAGACTCTGATGTCAACAAAATTACCTAAGAAAAAGGAGAAGACAATATAAAACAAGCATCTTCAATTTAACTACTGTAAAAGCAAACCGAATCTTCCCAGCTCCTACTACCCCGCTAAAGAAAGAAGAGCACTCCACGATCCTTTGGTCATCTCCAATCTCACATTTCCGATGATTCTTTTTGTTTACTCTGAATCCGTCTGGAATATGCCTTTATCCACGGTTGGACTGCATTGTTTCTCTCTCTCTCTCTTTTTTATTGAAAGGAATTAAATGTTACTTTCGACAAATAAAAAAAGAAGAAGCAAAAGAGACCATCCATGAAAACACTTCAGATCATTAATGGCTTTCTTAATAAATGCGTTACATGATCCATGTTATTATAACATTTATGTGATTAATGTTTTCTTGTAATTATTTAGGTAGATATGATGGTGGGAGAGGGTAACGGAAAAAGCAAAAGAGAGTGTGAAAACACGTTAGCTGATCAATGAACTTTCTAATAAGCACGGAGGTGATCCACCCACATTATAAGAAAATTAGAACTTAAAATGAAAATTTCAAATTATCACTACAAGTAAAAGACTTAACTTGCAAAAATAACAATTAGCTGATCAATGGCTTTATTAATTATTTAGGCAGATTTTATTGTTTAAATATCGGATCATTAGGTTATTGTTTACTAAATGTAATAAAGTTACCTACCCGTTATTACAAATAGAAGGAAAACAACTATATGTTTAGAGAAATCCATTGGATGACTATGTATATTTGTAAAATAAGTACAATGAAATACATATAATATTTCAAGAAAATATTTAAAAGGCTTTGCAAATAAATGAATATAATAGAAACACCCATCAATTAATATTTAACACGTTTTTGTTATATAGCCAAGTGAACCTTATGAATTATGCAGTATCGAATTCAAAATATAATTAAAACTCTGTTTGTCTCATAAAAATATATAATTTGAAAAAATATTTTTATAAAAAATGATCGTTTGTGTTATTTGAAATAATTAGTTAATAAAAAATATTTTCATTATCAATAATAATTTATATCTAATCAATTTCGTGAATGATGAAAATATTTTCTACATCATTCATTTTTGTAAGCGATATTATCTATTATAATTAATATATATATATATATATTTTACAAATCACTCATTCTTTATTAAACAAATGGAACATAAATAATTTAATATTTGTCAAGAATTATAGTGTAAATCATCACATATGCACTGCACGCCTAATTTACATATGAAGTTTCTTTCATCGATTATTAACGTGAGATTGTTTATGATACAAAAGTAATAGAGTTTTTGTCATAGTCATTGATGGAACCTTTATTTTTTGGAATATGTATAAATCTTCAAGCAACGATTTTTTATTTTTTAAATTAATTCCTTTGCGTACAACGTAAGTCAGGAACTGATTATTCTTCGCAAATAATTTTCTAGTGCAGCTGTAGGTCGAAGGCTCATTGCTTCGGACTCAGCTTTTCCGGAGAATTACTACTATACCCCAAATTTGCGGATTTCCTAACTTGCCATCGAAGCATGCAGGTTAATCTTATGACGTAAGCTTATACGAAAAGTGATCTTGCGAAAGATTTCCCATCACAACGAGAAATTATGAACACAAATCGCATGACATACAATGGCTTTTAATGTATTATTATTTTGAATTGAGTACAATTCGATTATAGCTTATTATGTTAAGTGTGTATATCACACTATATACAATAGTTTATTCGATTCAATTAATGAGTAAATTGAATGATGAAAACAGAAGAAAATACGTGCTATTTAAAATATATTCATTAGCTTGACTTGCAGTATTCAGATTCGCTTAGCATAAATTCACAATGAATTGAATAGCCGAAATATTGAAAAAAAATGTCTTAGGAAATAATATGTACATTGCTAAAAAAAATTGAAATGAAAAAGGTGTTTTTTTTTTTCAGTTGTTCGAGTTGATGAAGATGATGCAATAAGCTAAATGGTAGTCCTCCTGATCCCAAATCGTTCCATTCAATTGGATCCTCCAAATATGAAGCTATTTCTTCATACGAGTGTAAACACAAAAGCTAGAGAAAAAGAAAAAGAAAATGTTAAGAGCGAGAGGACACATGAGATCCATGTCGCATTTCGACAGCTAGATTTCTTGCCGATAATAGTTGATTTTTGGGTTCAGATACAGAATTAGTTTCTTTAGGACGAACAACAATAAAGATCGAGATCATGATTATGACGAATTCATCGATAGTCATGGCCAACGACTCTAAAAGGACAAAGGCAAATGGAAACTTGCTGTTGGGACCGAAAAACACACCAATACAAATTTCGCTCTGATGTTATTATAAAGGACAAATCAAAGCGAAGGGAAATGTCATAGCACACACATATGAAGTGCAAATTAAGAATTTCTTAATGTCACAAAGGAAAAAGAAAATTAACAAAAATCCCAGTTCAAGAGCTATTTTTTTGTCTTCTCCACAACCATTGTGATATTCGTTTTGGCTCCACAAATAAAAACAATTTCCCAGCAGATGGGTGAATCAATTGAAAATATAAGAAATTGACTCCCATTGTTGGATGCAATAACTATTGCATGCATAATTTCCGCGGCATTGCGTGGAAGGTGTGCGGAACCTAACAAGCAATACTCACATTTTCACATGCAATATTAACACATACTTGATTTGCCTTTTTCCATTAACATAAAAAAATAAATAAAGCTTAATGCTATGAAGAACTCAAAACTCTCTAGTTTTCATTAAATTTAATCGTTAAATTGCTGAATTCATAGTTAACGAGTGTATTAGTTTGGGGTTTTACCTTTCATTTGTCACGAATGTGATTTTTTATGAAATTAATCCAAAAAAGAGAGTGAATTTGTCATAAATGTATCTCTTTAGACATTTTAATGGACTAAAAATTAGTTTGAAATAAATTTATTATGAATACTAATTTAAATTTTTTATAATCAAAAATTTAATTTAAAATAAATTTATTACGACTATATTAATATAATTTTTTTTGCAATATTAACTTAATAAATAAAAGGGAAAACTAACGAGCAATAGTGATGCCCCCTACTAGAGTGGGTAAAGCATATTCTCTACCAACTAAATTCGAATGAGATGTAGATTGCGAGAATGCCTAGTCGGGTCTCTTGTTGCGGGATGCACGTGCATGGTTGGTTGTTGTCCCCTCCCATTTGTAACGATATCATGAGGGCAATAAAAATTGGACCCGCTTCTGAATTTTGCATTGTCCGAATCCTACCAGATCTCTTGATCGTACATCTTCTCAGTCATAAAACCCTCGACCCAACTTGCACTGCGTCCTTGCCATCCAACGGTCCAGGACTCTTCATGCTGATCGAACGGCTGCTACGCATGCTGCACGGAAAGCGCAAAATAATTGCTGGCGTGTTCCGTACAGCGGCCATACGCGGGAGGCGCGTGGAAAAGAAGCTCCGCAGGGAAGAGGGGCCTTTTTGACTTGACCTGCTTTTCTTATTAACAAAGAAAACAGAAAATAATTGATCGAATTAATTATATCGAATTAATTCCTTTGCATTCATGGGAGTCGCAGCATGCATTCATCTTGCATGAAGTGATGATTTTTTTATTAATTAAATTAATTCTTTTCGTGTCGCCAATAAGC
Source organism: Corymbia calophylla (assembly GCA_014182845.1). Lineage (NCBI taxonomy): Eukaryota > Viridiplantae > Streptophyta > Magnoliopsida > Myrtales > Myrtaceae > Corymbia > Corymbia calophylla. The sequence continues at coordinate 28,543,229 of CM024695.1, forward strand.
CATGCCAACCGCGTGAGTTAGGAATAGTTGTAATGAACCGCGACTCCCATGATTATATATTTATTTTTTCACTATTCATACAAATTTTAAGTGAATTAAATAATAATGACAACTATGATAAATGAAAAGTAAAATTTCAAATTGATATGTCAATTAATTTTCACATGTCATCTAACTTTGTAATTTGATATTAAAATTTAACGGAAACTAACAGACAATAAATTTATCACAAGTGTATTAATTTATGATAAATTTATCAAATGTATATTAATTTATAATTTTTCATAATAAATAATTAATTTTAGATAAATTTATTATAAATATATTAATTTTAAAATTTTCATCATATTAATCTATAAATAAAAGAGAAAATCAACGTGCAATACAAATGCTCCCTACTCGATGGGGGTAAGCATAATCTCACCGACAAGATTTGATTAAAATATAGATTGCGAGAATGCCTAGTCAGTCTCTTTTCGGAGGATGCATGTGCATGGTCAGGCGCTGTCCCATCCCATCCGTAGTAATATCACGAGAGCAATAAAAATCGGTCCCACATCTGAATTTGCACCGTCCGAGTCCGACCAGATCTTTCCATCGCATAACGTTGCTAGAAGCAAGTTATCTTCTTTAGTCATAAAACCCCTCAACCCGAATTGCACGGCGTTCTCGCCATCCAATGGCCCAAGACTCTTCAATGCCGATCGAACAGCTGCAACGCATGCTGCACGAAGAGCGCAAAATAATTGCTGGCGTGTTCCGCACAGAAATGGTACGCGAGACGGGAGGTGCATGGAAAAGGACCTCAGCTGGGACCTCGTTGACTTGACCGGCCTTTTTTTTCATTTACTATTGACACAAAGTTTTTTACGATAAAGTGGTAATAAAGATTTCGTCATGGTTATGGCAATGCAGATTGAGTCCCACATATTTGTTGATGGAACACTTTTTCTTTTGGATTTTGTAAAAGTCTTTAAGAAACAACTTTTTACTGATTAAATTAAATTCATTTGTGTACAACGTGAGTTAGGAACTCATTATTCTTCACTATTATTTTTCTATTGCAGCTGCAGGTTCATTGCTTTGGACTCCGCATTTCTGCGAGAATTACTACTTTACCCCCAGCGATTTTTGTGAATTTCTTGACTTGCCATCGAAGCGTGCTGGTTAATCTTCTAATGGAAGCTCATCCGAATTCCTCAAGAGTGATTTTGCGAAAGGTTTTACGAAAAAAAACCACATGATATGCGATGACATTTAATGAATTTTTATTTTAAGTCAAGTGTAGTTTGATTAGAGCTTATTGTGTTAAGTGTGTACGTCGCACCGTACACAACAATTCACTTGATTTAATTATTGAGCGAAGTGAATGATAAAAATAGGAAATAAGATATGTGTCATTAAAAAAAAATACTTATCTACAGTTTATGTAGCCTTTCTTGTAATATTCAGATTCGTTTAATGTAAATTCATAATGGATCAAATAACCGAAATATTGAAATAACATGCAAAATTGTATACTAGTTGTGTTCCATTGAAGCAATCATGCGAAAATCATAAATTATTGCTAAATCATTTTAAAGCAAAATGCTAGGGTTTGTTCCTTATTTAATTTTTTTTTTTTTTGCGGTGGCAAATAACAATTACATGTCTCGTAATTCTCTTCCATACGATCATGATTATGTATTAATCTCATCTACAGCTGTTATTTTACTTATAAATTTCTCTCAAAATCGTTAAAAATAATGGAAAACTAAGATCGAGATAATGATCTTGATGAACACCCTCTGCTCTTTGAAGACGTCATGTTTCATTACCTACACTCTTCTTAGAAAAGCTTCACTAACTACACCATGTTTCTACTCCTACACCCCACTTTCTCGGACAAACATAATGACTTGATCAATTCGTCAATAGTCGTGGCCAAGAGACTCTAAAGGACAAAAGGCAAATGGAAACTTGATATTGAGATCAAAAAAACGCACCAATACAAATTCCGTTCCAATGTTACTATATAGGATAACGCAAAGTGCAAGGGGAATATTATAATGTATACATATGAAGTGCAAAGTAAGAATTTCTTTATCTCATAAAGGGAAAGAAAAATAAAAAATATCGCATTTCAATAATTAAAAAAGAATATCGCATTTCGCTTTGGCTCCTCAAATAAAAACAATTTCCCAAGCACATCCCATTATTAGAGGAGGATAATTACTGTGCCCACAATTTTTGCGGCATTGTACGGAAGTTGTGTGGAACCTAACGAGCAACCCTCACATTCTCACATGCAATACTGGCACATACTTGAGTTGTTTTTTTCTATTATAAAAAATAAATAAGTTTTAATATCAATAAGAATCTTAAATTGATATATCTCGTGACAAATTAACCATCCACTAATTTCTGTCAAACTATCGAGTTGGATGACATGCAATAATTAACGAGTGCATTATTTGAGATTTTATTGTTACAAATATATTATTTTAGGATTTTGATAATCTAAAAGTTAATTTTTAATAAATTTATCACGAATATATTAATTTGGATTTTTTATAATAAAAAATTAATTTATGATAAATTTATTATATATATCAATTTAAGTTTTTTTGTAATATTAACTCAATAATTAAAAAAGATAAACAATGTGCGATAAAGATGCTTCTTACTCGAGAGGGTAAGCATATGCTCCACCAACTAATTTCGATTAAAATGTAGAGTGAGATGGTGCCTAGCCAGTCTCTTTTTCGCAGGACGCATGTGCATGGTCGGTCGCTGTCCCATCCCATCCGTAATAATATCATGAGAGCAATAAAAATGGGACCCACTTCTGAATTTTGCAACGTTCAAGTCCGACCAGATCTTTCAATCGTAAAACGTTGGTAGAAGCAAGGTATCTTCTCAGTCATAAAACCCTCTGCTCACATTGCACCACATTCTAGCCATCCAACGGTCCTAGACTCTTGATACCGATCGAACGGCTACGATGCACGATGCATGATGCATGGAAAGAGCAAAATAGTTGCGCGCGTGATTCCATACTGCAACAGAAAAGAGAACCCACGAGCATTCCTTTTTTAATGACGGAAGGAGAAGGTCAAGGAAAAGGAAAAGAGGGGGTGCTTCTTTTTTTTGACCGGCAATGGCCAGCCCAGCTAGTGGCAAGGCGAGGGTCATCCGTGGGAGGCGAGGTTGTCCTCACGCTGGCTAGAGAAGGAAGAAAGAAAGGAAAAACAGAACAAAAATAAAAAATTCAAAAAAAAATTAAAATATTATTAAAAATTATTTTAACACGTCAATACTAGCTCCATCATATAGGATATCAGCATTTACGTAAGTAATTTTCGACTAAAAGTGATTTTATAAATTCAATTGATAAAATATAAAAATATTTTAAAGTTAAATTGAAAAAATATAATAAATTTAGGGATTTTTAAAAAAATTTCGACACACAACGGGGTATACTATGCATGCTTGAACAATGTTACGTTCTTTTCATCCAACGGTCCAAGACTCTTCGTACCGCTCAAATCGCTGCGATGCATGCCACATGGAAAGCGCTAAATAATTGCACGCGAAATTCCCTGTAGCAGCCGTACATGGGAGGTGCGTGGAAAGAAGCTCTACAGGAAAAGCACTAAATAATTGCACGCTACTTTTTGACTTGACCTTTCTATTAATAATGAAAACAGAAAATAATTGATTGAATTAATTAAATTAAATTAAATTAATTCTTTTGTGGGACATTACATAAAAATGCATTCATCTTGTGGGAATTTTCTAGTAATGATTTTTTTATTGATTAAATTAGTTGTAATGAAGTGCGACTCCCATGATTATATATTTATTTTTTCACTATTAATTCAAATTTTTAGTGAATCAAATAAATTTTATGTGATAGAGTTGAGAAATAAAAAGAAAATTCAAAGTTTCACTAAAAGTAATAAAAAAAAAAAGAAAAGAAGAAGTTCCCTCACCGCTTTGGAAAACGCGGTTGGTTTCGTTTAATAGCCATTGGATCCTTTTTACTGACTTTTCTAGGGGCCAATCTGCAAGCGAGTAGCATATTCAAGTACGTCGCGCGCGCGGGTGTGTGCAAAAGCAGAGACCATAAAAAGTCGCGACCAGGTCACGAGGAGGAGGAGGAGGACTAATATGAAAAGTAGGGAGTGACGGTGGCTGGCAAACACGATGCCATGGGGATAGGGTTGAAGAGAATTAAAACAGAGTGGCCCACGAGAATTGAATAAATCAAGAATGGTAATTTTATGATCGAACTCGCATTCCAATAATGATAGATAATTAGACAAGAAAAAATTGAATCGACAGATCATTCGTCCCTATTTACGTATTGAAATTCTTCAAATTGTGCAATTTAATTTTTCTGAAATTTCCTCTGCTTTTATCTTAACTTTACAAGTCCTTCTTCATCGTAATCACTTGATTAATTTACATTTGACAAAACTTCACAATCTAATTCACTGGATAGGACAATTTTAGAATCCAATCAATTTTTCACATCAATGTTTTCACCAAAGATTCTCGGATGTGTCCTCATTTGCTTGCTGAACTTTCTCTAACACGCTCTCATTATAATATTATAAATATATTTCTAAAAATGATAATCTATATCGTTTATAAAATGATTAATTAAAAATATTTTCATTATTCACAACAATAATTACATGTAAATTATCTTCGATTATAAAAATTTTCTCATTGACTATTAAAAAGTACAAAAGTTCCCTCACTAAATGTTAATTAATGACTTCTTTTAAGTATAAAATGATGAATTAAAAATATTTTCATTATTCAAGTACATCGCGGCGAACAACAGAAATTTACACTTGTTAAAAGCAACAAACTATAAAAATAAACACACAAGACAAGAGAACAAAGGTGAGCGGTGAGGTAAATGAATAGAGGCGAGTGAGGCAAGCAAAAAGAGGAAAGCGATGGACAAGGCAAGGAAGGGAGTGAGGCTGAGGAGAGTGAAGAGGGTTTCTTTTTTCTTTTTTTGTCAAGTTTGGGCTTGGTTTCTTTTTACTTTATAATTTACAAAAGAAATTAAACTGTGAAGAGAATAGAGAAGGAAGCGCTAAAATTTAGAATAAACAAAAGTATATGATATATATTATGTACAAGGTTAATCCAAGTTAGACAAACCATAAACTCTTAAAACCAATGACCAACCTGTATAATGTAGGGTCCAGGGGTCTTAGGACTAAGGATTGACCCCATCTCCTTGGAAACTGTATTATGACCAACCTAACTGGTCAGTCCAAGGTCGATCCAGGATTGACCACTAATGCTTACCCCTAATATGCAATATTTTCTCCAAAAGATGATAAAGAGAGCTAGAGTGAGAGCCTAGTCATGGTGGAAACTATGGAAGTGCATCCTCCTCGAGCATAACTGCACCATGCTCTCTCTCGGCGAGTGCAACGAGCGACTCCTCATGCCCTCTACTTTGTCAAGGGGTGGTGCTCGTGTGTGGCTCTCCATCCAGCTTAAAATGGGTGGCGCGCCGATCATCTTCCTCTCCCTCGCAATAGCATACTTTTGTCACCGCTCGCCAAGGGCCCCTTTACTCGCCTTGTCCTCTTGTACTAGGGGTGAGTGATTCTAGGCTCTTTACAAGTTTTGCTTGGAACTTGAAACGTACCCTCGAATACAAGTCCCTCATTTCTTGGAACTTAAACCTACTCGTCGAAACTTAAAACTTATAACACCTAAAACCTACCATGTTGCAGATTCCAAGGTCAGTTCTAGATTTTAAAAGGTTCTTTTTTTTTAATCTTTAGTTAAGCAAAATAAAAATAAAGACAACAATAGAAATGAACAAGGACTTTATTATTAATTGTCTAAGAACGAGTGTCCATATGCACCTATTAAATAGTATTAAGAAAATTTTGTAATTGTCAATGCATCGATTGCTCTTGTATTATATAGAATTATTATCTTGATAGAAGCAATAACTGTATCAAAGAAGCAATAACTACATCAAAGAAGCAATTAGAACTTCCACTAGTCTCATGGTCTGCGAAAATAAAATTCTCAATCATAAAATGGAAGTTCAGACTAGTTGTTCTAAATTATACATTCATCATCAAATGTCATGAGATACATTAGAATTGCATAAAAACATAAACTTAAAAAACAAAAACTTGTTTTAGGTAATAGGCCATAGGTCCAGGTTAGAGGTTCCAAGTTCTACGTTCTACCAACCTAAAACCTATAACCTACCCATCAAAATAGGTTTCCCACATTTTAGAATCTAAAACCTACCCTGCATACTTTAGAACCTAAAACTTACAGGTTTCCACCGGTGCAGTTCTCAGGTTCCAAGTTTTACCTTGGAACCATGCTCACCCCTATTTTGGACCCCTTCCTCTTCGTTGTCTTGGTTGCCCTTAGGGTTCTATTAGGCCTTGGTGACTACCTCCCACGGCACAATGCGAATCCCCATCTAGATGATGTGTCATCATTGTCGTCGTTCAGCACGTTGACAATTGCGGACAAACAAAACTTGAATCCCCATCTAGATGTTGTGTCGTCATCGTTGTCGTTCAGCGCGTTGACAGTTGCGAACAAACAAGACTACAAATCAAAATCGTGTCGCAGGAATAGGAGATTGGCACCTTGAGCAAATGCAAGGACTAGACTAAAATGAAAACCTAATCGGATGGAGATGATAGTCGAAGATGAATAGCTCGTTGGAGACTGGGACGATGGAGGACAAAATTACAAGGAAACCATTGCGAGGGAGTTTTGCGAACAGCAAGGCTAGAGAGCGGGAGGGAGGGGGTCATGTGCGTGTTCTGAGACTAGAGGGGGTATAGGAAAGATGAGGAAAAGTGCTTCATTCTTTGCATTGCTAAGTGAAATTATATCTATCAAATGAATGGGTTGGATCGAGTCATAAATGGTACCTTATAGAATCACTAGGGGTCATCGCTTGTTCAATAGACGTACCATTAATAGATTGATAGGACTGCATTTTTTTATTTTAATGTATTGATATCTGCACGCCGTCGCCCCCTAATTTCCCCCTGAATCTTTGTCTTCCTTAGGAGGAGGGAATACCTTCTAAATATATTATGTCTGAGGGACCAAGAGAGGGTATAGGAAAGAAGAGGGAAAGTGTTTTCTTTGCAATGCAAAGAGAGACTAGACCTGTCAAACGTGCAAGTTTGATATGGAAAATCTAATTTGATTTTCTTTCGCGCATTCTTTTTTATTTTATTTCTTATTTTTTAAAATTGAATTTTTAATTATCTTTTATTTTTATGTTTTTTCTTTCCTTTTTTTTTTCTTTTTTCTTTTTTGCCTTCTTCTTCGGCCGGTTGCCAGCCATGGCAACAATTGGCAACTAGGCACAAGCGAGCTCGAGCCTCATCACAAGTCGACGAGGCTCGAGCTCACTCGATTTCAAGATGCCTAGCTAAGCTAGATTAGCAAGCTCAAGCTCACATTGCAGACCTCGGTGAGGGCTTAGCCTCACCCAATTGGCAAGCTTGTCCCTTGCCTAGTTGGTCGCAGGCTGTCACCATGGCCGACCAATGGCCAAGGTAATGGAAGAAGGAAGAGGAAAGTAAAGAAGAAAAGTTAAAAAGAAAAATAATTATAATTTTGATTTTTAAAAAATATTCTTATAAGGCTGAAAAGGGAGGGAGAGTGTTTGTGAGCCTAGTGGATTGGAAATGAATTTTAAATTTAATCCATTTAGACTCATTTATTTTAGCCTTGAAACCTATTTTAGATAAACTCTTCAAAATTGAAAGGACCTATGTATGACCCATTTATATTTAAAATGGATTGTATATGAATTTAATACCCATTTTGATAAGTCTATAGAAGATGCAAACGCATTCAAAGAAAATATTGTGGACATAAATGGTGCCACGTGTCGCAACACCTAAAGGGCGAGGCAAACGACGAGGTGGGTCGTGATGGGCTATCAATGCCCAATGATTTACAAGAAGTTTGATGGCAATATCCGCATGAGTACTTGTTGCGCAATCAGATATGAAAGGTTTGCAACATTTAGCGGATTGCTCTTCTCGTATTACGTAAAAGCATAGTCTAGGTTAGACAACATAGGAAAATATTCTAAAAAATCTTAAATATCTCTAACAATCTAAAATTAAAATACTTCTTCTCAAGTATATTAGTAAGTGTTTTGGGAGTACTTGGGAGAGACTTGGATTGTGGGTTAAAAAAGAGAGTAATGGAGGAAGCTCAAGGAATCGATGGGTAGTTGAGAAAGAGAGAGAGATTACGGTATGTGTACAAATTTTATGATTTGTACACAAGTTCTTGTCTTGTAAATTTATTTTGCCACGTTGCCATCTACAGTGCACTTTCACAACCTAGGTCAGTTGCGTTTTTTTTTTTTTTTTTTTTTGGGGCCCGGGGGGGGCATGAATGCAATTATATTTTCAGGCAAAGCGTGAATCATATGAACGTGCAAATAACTACTCAAAAGAACAAAAGTCCAGCAACAGTCTTTCCCTTCCTTTGTTTGCGGACATGCTTCAGGATAGAATTTTGGGCAAAAAGCATTAAAAATAAGGATAAGGATTTGAGTCTAATTGATGCAGGTTTTGAAATTGTAAGGAGCGAAGTGAAAATTAATAGACATTGAGGAGCCAACTGCATCATGGCAAAGTGTGCTTTTCCCTATCGTTCCTGTTTCTTCTCTTTTTCTTTGAGGAATCATCTCAACTCCGATAACATCAAAAAAGAGTTTGAGGCAAAGAGAAAGATATATAAAGCTTGTTGACAATTCTTAATGGCCGTTGCCAACGAAATTCTTCAGAAAAATGGCCATGGTCCTCGAAACCATAACGATACCTCAAAACGTAAATATCATTTTTAAAGTAGTCTTTCTCAATTAGATGAAATAAAATTTAAGTTAAATTATTAAAATATATTTCAAGTTTGAGTCTACAAAAGAAATAAACCCGAGATGAGTTACTATTTTATAAACATTCAAAATCGGGCAATACATAGTGCGATAGTTGTATCTGTATTGAAGTGGAGATGAAAAGCATATTTTATTCCTTCTTCAGATTGGAGTCGGCCAACAAATTTGTTCTTGTTGACGTGAGATTCCCGAAACTGAAGTCGGTCAAGATGATTCAAAGGGGAAAGTCTATGTTGGACGTGAGTTGACTTTCTTTATCTCATATGGATTTCTTTTGTTTTTGAATTCAGCCACTGATCATCATCTCTTTGCAAATATATTACATAAATATATGGTAGGCGCAATTTTGAAGTAGCGCTGTTGTTGACGGGAGAAGTCCTTGAAGTGCAATCGAGTGCTTGACAGTGGATAATCTTTGCACAGGATTTTTTTCTTGGTGAAATGATATCCAAGAAAGATTAGTTTTTATAGTCATGAAATTTTATGATGAGATTTGTGAATTTCTTTAGAAATTGAGATATTATTTCCAGAAAAATTTTGAGTTAAATATTACATGAATTATTGGATATAATTAGGATCAAGAAACACTTAGAATATTTGAGTGACTCAAGCATGATTATAATTTATGTTGTATCGCTTAATCTATAGTAGAATTTATTATTACTTTCCCGTGGACATAATTCATTATAACTGAACTGTTTAATTTAGTGTTCCATTTATTTTCTTATTCTATTTATTTATTATTCAATTGCTTGCCTTTACAATACAAAGTTTTTCGTAAACAACATTAAAACAGGTCGATGATGAAGGTTTACTACTCTTGAAAAAACCGATTAGGCAAAGGAGGAGGCGGAGTCGCGAGGGGCAGAGGCGTCTACGTGGCAAGTCAAATGAGAGAGAGAGAGAGGTTAGGGCTTCTCCATCGCGAGTCCGGAGGGACGAAGAGAGCATAGCGGAATCGCGAGTTGAGAGGGAAGAGAGAGAAAGCAGAACGTGAAGACTGAAGAATGAAGAGAGAAGGAAGGGAGTGCGTCGTGTGAGACGGGAGGGAGAGAGAGAAAGTAGAGCACGAGGAGCTCGTCTCTCCTCTGTTGTCTGACACCCTCTCTCTACTTCCGTTTTTCTTTCTGAAAATAGAAATGTCATAGCAGAGAGAGAGAGAGAGAGAGAGTTGGAATTTCACATTAGAAAATCTGGAGTTTGAGAAAGCAGAAGGAATTGAGGTGGGTCCATTTTCTTTGTTTCTGCAAGCAGAAGTGTTACAGCGGAGAGAGAGCGCTGGAATTTCATAGAGGAATTTTGGAGTTAGAGAAAGCAGAAGGTACTGGGGTGGGTTTTTGCAATGAAAGGAGATAGGAAGACGGTCACGATGAAGTCGAAACTGAAATTCGGTTTCGTGGGTCTTGAGCGGAGCTTGAAGAGTGAACAAGAGGGCGCGTCGCGTGAAAGACTGGGGAGGGAGAGAGAGACCGCAGAAAAATGGAAGTGGTTAGAGAGAGGGTGTCAGACAAAAAAGGAGAGGAGAGAAGCGGACGAGTGGAGAGAGAGAAAGGGGCCCGCGAGAGTTTTCGACATTTCTGACTTGTGGGGCCGATACGACACGTGTCGCAAGATAAATGGGCTAGTGTTTTGCTGCGTTGGCTAAAACTCGAGAACCCACTATTTTCTCCCAACAATGGGCGTCATATTTTTAATTTTCAATTGGTTCACCTATCCGCAGGGAAATTGTTTTATTTGAGGAGCCAAAACAGATGATGCAGCGGTTGAGGAGAAGACGAAACAGTTGTTGGACTCCATTTGTTTTGTCAGCAGTTGATGATTTGAAAAACATTTTTTAAAATATAATCTTACACATCGATTAAAATAATTAATCAATTCAAAATATTTTTATTAACGATGATAATTTATGCCTAATTATTATCATAGTCAATAAAAATATTTTCCGTTATTTATTTATAAAAATGATACAAGCGATTATTTTTGAAAAATATTTTCTTAATCATTCATTTTTTACGAAATAAATAGAGTTATGAAGAGCGATTTCTATTAATTTTCTTTCCTCCTTGACATTACAGATAACATGATCTTATTTGACACTTGGAATGGGTACACTATTGCCTCTCCTCGCACTTGGCTTCATCCTTTACTTCAACATTTGAATTGACTTGTATTGGTATGTTTTCGATCCTAATAGAGAGTTTCTCATTGTCTTCATTTTATCAAAACTGAAAAGTGATTTTCCAAATAAGAGGACATCATAAAATGGTCACATTCAAATAAATGATCTAATAGGTTGATTTTTTTCCCCTATTCATGCTAGGATGTATAAAATATCATCGATTTTTACGTGATCGGTTGTTACAATTATATTCTTTATCGCATCCTTCATGCTATATTAAAACAATATAATTGGAAGATGAATCTATTTTTCACGTATTAGGATTTTTCCAAGTGAAAATAATTATGAATTAGAAATTTAGGCGCACGTGAAACTCCAAAAAAGTGCCTGTGGGCTAGAATTAAATCTTCCAAAAAACTTTTCTTTTTTTTGTCGAAATCTTCCAAAAAACTTCAATGGGGCCCTTTCCAAAGCATCAGTGCAGGGTCCGAACTCCGAAGCAATGGACCCCCAGTTGCAGCCGAACGACAATCATGAAAAAGTAAATGAAGATTCACAGGAGCCGGACTCCATTACAACTAGTCTCTAAGGTCGTTTGGTTCGAGTTTTTCCCAAGAACACCATTTTTGGCCCTTGGGAAAAAATTTTCTTTGTTTGGTTCAAAGTTTGGGAACCCCATTGGCCAAATGCCAAAGCATTTGGAATGCTTTGGGGAATGCTGAAAGCTCAATGCTGGTGAGGACCAGCATTGAGCTTTCAGCATTTCAAGAATGCAAGTCAACTCATCCTTTGACTTTTTTTTTTTTTTTTTTTTTTTTTAGAAACCCTAAAGGTGGAGCAGCTGCTGGGCGCTACCTCCGACGGCGGCGACCCGGCGACCGCCGTCGGAGGTCGCGCGAACCCCGGCGGCCGCCGTCGGAGGTCGCGCGACCCCGGCGGCCGCCGCCGTCGGAGGTCGCGCGACCCGGCGATCGTCGCCGGAGTCGCCGGGGGTCGCGAACCCGGCGTCGTCGCCGTCGCCGCCGGAGGTCGGAGGTCGCGGCGCGACGCCCGGGTCGCGCGAACCCGGCGTCGCGACCTTCGGCGGGGGCCGGCGGGTTCGGAGGTCGGAGGTCGCGGCGCAACGGCCGGGTCGCGCGAACCCGGCGTCGCGACCTCCGGCGGCGTCGACTGGTCGCGCGAACCCAGGTCACCGCCCGCCGGAGGTCGCGGCCCGGGTTCGCGCGACCCAGCGTCGCGCCGTGACCTCCGACCTCCCGGCGGCGACGCCGGGTTCGCGCGACCCGGGCGCGACGCCGCCGGAGGTCGCACGCCTGGGTTCGCGCGAACCCAACCGTCGCCGGCGGAGGTCGCGACCTCGGGCGCGACGCCCGGGTTCGCGCGACCCAGCGTCGCCGTGGCTGGCCATCCGCCGCCGGACGGCAACGCCGGCGGCCGAATCGGGCCGCCGGGACAGCTAGCCCGGGTGGCCGAGATCGGCGGCCACCGGCCCGGTCAAAAAAAAAAATAATAAAAAAACTATTTGCAAATGCAAGTTTACCAAACGGTATTTGCTTTCACCAAATGTCCAAAGTCACTTCGAAAAACTCAATTTGCCAAACACTTTTACTTTCACCAAATGCCCATTGAGCTAAAGATACTTTGGGAAAATGCAAATACATTCCCCAAAAGTTGAACCAAACGGGCCCTAAGTCGCATCGTTGGTGGATTTATTGGGTGACGCAAAGGAATTAATTTAATCAATAGAAAAATCGTTAGTTGAAAAACTTATAAAAATAATGAGACAAATAATATTTGTGATCTTTAAAATTTTAATTTATTTAATATAATCTTTAAACTTCAATTTAATGTGCTGTATTTGGATATAGCCTATGAACTTTTAATTTATTCAATATGGTCACTAAACTTCATATACATATTCAAGTTAGTCCTTAAACTATTCCATCATTCTGTTACTTCAAATTCAGGGATAGTAAATAACTTTATTACCTCTTTATTGTAGAAAAGCGACCGTTAATGGTGAAGGAAAGAAATATTGCACGTGAATTAGATGTATGCTTGATTGTATTAGATTGTTCAATTAGATTTTGATTCCATACTACATGATTTATGAGGTTAGTTGAGCTATTTAATAAAAATAATAACCTAATTTCAATGTTGTTTATGAAAGTAATTCATTATTATATGATATTTTGATAATAATATCACAAATAGTTTTTGAAAAAAAAAGTTCATTGATCACCTTAATGTTATTTTAGCGAGGAAATTTTTTTGACTTTTGGTGAAAATATAAATTTTCTTTTTATTCTCCATCTGTATTATAATGTGGATCACCTAATGCTTTTATTAAAAAAGTCATTCATTACCTAAAGCGTTTTCATGAACTATCCCTCTTGTTCTTTTCCCCTACTTCCCTTGTGGCATCTACCTAAAAAAGTGGAAAAGTCCTTGATGAACTAAATAATATTATAATGTGGATCACCTCGGGTGATAATTAAAAAAGTCATTGGTACCTAGCAAGTTTTCAAGTACTGTCTCTTTTTTTTTTTTTTTTTTTATAGTTCATCGGAAGGGATTACCGTCAGGTGAGCTAATTGCAGCAGTTTTGTGGAATATCTGGCTAGGACGCAACGCTATGGTCTTCAACCAGCAACTTCCAAATCCAACAGCAACAGTTGAAGGGGCACATGCTTTGGACAACAATTTCAAACGCTGGAATCCAAAATCAGACAAAAAAGGGAGAAAAACAGCAACCCAACCTGAACAATGGAACCCCCCACCCATCGGAGCCCTGAAGTTCAATATTGATGGATCCATAGTCGAAGGGGAGAAGGAAGGAGCGGTGGCTGGCATCTGTCGCGACCCAATAGGGAGGATGGTCGCTGGTTTCGCTGAGAGTGTGGCAGCAACAACAGCCCTTCAAGTGGAAGCCTTTGCTCTGCGGGAGGCCTTGAAGCTTCTGCACAAAGAGGCCACCAACCAACCGTCGGCGCACCAACACTCGAACATCACCATCGTCACGGACAGCTCCCTCCTACTGCAGTTTGTGATGGGCCACAAACAAAGCCCATGGGCTCTCAAGCCGATTGTCGAAGACTGTAAAGAAATGCTTGCTCGGCCCAAGAATGTAACACTGGCATACGGACCTAGGGAATCCAACTACATTGCAGACTGGCTGGCAAAAACTCACCGCAGAAAGGCTCTGCCTCATAACTGGTTAGTAGACCACCCTCCTATTTTAAAGGACCTTTTGTGTTCAGAAAGTCACAACATATGTATTTTCGACACTTTAAATGAATGACAAAACTCACTTTTATGACCAAAAAAAGTACTCTCTTTTGTTTTGTTTGCCTTACTCCCTCCATCGACGATCAGGCGAGGTCAACGAGCGCGAAGTGTGGGAGTTGGAGAAGACCAAAGGCCCGCGAGTGCCCTCCTTTCTCCAGTGGTAGTAGAAACCAGGAAGATCTGGTTTGGTTTTAATATTTAAATTGAAGGTCCTTGTTTATAATTTATTCTTTTTTTATATCTTTTCTCTCGGTAATCTTGCTTACATTAGGCTTCGGGCCCAGCTTAAGGTTGAAAATGAGTTTGCTTTATTAAATGGATCTCCTAATCGCATCCGATTTATCTCATCATTTCCATGATATGTCAAAGAAATCTCAACCCACTTTCCTTCGCATGGCATGTATACTGTTTTGAACAGAACTTTAGTTTAGTTATCAATTTCCATTTGGACATGCTTTTACAATAAGAAAATTTCTTTTATGCTATTTCCCTAATAATTGTGCAAAATTTTAATTATTTTCAATCAAATCAGCGGGTCTGCTCTGAATTTTTTTTTATATGAGGAGCTGAAGTGAATAACGAATTGGAAGGGGAGAAGGCAAAATGGCTCTTGAACTGCAATTTCTGTTATTTTTCTTTTCGGATTCTTACTTGGCACTTCATATGCATGCACCATTCTATTCCCTTGCACTTAGCTTTGTCCTTTACAGTAACATTTGAATAGATTTGTATGGTTATTTTTTTTTTTTTTTTTTATCATAATGGCAAGTTTCTTATTGCCTTTGTCTATTAGTACTCTTGGCCTGCAATTGAGGAATTGATCAGGTGATTCTGTTTGTCCGAGAAGGTTGAGTGAAGAAGTAGATGCATGATGCAGATAGTCTTGTTGCGTAAGCAAAGCTTTTTAAGGGAGCATAGATAAGATAACGAAGCATGACATCTTCAAAGAGTGCAAGGACTTCATTGTGATTATGGGCTCAATTCTAACCTTCAATTATATTCACAAGTTTGAGAGAAATAATGATTGTAGGTGAGACCAATATAGAATCATAAGCATTCCTTGAATGCTATGTTACACCCATGTGCAAGAGGATTATGAGACATAATTGTCATAATAAAAAGGAACCAAAATTAAATAAAGACATGATAATCGACGAACAAATCCTACCATTATGTTTACAAAAGACTGAACAATATTATATCGACGTACACAAGTTGTGTACCAGTCGTGTGTGTTGAAAACCTAAACATAAAGATTACTCGAAAGTTTGGTTAAGGGTATTGGCAAGCTAGACATTGTCTGGCTTGAAATACTAATACGATATATGTGTTCTAGCAACATTTATAATTGCAACTACCACCCGCGGCGGCGCTCCGCCTTGGTTAAGCCCCGTGACCTCTTGCGCTTGAGGGGAGGGTTCGAAACTGGGGAGACTTGGTGGACTTAACGCTGGTGGGAGTGTGGTGGCTAATCCTCCCACGGGCCCAGGGTTACCACCCGGCCGCCAGTGCGGGGTTGCTCCGCACAAAAAAAAAAAAAAAAAAAAACATTTATAATTGCAAAATCTACCCCGACTATGCAAATTCAAATTTGGGTGCCAGCTGGAGGACACTGACCGAGCATAGCTCTAAGACTCTGAGAACTCGTCCTTTCAGACCTGCGCGGGTTCAGTCCTCGTTTTCCAAGGTGAGAAAGAAACAATAAAACATAAAACGAGGACTTTGTTATGACTTCGTAAATTTGTTTTTATTGCCGTTCGTCCTAGAGAAACTAATTCTGTATTAAACCCAAAAATCAACTATAGTTGGCAAGAATCTGGCGACTTATTGCGACATGGCTCCCATGTGTCCTCTCATTCTTTACATTTTCTTTTTTGTCGCGCGTTTTCTTTCCCAGCGGGAAGACTACGTACTCAAATTGTCGGTGTTCACACTTCATATGAAGAACTAGCTTCATGCCATTTCCCTAGTGAGGAGAGGAAGCAGAATCACGGTAGAGGGTGAAGATATGGCACTTCACAAGAGATATGGTATTTAGTGTATTCGTGCCATGTATGTTAAATTCGTGGATGTTATTGTGTATTTATCGAGATCAACAAGAGAAAGAGATTCATGGAGAAGTAAAAAAGAAAATTATGCTACTTTTATTTCGTGAAAAATAAATAATTTGAATAAAAAATTATTAAAGGTAAGCGATTGTATCGTTTGAAATAACTACTCAATTGAAAATATTTTTATTATCAACAACAATTTATGTGCCTAACTATTTTTGTGGACGATAAAAATATATATTTTTTATTTATTTTTGTAAGTGATATAAGTTATAATTTTTCGAAAAATATTTTTTAAATCGTTATTTTTTACGAAATAAACGGAATGTAACTCTATGGCTTGAACCCGGACAGAAATTCATTTGTGGTACTTAGAGGAAGACGTAAGCAATCAATATTTGATTATGCAAGCCAATTCACGAAGCTCGATGAGAAAGAACTTTCCGGGAAGTTCATGGAATAGGACCAAGATTCATGATTAACAATATGTTTTATGAAACTTGGTTGACATAGCATAAGAGCCTGTTACTATCCTCCACTAGCAAACAATAAGGACTTGATTGATTTACGGAGGATCCAATCGAATGGAACGACTTGACAGGACCACCACTACTTTTGTGCATCGTCTTTATCAACTCCAACCACCACAAATTCTTTTTGTAATTACATTTAAAATGTTAAATCAAGTGGGACCGGAGTACACGGCAACTGTGGGTCCGCTTGGCAACTTGCCAAACAATAAAAGTTTCTATTATTATGTTTATAAAAATAGATTTAAAATAGAAATCCATCTAATAAAATTTTTGTTTTCGAGAACAAATTTATTTACGGGAAAAGATTTGAAATAGAATCAAGAATAAAAAAAGTTATTTTTTGTTCTCAGGAACAATTCCAAGAATCAGTTTTTTTTTTTATCTTCTCTTTCCTTTTCTTCTTCCATCGCCGCCCACTGGCCATTGTTGTCGGCACCGACAGTAGTCAGCGAGTGGCTGGGCAAGTTCTCAGAACCTCATCGGAAGCTCGCCCGGCCACCGACCTTGCCAATGGTGAGGCGAGCCTCCGGTGAGCGCGCCAGGCCTCGCCCTGGCTTGGCGAGCCTCCCAAGCAGTTTTGTCGGACGCTGCTGCCGGCCGGCGGCCACCGGCGGTGGCGGCAACCGGCAACAATGGAGGAAGTAGTGAAAATGAAAAATAAAAAAAAAAAAAAATAAGAAAAATGTAATAAAAGTATTAAAAAATTAAAAAGAAAATATTTTGGATTAGAAATTTTATGATTTTTTACCAAACGCATTTTTATCTTAGAATAAAAATTTTTTAGCGAGTTACCAAATACCTTTAAATACTTAGAAATTATTATTGAGAATAAAATAAAAAAGAATCATTTCTAAGTAAAAATTATTTTCAAACACAAAAGCGTTACCATGCGCACCGTTTATCTCGCGTTGCCCCATAAGTCAAGGGTCTTCGACACGAGCAAAATGTAATAAATGTTGTTGTCTAATGTCTGTTCACCTCCAGTGCCCTCTGTGAGAGAGAGCGAGAGAGCGAGAGAGAAAGAGCGAGCGAGCGAATCGGTCGGTGGCGTTTCTAATTTTCCTCCGAGTTATTGCTTTTACAGTTGTGGCTGCTGGAATGAAGAGAAAGAACCGGGTTAGTTTTCTCTGCATCTTCTGGATTTGTGTTGTTCTTCAGTACTTCTTTGACATGAATACGGTGGAATCGGTCCTCTGCTTGTAGTTCGACCCCACAAATGCTAAACATCGCCTGCAAGCTTACAAATCTTCTTTGAAGTGAACGACTGAACTACTGAACATTCAAAATCACGAGATCCTGTCAAAACTCCAAGCACTATTGACGTTGTACGCTGGGCTTGTTAAAATATTGTTTTGCTTTCCCCTAAAGTTTGAATATCATTTAAATTTGAGAATATTATGAAAAGATTAGCATCTATATTTGATTGTCAATAAATTTCCGAGAATTTTGAATTTAAAAAAATATCAAAATGCATGAGCCGAAAAATTCAGTTGCTGAGGCGGCTTGCTGTGTTAAATTCGTCTCCATCGGAACCATAAACTTTCTAATTTTTCTTTCTTTTTTCTGTTTGGCCAGAAGCGTTAGACTTGGTCTGACACCGTATATTTACCATGTGAAGTGGTTTAGTTTTCTTGATTTGACAGGAATCGTCTTCGTCTTCATCTTCATCCTCACCCTCATCATCATCGTCGTCTGGAATCAATTATGAAGTCTTTTTAAGTTTTAGAGGTGCAGATACTCGCAAAGGATTTACGGATCACCTCTATAGTAAATTGGTAGATGCAAGGATTCAGGTTTTCAGAGACAACGAAGAGCTTTGTGCCGGAGAAGAGATCAAGCCGCAGCTCATAGAAGCAATCAAGCGCTCAAGGATCTCAATAGCCATCCTCTCCAATGATTATGCTTCCAGTAAAAGTTGCCTCATGGAGGCAGTACAAATGTGGGAGTGCAAAATATCTGGTGGACAGACTATTATCCCAATTTTCTACGGCATTAGTCCCAAAGATGTAAAATGCCAGGAAGGGGATTTTAAGAAGTCCTTCGATAAACATGAGCAGGATGGAATCGACGCAGAAACCATCCAAAAATGGAAAAAGGTTTTTCGATATATCGGGAGATTAAGCGGATTTAATCGGGAGGAAATAAATGGGGGGTAATTCTTTTACTTCTGGTTTCTATTTTCTTTCCTAGATAGATGGGGAAAAAAGGTTTAAGATGATGAGAAAATTAACCCAAACCTTTTTGCAAAAATATCATATGTTAATCATATCAATGATGATGTGTGCTTAGAGAGATCTTTAAGGTTGTTCTTATGAAATTAATC
Source organism: Corymbia calophylla (assembly GCA_014182845.1). Classification (NCBI taxonomy): domain Eukaryota; kingdom Viridiplantae; phylum Streptophyta; class Magnoliopsida; order Myrtales; family Myrtaceae; genus Corymbia; species Corymbia calophylla. The sequence continues at coordinate 28,562,469 of CM024695.1, forward strand.
AATTATTTAGCAGGTTGAAGTTCTGCATGCCTATTGAATAACCAGTAACTCAATTAAGGTGGCCATTTGAAGATGGCTAGACTTTTGACATAACTGCGAGTTTGCTCTGTTCGTTCCCCTCTGGATAGAACTTCTGTCTGGCAGATAGCATGATGTCAATGTCAAAGTTGCTATGTACATGAAAGTAAATTAGACGATGCATTAAAGTTTGCTCTCCATATTTTTTTCTTTTGAAGATTTCCCGTGCCCCTGTTGGTTGATTTAATTTTTGTCGGTTCATTCCCCACTTGATTTTTTGTTACATATTTTTTTAACTTTGTTGTCATCCCCGTGCTTCATTAATCACTTATGTTTGCAGGCACGAGGCCCAGCTCGTACAAGAAGTTCTTACACGTGTCTGGCAGGTGTTGAAGAGGGATGACCAAGATATACCGGACGAACTAGTTGAAATCGGTCTTCACGTTCGAGAGATGATGACAAAGCTTGGTGTTGTCTACAGCCACGGACAAGCGATGAAAGTATGTGGAGAAGACGTACGTGTCGTTGGAATATGCGGTTTGCCAGGTGTAGGAAAGACTACACTTGCAAAGGTTGTTTTCAACAAAATGCACAAGTTGTTTGATGGTTGTAGCTTCCTTGAAGATATTAAATCGAGGAAAGACAAGTCTTTACAAAAAATGTTGATTGCTGACCTTAAAAAGGACAAAAGTACATCACTTAGATCTTCTGGTGAAGGTACTAAAAAAATAGGTAGTCTATTTAGTAAAATGAAGGTTCTCATTGTGCTTGATAATGTGCATAAGGGTGAACAGATTAAAGCATTAGTTGGGAAGCTCACTTGGTTTGGTTCAGGAAGCAGAATTATTGTGACTACAAACAGCAGAGAGGTTTTCAACGGTTTCAACGATGAAGCGGTTCGTCAAGCAGTTAAAGTACACAAGGTTGAGCCAATGAGACCTCAGCATGCTCTTCAACTCTTTCGTAAGTATGCTTTTCAAGGGAATGCTCCCCAATATGTCTCTGAGTATGATTCTCTATCCATTGACATTGTCGATGCTATTGGAGGGCTGCCTTTGGCTATAGTGCTTATGGCTTCATATTTATGCAACAATAGGGATGATATACGAATTTGGAGAAACATCTTGAAATTCTTAGAAAACCATCGAGGAGATAAAGTTAAAGCTGCCTTTACGATGAGCTACGATTCTTTAGATGATAATACAAAGGAGATATTCCTTGATATAGTGTGCTTTTTTATTGGAAAGGATGAGAGGATTCCCCTTTACATGTGGGACGCTTGTGATTATTATCCTCCTATTGGAATAAAACATCTCCGTGACTGGTATTTGTTGGAAATTGGAGAAAATAATGAATTAAGAATGCATGATCTGTTAAGAGACTTTGGCAGGAAACTGGTCAAGGACCAGCATCCTACTAAGCGCTGCAGGTTTTGGAATCACAGTGATGCAATTTCCATTCCAAAGGATGGTGAGGTAAGCTTTCAAGGCTTCTAGAAATTTTCTTAAGAGCATTTAGATAAACCTTCCATTCCTATTAACATAAATTTACTTTTCTCTATTCAATCTCGTAGGCAAAAGAAAGGGATTTGTTCTTAACACGATTTAGAGACTGATTTTGTAATTTTGATTTGTCTCATTTCATTAAAAGGAATAAGAGGAATTAAAGTTTTTTAACTTACTCATCCGTTTCTCCCCAACCAACTTGACAGGGTACTAAAAGTGTCAAAGGCATTGGTCTCACAGTTGAAGATGGTTGCGCCGTCTGTTTCACATGTGAAGAATTTCGTGAAATGTCGAATTTGAGGTACCTCGGACTGAACCAGGCTAACATCCAGGGAAATGCTGAGAATCTCCCTGCAAATATAAGGTGGCTTGATTGGCAAGCGTGCCATTCAATTCCTGAGCTATGTAATATGCATTTGAGGGAATTAGTCATTCTTGATCTGTCTTGGAGTCCGGTTACCAATGTTTCAAAATTCTGGGAACAAATCATAAAGGTATGGTCAATATTTGCTTCTTAAATTTCGTGTTAAAATGATAGATATGAGTGAGTAAAATTTGCCATCTTCTTTTGCACACATTGCAGAAGGTGGAGAAATTGAAAGTCTTGAAACTACAAGGATGTGTTCAGTTACATGCATCGTTGAACTTTCCGGCTCCCATCAATTTAGAGATGTTGATTCTGGAAGATTGTCCTCTGTTATCTCAAATCAGGCCATTCATTAGAAATCTGAAGAACTTGAGTTCCTTAAATTTGAGAAACTGCAGCCTAGTGAAGGAGTTGCCCCAAGAACTATACTGCATGGAATCTTTGACAGAACTTCTGATCGACAGAACTGGCATCCAAAATATTCATTGCCAGGAAGGGTCTTTGAAGAATCTGGAAATACTTAGTGCTCGTTACTGTCAGCGTTTGCAAGATATATCCACAATTGGCCGCCTAGGGAAACTGTCAAGCCTTGATTTGGATGGTGCTGATATTGATGGGCTTCCATGTACTTTTGAATTTCCTCGGGGTCTTAAGAGGCTTTCTTTAAGGGAATGTCAGAAGTTGTTTGAACTTCCAACTTCCATCGGGAAGCTGGAATTGCTGGAGGTACTGGACCTTTCACACACTAAAATCACAGAAGTGCCACAGTCAGTTAAGGATTTGAGGAATTTGAAGACGCTGAAGATGGCGCACACTCACCTACGAAGATTTCCTAAAGATATTGTGCACTTAGAGAACCTGGAGGAGATAGATTTCTCTTTCTGCATAAATTTGGAGGACAAAGTTCGTTGCAATATTTCAGGACTATCCTCTTTGAGAATTTTGAGATTATCATCATCTAGTGTGGCCGTGCTGCCTAAGAGCATTTGCTGTATCTCTTGCCTCCAAACCCTTGACATACTTAAATGCAACCAACTTCACGAACTACCAAAGTTGCCCTCCGGTTTACTCAGTCTCCGCTGGGGATCTAAAAACATGACAGTCCTCGACTTATCATATCTGACAAATCTAAAAGAGCTATACTTGAGAGATGTTGAGCAGCCAAAACCGGGGGTATTGAATGTGGAGACCCCAAATATTGGATGGATCACAAGATTAACAAGTCTAGAGATCTTGGGATTGTCCCTTTCAAATGTCACCAATCTCCCTCAGAATTTTAGTTCCCTAACTCAGCTACAGGAACTCTCTTTATCCTACATGAAGGAGCTAGACCTCAAACAACTTCCCTTGTCCTCGAGCTTATTGACTCTGCGTCTCAAACACTGTGAGATTCCAGACCCAAAATTTTCTAGTCCGAATTTTCTGTCGGAACTAGAACTAGACAACTGCAATTTAGCAAATATTGGTGGTCTTGAACATTTAAGGCTTTTGGAAGTCCTGAAAATTTTTCAATGCAGCAGTATATCAAACCTTAACGAGCTCAAAGAATTACCACGTCTTGGGAAGGTGAAAGGTTTCTCCTCTGCACTTGCGAGTCTACCAGAATTATCTGAAGGTGTTGAAGTGGACATTTGCGGTTAGGCTATGTCTGTATCTTGCATTCTTCTCGGCCAGTGGCTGGATGGCTTTGTCCTGGACGAACTACCTCTGTACTTTCGAGTCTTCGACAGGACATCTCTTCGTCTAAAATGCTTTAGGGCGACCTCTTTAAGGGACATGATGCACCAAGTCTGTTTAGAACTTTTGTACCCGAAACAAAGCGGGACTTCGTTTCCACAAATTCCTTATGTGTATATTGCATTGGATGTGTGTAGGGCTACAAATACCCCCAGGCAAATTCTTCTTCTTCCACAATTGGTAATGGCATCGAGAGTCTCTCATCAGAACCATTGCTGAACGAAGTGCCTGCACTTGAATTGCTGCATTTTTCTTTTTTTTTTGGGTGTTCTATTTGTACCGGTTTTATAAAGGTGCGGTTCATCACCATTTACTGTTTTTTGTAGCCTGTAGGATGCATCCAAAAGTTGTCCACTGCCACTCAGCTCTTTGATCATGATGAGAAAGAGAAAACGAAGAAGAAAAATAAGATCCAGCATCCCTGGGCGACGTTGCGAGGACTCCACAGGCGTGAGCCATCATAGGCCTGTGTACTTTCATTTGCTCGGCTGGGGAAATTCGTCTTCAGCGTTGCCCTTATTAATTTTATTTACTAAAGTCGTCAGGTCATGACCCGAAATGGATATGACGGAGGTCCTAATTAGAAGGAATTGCAAGAGAGTGCGCTTGTGATTGTGAAAGATATGACGTTGGTCCTAATTAGAAGGAACTGAGAGAGCGAGAGAGCATCGTGGCCTTCATAACTGCGGGTCAAGCTCTAAGCTTGCGGCAACCATGGTCGTGTGGCCACAATTCGAGTTGCAAACCTCGAGCTCATGGCTATTCGATATAAGCTCGGGGTCATGGCAACTCAATTAGTGGTCGTATTTGGTTACAAGTCATGATTTTTGTATTATTATGGATTTTTGTGGGTTTTCTTCAAGTTTATCATTTATCATATTTTCTTTTTATTAGGGATTAAAGGAAATCTCGATAACATAGATTTCATTCCAAATTTCCCAAAGAAATCGAATGAACAATTTATCTAGTTCCCTTGGGAAATTTAAAGGCAGAGAAGGCACCGTCTCTTTTCCAAGAGAGACGGTACCCTTCTATAATTAGCTGTTATTATGCATAATCAAAATAACCAATCTTGATTAAACCAGCAGAGAGTCCCGATAGAGCAACTTGATTTGAGCGAAAGAAATGGGGAGCCATTTGAGCATCTAATGATTTGGTTATTAGTCTCAAAGTCAACATTTGGAGTGCTTTTTAAATATTTAAAATTTATTAAATCTTTCTAATGAAATTAAGAACATATTTTTTCTGGTGATAATATTTTTCTATTTGTGATCATCTATGTGTCGCGACCTCCTTGAACCCTAATGGGCGCGGAGGCTAATGGTTTTACTAAGTCAAGGCTTAGTTATGGTTTGAGTTGTTACCCTACAAATTATTTTCATTTAAGAGTTATCACTAATCGATTTGTGAAAGGTTGAATAGAATTCCAAGTAAAATATTGGAAGAAATGCCTTATTGTTGAACAATCAAAGAAATAAAATCGGACTTGATCACACTAGTTAATTAATCAATACCTTTTCGGTATTTAATTTTGTTGAAATTTTGAGGTTTGATTTTTTGGAGGATATTTCATGCATTTTTAAGAGAAAAATGCTCAAAAACTATATTTTTAGCTTTTACCTGCCTTCAATTTTTTTTAAATTTTAATTAATTATTTTTTTAGTATATATCATATTGAAATAATATTAATATTATTATATTATATTATATAAAAAGAACTCTGGTCGGATCTTCGCCTCCGAGCCAGGTTGAAGCCAACCCGGGCCCTCTGGCTCGGGTCGCAAGACCCCTAGTCGGACTGGCCCAATCTAGCTGAAAGGGAAAATGGGTTCACCCCCTAAAAACAAATAAACGAAGTCTGGTCCAAGAAAACAGAATAAGCCCAACAAGCCTAATTCATCTCAACATAAAAACCAAACCCTAAAGGTCTGACTTGGATTCGACCCAGTTCCTTCTTGCCTAATCCTTTTCCCTTTGGTCCCAGCAGATTATTGCCGAAACGAACGCCACACATTTTGACTTAGCCGCGTGACTCCTCCAGCGCCACTTCGGCATGCCCAGGCCGAAGGCCAGACCTCCGCCCTGATATAGCTAGTATTAACACCTAGAGGGGGGTGAATAGGTGTAGAGAAATTTTACGCGCAAGTAATATCAAGCTTTTACAATCTACAAACAGAAATTAAATAGAGAGAGGAGAGAAGATTGCAAACACAGTTTATAGTGGTTAGAACTTTTGTCGCAGGGCGAGCCAATAGGGTGGATTTCATTTATGTGATCAAATGTGATTACACACTTGAGTGTTAGACTTGCAGTGATGATATGTCTCACAAAGTCACTCTTCTTGGTAATTCACTAGGATCACTCGGTTTATTTCTTTTCGACAACTAGTGAAGAATTGAATCAAGCTTTAGAATGTATTTACCCTCTCTATCTTCTTGGTCGCATCCTCTCCTTATATACTCTCCAAGCCACACTCGACCGTTGGCTCTTTTCTTGAGAAATTAGTTTTCCCTTTTCTGGACAGACTTCATAAGGAAAGTCTTTTTGACCGTTTGAAGGTAGATTGGATCCCCTTGGATTCTGTTCGCCCATACAATTAGAATCCGGGCTTCCATAAATGTTTCATCTTTCTTGAAGTTGTCTGATGATTGATCTTGCTAATCAATTCGATATTACAAAATCAATATAAATATGGTAAGTGAAAATCATGATTGTTGGTGATCTTGGTTTCCGTCTGGTCTAAAGATACGTTTTGGATCTGCCAGATTGAAGTTCTGCGTCTACTTCATTCAAACTCAGAGGCTTCCTGTGCTTCTCCGTCTGCTTCATCCAGACTCAGAAGCTTCCTGTGCTTTTCCGTCTGCTTCATCCAGACTCAGAAGCATTCCATCATCTGCATGGCAGCTTGTGCGTCTTTCATAAAGTTACTCAATCAATAAACACGTTAGTAGTCTTTGATTTATTTTGTCATTTTCAAAACATCATAAGGGATTTCCCTAACAATCTCTCCCTTTTTGATGATGACAAAACAATATCTAACTATGTAGATGTGCAATTATGCTTTTAAATATATTGATAAATCAAAGCATCATAAGCACATAACACAATCTCCAAGATTTGATATATTCAATGAATGTCATTCAAAATAGGAGATTATAAAACAAAAGATAGTTGATGAATTGAGCAAAATAATATATAGAAATAATTGTAGCTCAATATTATGTACTAAATAATATAAACCAATTAGCATATATGCATATACTTATTCTTTCACCCTTTTTGTCATAATCAAAAGGCGATAACAATGCAAAATGGTGTCGCATGGAGAATAAATTCACATAATATCTTTAAAAATGTATGAGGCATGAAACACAAACTTTAAAGATACCATGTTGATACGAACAAAAACAATATTCAATATAGCTCATATATATCAACAAAAATCAAATTACCTTTTCTTTCCGTAATAATCATGGTCAAGATCAATTCAAAAAATTTGCCATACTTGATCAATGCTCCCCCTCAATTTGTTGCCTTTTTGAAATGATCATGATTCTCCCCCTTTCTTTTTATATTCACTTTCTCCCCTTGTCCTCATGACGGTATTTGCGATAATACTTATCGCAGCTTGTGCACATTGAATAGAATGTTGTCCCTTTATTTCCTTTGTAGCAACAACAACTGCACTATTCTCTTACTTTTGAAATTTGAGGTAGAAGTTTGTTTTCTTCAATCAAGCTTACCTCAAATTCAATCTGCGCAAACTCAACAAACTTTCTGCACAAATACACTTTCATATGACACATTAGGGGCTGCTCAATAATTTGCAAGAATTTTATGCAAGAAGTAGAATTTCTGAGCCTTCAAAAATCTCCATAATTTTAGATCAAGCTTTCCCAACCTCATATGGAAAGATTTTTTTTCACCTGCAAATAGATAATAATCTTTGCACAATAAAAAAATATCACGCACATGCTTTCCTTCAATTTGCGGATCAAACTTGCCTAATGTAAAATATCTTCTAAGATTATAGCAAGTGAATCCCAAAATGCAACAATATCTTTCAAGATTAAAGGGATTTCCCCTAAGCATAAATTTCAAAAGGATATCATTGATGCAATATGCAAAAAAAAAAGTAGAGATTTTTATCACGTGCTAAATCAAGTAATAAAAATGTGCAATATTTGACAAGAGAATTTTTGCAATATAATTTACACGTGAGTCATAAAAATCATCCAAAATCATAAAAATTTGTGTATAAATTTGGAAGGTAAGATGACAAAGATGGAATATTTTATTTCCTTATCCAATGTATATATTTAAAATATACCATTGAATTAGAAAAAGATCATCATCAATTATCGCGTTAGATATTCTTCTGATTGCTCAATGATTTGTGTAGATTTGCAATCATGCTTCTTCTAAAAATTTCCTGTAGCAAGCTCTTTTTCTTTTGGTATTCATGAATTTGGGTCCTTTCTTTACGTTAGAGCACAAATAGGAAATCTTAAAAAAATCTCAATGACACTTTCATATCTTGTATAATATCCTATAAGACAAATTTTTTCTTTGCAAAAAAAATATAAGAGAGCATAAAATCCAATCAAATAATCATGATTATCTCTAAGCAGAATGTCAAATCAATCACACATATCAAATTCCAACTCACAAAACTACCAAAAATATATCACACAATTCTTCCTTCAATATAACCAATTATAAAATATAGTCATTATAGATTCTGAATCAACCGAGGCATAAAAGGAGATATCAAATATCAAGTATAATGAGATTCTATAAATATTAAAAATATGCATGCAAAACAAATTGAGAATTTTAAAATATATTTTTCTTACCAAATTCTCTTTCTCCTATCATTTATTGCCTGCAAGAAAAACAGTTCATTTTTTCTTCGGTACCCAAATGAATTTGGGTCCATTTCGGTTAGAGGAAGCATCAAATCTCCAATTGATTGATTTGGATTTCTTCCAATCAAGTGGACATTGTTGCTTAAAGTGATTACGATCACCACAATTCGAGCAATTAAAATATTGTGATCCAATAGGCTTAAAAAATTGCTTACCAAAATGATTTCGATAATGGTCGATCGAAGGTTTGCGGCGCAATCTCTCCTTTACTTTTGGAAAATCATTCCTGATCTCACTATCCTTCTCGTAATCGAGGCCGAATTTGTTGTAGTACGGCATTTGTATGGAGAGGACATGCTCCAATGTCTTCGAGTCAATAGAAAATTTCTTGCAAATTTTTGGAATTTCTTCCTTATAGGAATCATTTTCCTTTTGCAAAAAATCTTTCTCTTCCTTAACAAAAAAATTCTCCTTTTCTAGCTCAACGATCCTCGTCTCATTTGTAGAATTTTTCTCTCTCAATTCAGAGATTTCTTTCTTCAATTCAGAGATCTTCTTCAACGCTTTCTTATGTTCTGCGCATAATTCTTCAAAAAGATCATCATCAAGAATAGGATATGAACATATTACCTCGTCTTCTTCAAATTCAATGTTTGCCATTAATCATAAATTCTCATCATCGCTAGATTCAGACTTGATGTCGCTCCATGTTTCGGCTTTCAAAGCTTTATTCTTCTTCTCGAATTTCCCTTTCCTTTTCTTGAATAAAGGACAATTGGGTTTCTTAGTGGACTTCCTCCCTTTCGAACTGCTTCTTTTTCTCACAAGGTGTTCAAATTTTTTGATCAACGACTTCATCTCCTCATCGTCATCTTTTTCATCTACCTCAGAATTTGCCTCATCAAAATCAGAATTATATTTTAAAGCAATTAACTTCTTACCTTCTGGATCTTCGTCATTTATACGTTCTGCTTTATATGATTGCAAAGTTCCAATAAGTTCATCAACATATAAAGGCGAAATCCTCAATGTTTCGCGGATAGAAGTCTTGATGTTGTTCCAATCTTTCGATAATCCTCTCAATAGTTTGTTAACCTACATAGGTCCTGAGATTGGTTGACCTTGATATGCAAGCCCATTTACTATTTCAGTAAATTTGCTAAACATATCTCCGATGGACTCTCCTTGCTTCATTTTGAATGATTCATATTGACCAAGAAGAATATTGACTTTGGTTTCCTTTACACGATCAGTCCCTTCATAGGTAACGTGCAGCCTATCCCACACTTCTTTCGCTGTCTCACAAGAAGAGATTTGGTTATATTCATTTGGAGACAAAGCACAATAAAGAGAATAGATAGCTTTAGCATCTAAAGCTTCTCTTTTTGTCAACTCTTCTTTTGAGAGGGTAGCTAATGATTCTATTGATTTTCCATCATCTTTTCTTGCGGTTTTTCCAGCTTCAGCATTGGGATCAATTCCTTTCTCGACTACATCCCATTCCTATGGATTCTTTGATCTGAGAAAAGCTTTCATTTTGTTCTTCCATATGTTGTACTCTTTTCCATCAAAGTAAGGTGGTCTGGTGATGCTTTGTCCCTCAATCAGACCTGATGCAAGAATACTAGCCATGTAAGATCTTTAGCTCTGAAGTAATAAACGCTTCAAAATACTGAGCACGAGGCTCTAATACCAATTGATATAGCTAGTATTAACACCTAGAGAGAGGGTGAATAGGTGTAGAGGAATTTTACGCGCAAGTAATATCAAGTTTTTGCAATCTACAAACAGATTACACACTCTTGAGTGTTGGATCACAGTTTATAGTGGTTCGGCTTTTGTCAAGCCTACGTCCATTCTCCAGGCGATTAGCCAATAGGCTGGATTTCACTATGTGATCAAAAGTGATTACACACTCTTGAGTGTTAGCACTTGGTGATGATATGTCTCACAAAGTCACTCTTCTTGGTAATTCACTAGGATCATTCGGTTTCGCTCTTTTTCAGACAACTAGTGAAGAATTGAATCAAGCTTTGGAATGTATTTACCCTCTCTATCTTCTTGGTCGCATCCTCTCCTTTTATACTCTCCAAGTCACACTTGACCGTTGGCTCTTTCCTTGAGAGATTAGTCTTCTTTTCCTTTCTTGGACAGACATCATAAGGAAAGTCTTTTTGACCGTTTGAAGGTAGATCGGATCCTATTGGATTCTGTTCGCCCATACAATCAGAATCCGGGCTTCCATAAGTGTTTCATCCTTCTTTGGAAGTTGTCTGATGATTGATCTTGCTAATCGATTCGATATTACAAAATCAATATAAATATGGTAAGTGAAAATCATGACTGTTGGCGATCTTGTTTTCCATTTGGTCCAGTCAATACGTTCTGGATCTGCCAGACTGAAGTTCTGTGTCTACTTCATCCAGACTCAGAGGCTTCCTGTGCTTCTCCGTCTGCTTCATCCAGACTTAGAAGCTTCCTATGTTTTTCCGTCTGCTTCATCCAGACTCAGAAGCATTCCATCATCTGCATAGCAGCTTGTGCGTCTTTCATCAAGTTACTCAATCAATAAACACGTTAGTAATCTTTGATTTATTTTGTCATCTTCAAAACATCATAAGGGATTTCCCTAACATGCCCGGCCGGCCACCGTCGCCAACTAATACAGCTCAGCCTCCCCTTTGCACCTGACCAAGGTTCGGCTCGGCCAGCCTTGGCTGGCGGAAGCCGCTCGATTCGCCGCTCCCCATCATCACCACTCCAAGTCCCGGTGCCCCCACACAATGCTCCAATGATGGCCACGACCTCTGTCGACCTCGGCACCACTGACCAGTGAGTCGGCGTCGCTCCAAAGCAGACCACCTTGGGGTACATAGACCTTGCATAGACATTTCATCGAATTGATGGAATGCACCCTGGAAAGGAGAGATCCTCGGCTCAACCGAGGCTCGAACCCGATTTGAACCCTCGACAAACGATCCACGACACACACAGCGATCAGACAAAGGAACCAATAAGGCTGGAGGTCAGGACGGCCACGTGCTCCGACCTGGCGCATCCAAAGACAGGGCAAAAACAAAAGGGTACCTCTTCGGCTTGAGGGCATTGGATAGGCGCGGTCATCGGACGAGATTCGTGCGTGGCTAAGGCCTTGGCTGAGCCCCCCTTCTCTCTTGCTCGGGCCTCTTTCTCTCTGATTCCCCACTCTCAATCTTGGTCTCTCTACGTCGCCGATCTCCCTTGCTCGCCGAACTCCCTCCTCCCTTTTATAGGGCCAAACGTCCTATCTGATATTGCTAGTATTAACACAAATAATAATCAATAAGAGATTAAGGAATAAGAGAAATTGCACATGAATATTATAGTGGTTCGGCTTAGATCAAGCCTACGTCCACTCTCCCACGCTAACAGCCTACTGGCTAGATTCCACTATATGATCAACAAGAGATTACAACTTTGAGTGCAAACACTCAGCAATAGATCACACTATCTCACTAAGTCACTCTTGTGTATTTTTCTTACGATCACATACTTTTAAGCTCACACAAGACAAGAGTATATGGTCGAAGTACGCCCACACTTTGGAATTATAGATTCTACATTTCGTCTCTTACTTGCTCTTCGGTCTCTTGATCTCCTTGTATACTCCTCCACTTTCAAACTAGCCGTTGGACAGTATCCAGATAATCGTCTTCCAATATACCCATTGGACAGAACTGTATCAAGAAGATTTAGTAGCCGTTGAGTGACAAAAGCATAATCCCCATCTTGATTCTGGTCACCTATACAAACAGAATCTAGGTTTTCATAAGTAGAGCTTTTCCATTAGGAAAGTTCTTGTCTTCGGGATCTAATTGCCAATCAATTAGATTGAGTCAATCAAATTTATTTTGGTGTAGAATCCAAACCAGATTACTAGACGTTACATGTTATGGGTCTACGTCTTGTACTGTAAGATAATCTCATTTTGAACTTGTTTCATTCTGAACATTAAGTTCTGAACTTGCTTCAGTTTGAACGTATGTTCGTTCTGCTTTTCTGTTGTTCTGAACCTGTCAGACTGAGATTCTGCGTCTCCTTGTTTCTCCTTCTGGTACACGTAGACTCAGAGACGTTCTATCTCTTCTCTGTCTGAGACTCGTAGACTCAGAAGCGTCTCTTCGCTTCTCCTTCTGGAACAAGTAGACTCAGAAGCGTTTCTTCACTAAGTTACTCAATCAATAAACACGTTAGTAGCCTTTAATTTATTTTGTCATCTTCAAAACATCATAAGGGATTTCCCTAACAATCTCCCCCTTTTTGATGATGACAAAACAATATCTAAAGATAGTTGATGAATTGAGCAAAATAATATATAGAAATAATTGTAGCTCAATATTATGCACTAAATAATATAAACCAATTAGCACATATGCATATACTTATTCTTTCACCCTTTTTGTCATAATCAAAAGGCGATAACAATGTAAAAGGGTGTCGCATGGAGAATAAATTCACATAATATCTTTAAAAATGTATGAGGCATGAAACACAAACTTTAAAGATACAACGTTGATACGAACATAAAGAATATTCAATATAGCTCATATATATCAACACAAATCAAATTATGTAGAACACAATTTACCTTTTCTTTCCGTAATAATCAAGGTCAAGATCAATTAAAAAAATCTGCCATACTTGATCAATGCTCCCCCTCAATTTGTTGCCTTTTTGAAATAATCACGATTCTCCCCATTTCTTTTTGCACTCACTTTCTCCCCCTGTCCTCATGACAATATTTGCAATTCACTTCGGCTTGTGCACGTTGAACAAAATGTCGTTCCTTTATTCCCTTTGTAGCAACAACAACTGCATTATTCTCTTGCTTTTGAAATTTGAGGTAGAAGTTTGTTTTCTTCAATCAAGCTCGCCTCAATTTAATCTGCACAAACTTAACAAACTTTCTGCAAAAACGCACTGTTATATGACACATTAGGGGCTGCTCAATAATTTGTGAGAATTTTGTGCAAGAAGTATAATTTCTGAGCCTTCAAAAATAATATAAAATCTCCATAATTTTGGATAAAGTTTTCCCAACCTCATATGGAAAGAATTTTTGCCACCTGCAAATCCTTGTAAAATAGATAATAACCTTTGCACAATAAAAAAATATCACGCACATGCTTTCCTCCAATTTGCCGATCAAACTTGCCTGATATAAAAAAAATCTTCTAAAATTATAGCAAGTGAATCCCAAAATGCAATAATATTTTTCAAAATAAAAGAGATTTCCCTTAAGCATAAATTTCAAAAGGATATTATTGATGCAGTACGCAAAAAGAAGGTAGAATTTTTATCACGTGTCAAATCAAGTAATAAAAATGTGCAATATCTATCAAGAGATTTTTTGTAATATAAATCACATGTGAGTCATAAAAATCATCCAAAATCATAAAAATTTGTGTATAAATTTGGAAGGCATGATGATAAAGATGGAATATTTTATTTCCTTATCCGAGGTATATATATTTAAAAAATATACCATTAAAGATGATCCTTGTTGATCTTCACCTAAAATATGTCTTTTGATAATACCGTGATATGCATAGACTTGCAAGCGTACTTCCATATGTTGTTCTCTTTTCCATCAAAGTATGGTGGTCGAGTGTTGCTTTTTCCCTCAATCAGACCTGGTGCAAGAATACTAGCCATGGAAGATCTTTAGCTTTGAAGTAATAAACACATCAAAATACTGAGCATGAGGTTCTGATACTAATTGATATTGCTAGTATTAACACCAAGAATAATCAATAAGAGATTAAGAAATAAGAGAAATTGCACACGAATATTATAGTGATTTGGCTTACATCAAGCCTACGTCCACTCTCTCACGCTAACAGCCTACTAGCTGGATTCTACTATATGATCAACAAGATATTACAACTTTGAGTGCAAATACTCAGCGATAGATCACACTATCTTTCTAAGTCACTCTTGTGTATTTCTCTCACAATCACATACTTTTAAGCTCACACAAGACAAGAGTATATGGTCGAAGTACGCCCACACTTTGGAATTATAGATTCTACATTTCGTCTCTTACTTGCTCTTCAGTCCCTTGATCTCCTTATAGACTCTTCCACCTCCAAACTAGCCGTTGGACAGTATCCAGATGATCGTCTTCCATTCTACCCATTGGACAGAACTGTATCAAGAAGATTTGGTAGCCGTCGAGTGACAAAAGCAGAATCTCCATCTTGATTTTGGTCGCCCATACAAATAGAATCTAGGTTTCCATAAGTAGAGCTTCTCCGTTAGGAAAGTTCTTGTCTTCGGGATCTAATTGCCAATCAATTAGATTGAGTCAATCAAATCTATTTTGGTGTAGAATCCAAGCCAAATTACTAGCCGTTACATGTTATGGGTCTGCGTCTTGTACTGTAAGATAATCTCATTTTGAACTTGCTTCGTTCTGAACATTAAGTTCTGAACTTGCTTCAGTTTAAACGTATGCTCGTTCTGCTCTTCTGTTGTTCTGAACTTGCCAGACTGAGATTCTGCATCTCCTTGTTTCTCCTTTTGGTACACGTAGACTTAGAGACGTTCTATCGCTTCTCCGTCTGAGACTTGTAGACTCAGAAGCGTTTCTTCGCTTCTCCTTCTGGAACAAGTGGACTCAGAAGCGTTTTTTCTCTAAGTTACTCAATCAATAAACACGTTAGTAGCCTTTGATTTATTTTGTCATCTTCAAAACATCATAAGGGATTTCCTTAACACCGTCCATCGTACGTGGGGGTGGTTAGGCTTGCTATAGGTCGGATGTCCGGTTGGCTGCTCCCGTCGCGTTGCCCACCTACTCCGGCCTGCTCTAGCTCTGCTTTGTCCTCTGCCTTCCTCGCTTGCCAGAGGCATGGAGAAAGGGGAAGGAGGAAGGAGACAGCTGAGCCGGGCCGGGGGCGAAAGCCTAGCCGCCGAGCGTTTTCTCCTTCTTCTTTTTTGGGAAAATTTCAAAAAAGACCCGAAGTAAGCCTATTTTCTCAAATAAGGACTCCAAGTGGCCGTTGTCTCAAATGAGGATCCCAAGTGGCTAAACCAGTCTCAAATAAGGACCTCAAATTGCCAGCCAGCCAAATATTCACCGGCTGGCGAGTGTGTGGCATTTCTGGTGGCTAGAATAAGGGTAATTTTGTCAAAAAAAATTGATAGAAATTAACAAACCCTAAAAATAAAACCCCCAAACTCTTCTTCATGTTCTTCTTCATCTGCATTTCATTTTCTAGGTTCCTTGTCCCTTCTTGCTCAGAGAACCCAAATTCTTTATTAATGGAGCAAGATCCCTGACTCCCTAAGTTCCAAACAAACGTGCCAACACCCCCCTCAGCTCTTTGTCTCTCTCCCCGTGGAAGTGGATTCAAATTGTGCCCAAGATATGGGTCCTCGACATCGAGATGTTCTCTGTCTCTCGGTTGGGAAAAGATGATGAAGAATCGAGGCTATCGTGTTACATACGAGTGTCTGAATAACGAAGATGTGACTATTCAAGATTTGTCTTCTTCGTTGGAAAGAAATGAAGACAAAAAAAGAGAGGAAGAAAATGTGAAAAAACGAAGGTAGGGGTTTGTTGTTGTGCTTCAATTCGTACTCCATTAACAAAAAAATTGGATGCTCCAAGCGAGAAAGGATAGAGAATGGAGAAGATGGAGAGTGTAAGAAGAAAACGTGAGAACGTGAAGAGTTTGGGGTTTTTTGTTTTTAGGGTTTGTTAATTTTTATCAATATTATTTTTTGACAAAATTACTCTTATTCCGGCCATCGGAAATGCCACATGCTCGTCACCCGGTGAACATTTGGCCGACCTGGCGATTTGAGGTCCTTATTTGAGACTCCGGTTTAACCACTGGTCCTAATTTGAAACAACGGTCACTTTGGGTCCTTATTTGAAAAAATAGGCTCACTTTGGGTTCTTTTTTGAAATTTTCCTTCTTTTTTTCAATATTTTTTAATTTTTTAATTTATCCAAAATGCAGTAAAATAAGGGAAAATAGCATAAAAATAAAAATTAATTGATACAAATAATATTAATATGCATGTGATGTGAAAATTTTTTTTTTTTTTGTTAGGTCGAATTAATTCCTAATTTTTTATATATAATTTAAAATATTTAATACAAATTTAGATGTCAATATTATATTTTGATATCTAATTTGCAGAATTATATGTTTCGTTATGTTAGTTTTTCTTTATTCATGTGTAAGAAATCTCACTTAGTGGAGTTCAAGGAAATCCTGCTAAGTTAGATTTTCCGACTTTAATTTTTTTAAGGAAACCAGGAAACCGGTGGTGACCTTGAAAAAGTCTGAGGTGGAGAAGCCACCGTTTGACTTGCAATTCTCACGGCGGCATGGTTATCCAAGTCATATTTTGCTTCCGTTAGAGAGAGACGATAGGCAAGCTCACAGGCCTTCCTTATCTCCTCTGACCAAATCTCAATTTGCGCCGAGAAAAGGATTGAAGTCATAAGGGGCCAAGAAACATCTTTCTCTATGCACGTGCATTTCTGATTGTTCAGTGTGTGGCAAACAACAAGTCGAATTTCGTATACGACTCAAAGTCCAGACATAAATTAACAATATGCAGAGGTTAATTCAAGAATTTCATGACTGGGAGAATGAACCGCGGAATAATAACTTGCTTCACTAGTGGCTGATTTGCATAAATCAACAAGTAGAGAAATAGCAATCCCTTCCCAGCTGCTATGCACAACCCACCAGATCACCTCACAAGACAAATTATGCAATTGAAGCAGACCAAAGAGAGGGGAACAATCAGGGCTGAACAGACAGAAGGAAAGGATTATGGAGGAGATGGACAGAAGTTGCTTCCTATATTTGCGATCCTCCCAAGGTGAAAACCCTGAGGAAGTTTAGACGGATTATCAATCGGGCTAAAAAAATCTCTTTCAAGTCGCTTGTACTTGGCACGGAATCTCCCAAACTCTAAAGATTTATTATGCACTTGTTTTTACTTTAAAAGCCGCCACTAATCTATTGTCCACTGATTAGAGGCCAAGCAAATGCAAGATATTGTTTATTTATGGGACAAGAGATTAATCGGGGAACATGGATCTAATTATGCTAGCATATGGTGGCTTTTCTCTTTTATAGGAAAACATTTCGTGATCTTTCTTTCGTTCATTTCTTTTAATATTCTAGATTATCATGCAAGAGTGCTCAAACAACAAAATTTAAATACACAGATAATTAAAGAAGATATGACAATATAAACATAAATAAATGAAGTGTGGTAAAGTAAAGAACCCAAGCCGTGTCAGACAAATTAAATATTATCCCACAAGAATAAAATAAAAAAAACTGTTGCGTTATGCATGATATTAAACATGCAATTAGTCTAGGCTAAGGAATGCAAATTTCCCTAAACTTTGAGGATAACGAAACGTTAAATCTAGTAGATTGAAATTACGTTCAAAATAAACTAGATCTTATTGACCTTAATGCAATTGCGGTTTATTTATCTTTGTCATTTTCATTTTTTTAATATATTCCTTCGTGGAGAAAACAAACTACAATCCAAATTAAGCTAGTTACGTAAACGTGTCGGGAGATGACGAGCTAGATAGAAGGCTAAAAATTGAATCTAAACATGAGTAAACGGGCAGAACGACCCGGAAACGATGCCACCTAGCAAAAAGGCGACCCGAGACCGCTTGAGGAACTCCACAAGGCTGAGACAAGAGCCAAAGGTCCGCTGTCCAGTCCATACAGGGTCTGCGGTGGGCTTGTGTCCTCATTTGGGTGCAAAAATGGCACTAAGACGGTCACGAACGATCCCGACGCACCCCTGCGCCGAAAGGACCAATGAAGGCCGACCCGATACACGTCAATGACGCAAAACAAAGCACGTTTGAAGTCCGGACAGCGGGCAATCGAACGGCATTCATATATTAAACAACATCAAAACAAGCACTAAAAATTCCTCGATTCGCCTACGACTCTATGGGCCATTGGGGCCAATGAAGGCTGACCAACGACCCACCGAAAAAAAGAAGCTAAACAACTTGAATTCAGCACACCAATAAATCTGGACAGCGAGTATGGGCGCGCTTTGGATTCGGAAACAGATAATACTATCCGAGCCATGAAGACCCACGAAGGCCAGCCCGGGGATGCTTGAGTAAATCAAATACGACTGGAAACCTACTCCCCCGGTCTGGACAGAGCCGCACCGTGGGTAAACTGCGCCCAAAAATCATTCATATCATATTAGTGCGATGGAAATTCAACAACGATTAATCCTAACTTACTCGTCCGCCTCACAAACGTAAATGACCCAACATAACATCCGGGTGAGGCCAAGCACACCCTATACAGACCAAAGTCCACATAACGCCCAAAATAAATCCCACGGGATGGTCTTGAACGTCACGTGCGTAAGTGCTCAATGCAAAAATGGAGAATAACGAACACTAATTCTAACATTAGTAGACATCAATATAAACATGAATAATAACGAGAAAATCAACCTAACGTGACACAATTAGGTTGTTGAATTGCCCAGCGTGGTTATAATAAAACTTTCTTTTATTACAATAATACTCTTATAAGATTTTATAGAACTACTGTCGACTGTTCTAAGTATTACAATATTTAAGTAATAAATCATACTTTAATTTAAGAGATTAAATTTTTAGAATAATCGATAATGGTCCCACCAAAATCTCATATGGTATTAAAGCTGGAAGTCTTAAATTTGAATTTTTCTAGACTCTATTTATCTCCCCAATTAAATTTTCATGCTTAATACTGGACAAAAGACCAAATTAAGCATGATAAGGAGTGTTAAAATATTTAAATAATAAATTACGTTTTTATCTAACAATTTAAAATTTTAAAACAATTAATTATAATTTCACAAAATTTTACAATTCTATTGCATTGCCCACAAAATGGGATATCTTTGCAGGCTCTCTTCGCTACTCTACTCTTCCTTTCCTCTCAGCACGCCCAAACAATTTACTTTGACTCTTCCCTACACACTCGACGCCAGCTCACACCACTCACTACACTACACCAACACACTACCCGACACCCTATACAACCATCTTCCTCTCACGTCACAACACAAGACCCCTATCAATCTACTTTTGGGTGTTTCTGCAAGTGGAGGACGCTAGGCTATTTATGGCGTTCATCCACCGACTCTTGGCAAATTATCTCCGCAACAAGTGAGATTTTTGCTTCTATCTTTAACGTTGGACGATATGCAGCCACAAGTAGGAGTGAGCATGATCCGGATTGAGCCGGTCCACCCCCTAATTCTAGGACTAATCCATACAGTATTGGTCCTCAATTTTTGGGATCGATGACCGACCCTATTGAGCCTAGGACCAAGGACTGGACCGACCCAATGGGTTCGGTCCAGTTCTAGGGTTAACCTGGGACCAAACAATATTTTTTTTTTTTCATTTTTTTGTATTTCTGAAAATTCAAACCTACTATTTTAAATTACATATCCATCGATACTGTGGTTTTAACTAAACTATAAATACCAATACATATTCAATAAATTTAAGATAAGTTTCATACTTGCTAAAAGAAAGAAACCATAAAAATGATTAAGATTACTCATAAAGCCGCAAGACGAGCGTTGCTCATGAGCGAAAAGGATTTCTAATTAGGGCTTTATTTCCTTTTGATTTACTTAGCGATGAGTGAGGTTAGCAAATAGAGGTAAGCAGTGCAAGCGTCAAGCAGCAAGCGGGGTGAATATGGCAAGTAAGGCAAGCGTCGAGTGGTGAGTGGCTAGAGGTGAGTAGGGTGAGTGTCAAGCGGCGAGTGGGGCAAAATTGCTCATGAGTAAAGTTATTTCTTTCGATTTTACTTAGCAAATTGAATACTAAGAAGATAAAGAAAAAAGAAGAGAACAAGAGAATAAAAGTAATGGAGAAGGACACTATTTACATTATATAGAAATATATATTATATATAATATATAAGGTCAAGGTTAGTCCAGATTAGACCAACCCGAAACTCTTAGGACTAAGGATCAACTCGCACAGTATTGGTCAAGAGATCTTAGGATCAAGGACCAACCCAGTCCCCTTGGAAATCAGACCAGGACAGATAGGGTTGGGCCGGTCCAGGGTTGGTTTAGAGCTAACCCTGGACCGATTCTCACTCCTAGCCACAAGTTCTACCAACCACGGTCCTAGCTACACACAGCAGGGCCTAACTACCTTTTCATCTATTTTTCAGCCACTTATTATGCTGATGATGCACAATGTTCAAGAAAAGACTATAGTATAGAAAAATCTAGAGGGGGGAGGAGAAGAGAGAGAGAGAGGAGGCGGTCCTTCAAGAGAGGCTCCACCGCAAAGGATGGACACTGCTTCAAGGAAAAATTGCTGGTTCTGGGTAAGCAAACTTTATGGCCGGTTTTGATGGGAACATCAAGATGCAAGTACATGATTTAAACATTAAACGAGACATACCAAAGCTCATATCCGGGATAATCAAACTGATCGACCCAGACAATGAGTTTGCAACACCCGATAGCGCCAGACAGAATGACATACTCGGCTTTAAACTACAGAATGAAAGATGAACAAGTGCACAAAGAAACTTAAGACTACTACCTTGAATGATGGAAGAAAATAGACGAACGAGCTTGGATGGACCTCTCTCGACTTTCTCACTCTCGGTTTCCTTCTCAACTCACTGTCTCTTGCTCTCAGCCAACTTCTAGCTCACGGCCAAACTCACTCTCACGGTTTGGGAGAGCTATGGGAGATGCTCTTAAGCTTGCTCTCTCTCTCTCTCTCTCTCTCTCTCTCTCTCTCTCTCTCTCTCTCTCGGCTTGAATGACCAAGAAGTGAAGAAATTTCTCTTTCATACTCCCCTTTTTAGGCTCACGGTTTGGACCGGTTTTTAGGGTGCAATGGAGGCCCTTATCGAAGATCAAAATGGTGGTCTTTTGTCCAATGCTTTGTACTATGCATGGGGTTATTGGCCGGTCAAAGGGGAGGGGATTTGTCCATTGGTTTGTGCAATGCTCTAGGGTTATTTTCCATTCAAAAGAGGAGGCCTTCTGTCTAAAGATTTGTACCATGCTTGGTGGTTCAATGGAAGTCTATTGTCCCTTGGATTTTGAGGTCTATGACCGGCCAAGGAAATCCCATCTTGTCTATTTTGATTCAAATATGGGGTTATTGCCACGAAAAATTTCAAACTAACACATCTGTCACAATTTTAACTCTAGTTAATTTTTGGGTCAACAAAAACCCTAAATTAGCACATCACTCTATCAACTTCTGTCAAATTTTATTGTGAATTTATTGAGCTGAATTAATTCAATTGACATGAAAAGTCCACATGGAAATCTATATGAGTTTGAAGTAAATTTGTTATAAGTGTACCGATTTAGGATTTTTGATAATGTAAAAATTAATTTAGGGTAAATTTATTACATGCGTCAATTTTGGTGTTTTTAGTGACCCAAAAATTAGTTTTATGTAAATTTGTCACAAGCACAACAATTTTGGAATTTTCATGATATTAACTATCAAATTTAAGGTGCCATTTTTTACCGATTTGGTATACCTAAAAACAGCCTCATTTTTTTGTCCAATTTTTTACTATTCAATCACCAACTCATGAGGGCATATTGAAAGGGTTAACGATGTGAAAATGTGAAGCAAAATGGGTGATTAGAGGGTGACCATTATTTGGACGAATTTTGAAATTAAATGATGAGGGGCACACAAAAACGAGATATGCGAATGCGAGTCCATGCAAAGTGCAATAATGATGTTTTTGGTTAGTGATCAAAGTCTAGATGCAGTCCATCCCTAATTTTTTTATGAAATGCACATATAGTCTATAAGCAAAAATTTAAATATCAACACTATATTTAAATTGGAAGAAGAACCGGAAAAGATGACTAGCACGTAATGACAAATTAATGGAATAATTAAAAATGTCGCTCATGTCAAAGGATGCAAAACATCCTTTTCCTTCAGATAAGCCTATGACAGCGTTAATTTTGGCAGGGGAATTCATAAACTTAATCTAGAAGTGAGGAGATACATGCTAACTAAAATTTTTTCCTATCAACTAAAGGTACAAAGCTTTTTAAACCATAGGAAATAAAAAAAAGAGAACTGTATTGTTACCTTAGTAGCCTCCCAGATTTTGCTGAAGCCAGACGGGTCTTCATCTCTGCAGTGACTAAACATAAAAGTGACCCAGTTTTCTACTGACCAATCTGCCAGAAAGTTCCATATACTTGAGCCCTTAAAGATTTTGCAAGCTGAACTTTGAGGAGAAAATCAACCAGTGCACATATTTCCTTTGGGAAGAGACCGGAGTAATTACCTGGAGGTGTTGCTTTTTGTCCATGGCGGTTGATTTTTGCCTTCTTCGCTTCTTCCAGGTGTTAAGATTTTCTGGGGGCTGCTGCCATGTTGTCCCTAAAAGGTGCGGATGCCATGCACAGGTATCAGTCAAAATTGAGAACCATCCAGTATCACACAACCATTGAACGTTCCATTACAAGCTTCTTCGCATACTATCCTTGCACCAAGTTCTCGCTGATATTGAGCTCTTCCAAAGATGTTAATTCTTCTAGGCCTTCAATTTGATGGATCCTCTTGCATTGTCTGATCTTTAAAACTTTCAGCAACTTTAAATTTGAAAGATTAGGTAAACTGTTGAGGTAATCACAGTCAGAAAGAATCAAACTTCTCAGTGAGGTTAACTTGCCAATCCCATCGAGATTTTCTATTTTGCAGTTTGAAATATCTAGCCTCTTCAGGGCTTCAAGCCCTTCAAGCCCTCCAATCTCTTCTATGGCAGAGTCGTACAGCTCAAGCACTGATATATTGGTTAAGCCCTGGAAAGTTGGCAATCTTCTCAATGATGAACAACCTTGAATTGATAAAACTGATAACGTCTTGGGAAGCTCTGATACTTCTTCTAGGCTCATACCAGAAAGTGTAAGCGTCTTGAGCTCAGGAATATCTGTCGGCTCATACACAAATTGCAGGTTGATGATATGCGTAAGTAATAGTTCCAGTTTCCTCAATTTAGGAGACGATATTGTGAAGGATTGTCTGTCAATCGTTTGTTTCACATTGGATTGTGGCATTGGCTGATCTGAGAGAGGTCGGCGGAGGTTCGGGTCCCTATCGCTGAGGCACAGCTCCTCCAATTCCTTCAAACCTTTAAGAATGGGTATCGCTTTCATTCTTTTAGAGCTCACACGCAGACAAATTAGAGAAGGGGGAAGCTTCGGCAACACTTTAATCTCATCACACTGAAGTAAATCCAGGGTGTGAAGACCAGAGATGGTGGAGACTCCAGAGGGTAGGCTAGATATACTGGAATGCCCCAGATTTAATGATCTCAGATGATGTAGTTCCTTGATATCCCTGGGAATGGCCCCCTTCAAACTCCGACACCAGGAAGCATGTAGTTCTTCAAGCTTGGTTAGATTCCCAATCTCCCTAGGAAATGCTCGAATGAAAGAAGAATCCATTCTCAGCACTCTCAAGCTTTGCAGATTTCTTATTGAACTGGGGAGTTTAGAGATACTAGTTGCGGATATATCCAACTCCTCTAATGACACCATTTTACTGATAGAATCTGGAAGTTCCTCCAAAAAACGGCAGTCCCTCAATGACAAGCGTCTTAGATCAAGCAGCTCCCCCAGTGAGCTTGGGAGCTCAGTAATTTTGGCACCGTCTAATGAGAGTTCGGAGAGAGCAGTCAGGTAACTAATTGAAATGGGCACGCGAGTCAATGGGAAGCACTTGAAGCCACTGAGAATTTCAAGTTGCTTCAAATTGCCTATGGAGATGGGGATCTCCCGTACAGAAGTCCCGTCAATAAAAAGCTTTTTCAGAGCTGTCATACAACCTAGTTCCACTGGCAACCCGTTCAATTGAGAGCAGAACTTCAAATTCAGGGAAACTAAACGTTTCAAATGGCCAATTGAAGGATCTAGCTTCACCAAATGAGAACATCGTTCAAGAATCAGGATTTCCAAATCTTTGTATCCAGAGAAGTCAGGAGTGATCAGTAAGTCAGAACAACCTGTAAGATTCAAGACTTTCAATTTCTCCATCTGCAAAGCGAAAACAGAATACACACACATGATCAATTTGCAGATATATAATTCAAGAAAGCAAATGTAAAACAACCAATTACTAAACCACCTTGATTATTCTCCAACCTCCCCAGTCTTCCGTTACTTTGCTCCAAGACAGATCAAGAATAACCAACTCTCTCAATACAAAATTAAGTGCATCAAAATCCAGAGGACACCTACGCCAATAGAGCCACCTTAAATTTGGAAATGCACCTGCAAAATCTCCAGAAAGTTTCGCATTATCCAACTTGAGAAACCTTATGTCTGGCATGCTCTCAAAATCTCCAGCTGTGAAGTCAAAGCAGAGCGCTTCAACGTTTTCCATTCCCTACATTTGACAAAGTGACAATTATCAGAAGCTGTAAACCCAAATGCCCGTCAGAAAAAAGGATATTTCCTTGCCCTACATGCTAAAGAGTACATATATTATGATTCCTGAAATGAATCGTAATTCACTTGTATTGCTTAAACGTATAGTACAATTATTTATACAACGTATTGCTCAATAAAAAAGACAAAAAAATAATCTACCCAATATCTCTAGCTATTTATAAGAGATGCATCAAATATTATGCTAACTGAAAAACAAAAATGTAAATCATAACCAATAATAAGAGATACACCAAATATTAGAAAAAATAATGTAAATCTTTAGCAAATCTTCAGTAATAATTCCTTGAGAAAATAAGGAAAAAAGGAAAATGTAGCCCATATGTCAAGGTGTTTGTTTTGACGAAACAAACTGAACCAAAAGGTTTTACCTTCTCCCGGCTTATTGCCTTCGGAACCTTATCCTGTATGTAAAATCTTCTCCCAACTGGATCGCCAGATCCCTCTTGATTTAAAATACTTTTGCCAAGGCTTCTTAGCAATCTGTGCATCTGCAATTCATTGTTTTCTCCAATTTTTGCCAGGGGCATTAGAATGCAATCAGAAGCTGGAAGATAACAATTGGGCCACATATATGAAGCAATTTGGGCATCCGCACCTGAGATAAAACATGCTATGTCCAGAAATATATCTTTTTGCTGTTGATCTAATTTTTTGTAGCATATATCAATGCCAACCGTGCTCTTTTGAGAACTCATCGTAAATAGTTTCATTGACTTCTCCATCTTTTCACACTCCTGTATTGATTTACCTCGCAAAAATGAACCGACTACTTCAACTGCTAATGGTAGTTTCTCTGTAGCATTGACAATCCGGTTTGGGAGTCCATCATAATCAGGTAAGGAAGATCGCTCCCTGAATGCATGCCTGCAGAAAAGTTCGAAAGCTTGACCATTATCCAACTCACTAACCTTGTATGTACGAGCCTTCTCCGGATCATACTCTTTGAGAATTTCCTCATTTTGAGAAGTCACAATTATTCGACTACCTGGACCAAACCAATGAAGCCGGTCTCCTACAACAGCATGAAGATGGGATTGCTTTTCCACGTCATCGACAACTATTAGGACTTTCATTTCACGAAATATATCCAGAAACAATTCTATTGTTTCATCAAAAGAAGGATCTTCACGATCTCGTTTAAGGATATCACGTATCAACTCAGTTTGCAAAAACTGAATACCATGAGGATTTTGTGTAGTTTCTTCAACCTCCGCAAGAAAGCTGCAACTGTCGAAATAAGAAGAGATGCGGTCGTACACAACCTTGGCAAGAGTTGTCTTGCCAATTCCATCAGCTCCATAGATTCCAATAATGCGCACCTCATCATTGATTTCCATCTCCAGTAAGTCGGTGATTTGTTTTACACGATCATCAATTCTAACCACATTCTGAACAGCTGCAATTGCATAATTCCCGTATGAGTTTTTTTATGTCTGCTACTAGTTGTCTATCTTCATTTTTCTTTTTCTCAATGCTCTGCATGAAAAACAGAATTTCTTCATCAAACTATTATCGTAGATGGAGAAAAGAACAAACATCACCCGATCACTATCTTTCTTATAACATTGCTTCAGTTCCTCACGCAAGATACGATATATTCATTTGTCATCAAACTTTTCTTGTGGATGCAAAATATGCAGACACTGATTCTAGCATAATCTGACACGTAACTAATATCTGGTTGGATACAATTATAATAAAAAAATTTAGCTAGTAATATAATCTAATTTGGTGACATTATTATCTTGGAAGTTGGATCTGCTTATTTACTGACCAGATATTTCTACTTTCAACAAAACTTGATGTGCATATCACAACAATGGTCTCTCTAATTAAATGTTTCATCTCTGAAGTGTAAATAAGTTCCAAACAGCAAATGAGTATTATGGAAACAGGACTAACATCTTAAAATTCAGATGGTAGACTATTGTTATGCTACTTATGATCCTCTTCTTTCTCTAATTCAAGATAGAAGAAAACCATCGAAGAGTGTCATTTACTTCATTATTGCATCAATAGAATTTTTTCCTCGAAAACCAAATGGTATATTATTCAGACTTTGATGAATAAATACCTCTCTTGGAAGTAATGTGCTTGGACCAGACACTTCTCTTTGCATTTTCAGTGGCTTAATTTCTAGATAGGCATTTGACAAGTGGAGTGATTGTTTGAGGGAAGTGCACCCAGAAATATCCAAATCTCTCAAGAATTCTAGTCCATCAAGACCTTGAATTTTAACTAGATTCTCACAGTTTGCAGCACAAAATTTCCACATATGCTTTAAATTTGATAGGTCGAGTGATTGTCTAAGAGATGTGCACCTAGAAATATCCAAATCTCTCAAAAATTCCAATCTATCAAGGCCTCGAATTTCATCGAGGTTCTTACAATTTGCAGCATAGAAATTCTCTAGATTCTTTACATGTGACAAGTTCAGTGATTGTCTAAGGGATGTGCAACCAGAAGTATCCAAATCTCTCAAGGATTCTGATCCATCAAGGCCTTTAATTTTAACTAAGTGGTCGCAGTTTGCAGCATACAAGTTCTCCAGATTGTCTAAAGTTGATAGGTCTAGTCCTCTAAGGGACTTGCACCCAGAAATATCCAAATCTCTCAAGGATTCTGACTTGTCAAGGCCTTGAATTTCAACTAGGTTCTCACAGTTTGCAACACAAAAATTCTCCAGATACTTTAAATTTGACAAGTCTGGTGATTGTCTAAGGGACTTGCACCCAGAAATATCCAAATTTCTAAAGGCTTCTGATCCATCAGGTCCATCAGGGCCTCGAATTTCAATTAGGTTCTCACAATTTGCAGCACAAAAATTCTCCAAATTCTTTAAATTTGACAAGTCCAGCGATTGTCTGAGGGCCTTGCACCCAGAAATATCCAAATATCTCGAGGATTCTAATCCATGAAGGCCTCGAATTTCAACTAGGTTCTCGCAATTTGCAGCACAGAAAATCTTCAGATTCTTTAAATTTGACAGCTCCAGTCGTCTAAGGGACGTACACCAAGCAATATACAAATTTATCAAGGACTCCAATCTATAAAGGCCTTGAATTTCAATCAGGCTCTTGCAGTTTGCAGCACAAAAATTCTTCAAATTCTTCAAATTTGACAGGTCCAATGATTGTCTAAGGGATGTGCATCCACAAATATCCAAATCTCTCAAGGATTCTAATCCATCAAGGCCTTCAATTTCATCTAGTTTATGGCAATTTATAGTAGAGAAATTCTCCAGATTCTTTAAAGTTGATAGTTGCAGTAATCGTTGAAGGGACGTGCACCCGGAAATTTTGAAATTTCTCATGGATTCTAATCCATGAAGGCCTCGAATTTCAACTAAGTTCTCGCAACATGCAGCATTGAAATTCATCAGATTCTTCAAATTTGATAAGTCTAGCCATTCAAGGTATGTGCACCCAGAAATAGCTATATCTCTCAAGGATCCGAATCCATGCAGGCCTCTAATTTCATTTAGGTTCTCACAGTTTATAACATAGAAATTCTCTAGATTCTTTAAATTTGATAGGTCCACTCGTCTAAGGGATGTGCACCCAGAAATAGCAAAATCAATCAAGGATTCTAATCCATGAAGGCCTTGAAATTCAACTAGGTTCTCGCAATTTTTGGTGTAGAAACTCTTCAGATTCTTTAAATTCGATAGGTCCGGTGAGTGTCTAAGGGATGTGCACCCGAAAATATCCAAAACTTGCAAGTATTCTAATCCATCAAGACCTCGAATTTCAGTTACATTCTTGAAATTTGGAATACATAGTTCCCTCAAATATTTTGAACTTGAAAGGTCTTGGGATCGTCCAGTGAACATGTACTCAGAGATATCCAACCTTTGGAGAGAAGAGATCTTAGAAATGGTTCCTGACAAGCCCATAATCCCTGACTTGTCTAAATCAGGCTTGCTTCGTGTAACTAGTTCCCCTGTATTACTAAATAGTCCTTCCAGATTTTCACAGCATGAAGCATTCAACTCTTGTACTTGAGGCAAAATTTCGATAGCACCACCCAATTTCGTCATGTGAGTTCCATGAATGTTGAAGATCTTCAACTTTTGCAGATTTCCAATGCTTTTCGGTAATTCCACAATTGCGGTAGATTCTAAATCCAGCTCAGTCAATGATGCCAAATTTCCGATCGAGGTGGGTATCACTTTCAACGAGCGGCATCCCCGTAATAGCAAGCGTTGCAAAGATGCAAGGGAGCCTATAGAGTCCGGAAGTTCAGCAAGTTCATCACATTCAGTTAGGTCAAAAAGAGACAAAGATGCTAGATGGCCTATGGAGATGGGAATAAGGGCTAAAGATGCACAATAAGAGACATCAAGAGTCTCAAGCTCCTTCAAAAAACCAATGGATTCAGGTAATTCTCTAATCCCGGAATGAGATAAGTCCAGCTGTGTCAACGACACAAGGGAACCCATGGATTCTGGAAGTTCAGCAAGTTCTTCACAAAATGAGGCACGTAGAGTCTCTAGCTTCATCAAACCACCTCTAGATATTGGAATCTCTCGTATATTGGTATGATCTAAGAGAAGCTCCCTCAATTCTCCCATTCTACCTACTCCTGTAGGTAGCTCCTCCAATCCCCAACAACTCTCGACATTTAAGCAGATGAGGGTCTTGATATCCTCGATGGAAGGATGAATCTCTTCTAGATCCGAACATTTTTCAAGAATCAAAACCTCCAAGCTTTTGAAAGCGGACAAGTCGGGAGTTCTTCTTAAAGAAAGACAATGTGAGAGGTTGAGGACCTTGAGTTCAGTCGCCATCCGCAAGAAAGAGAAGATACCTCAGTGAGATTGGACCATTGGATATTCCACCACTTCCTTTTTTAATTTTTAAAATATCCATGCCCACTGCTCCTTTTATATAGACTTTAAAAAAAAAATATATGTTTCATTGCTCGGTTCCAATGCTATCATCACTATGATGCTTCCCTACTTCACGTTTGCTTTATTTCAATGTTTCTTAAGTAGTAGTGTTTGACTACGTGACCAACAGATAAATGTTTTTTTGACTGTATCTATTGCCCATAGAAGTGCCGCGTATATTTTCTTATTGCAGTAGGCATATCTTCGAGTTTGGTTAAAATAAATATCGAGTGGTTGGCACTCACAAACAATACATACAGTCGGCCTTCACAAGAACTATTATAAAGCAATGCGCTTATTTTAGTGTTAACTGTTGTTTCTAATATAATCAACTCTATCTATGATCATTAGGGGTGTGCAATGGGAACTGCCCAAATCGAGAACCGTGTGGACCAGACTGGACTAGCCGATTTTGGTCGGTTCCCACAAGCGACAGTCTGGTTCTTGATTCCTATTTTTGGAACCGGTAACCAATCGATCTGATTCTTAGTTCAAGGGTGGGAACCGGACTAACTAGACCGCAAGCCCTAACTTTCCCAATTTCCCTCTATTTGTCTTCCTCGAGTAGAAACTACATGATCATGGCCTATCTTCATCTATCCACACATTTTTTATTATGGAAAAACTACTTCTTTTCTTCTTTTAGAAAAGTTGATTGGGTGAAATTTTGAGCAAATTATTGGTTTTATTGGACTAGACCGATTGGTTGGTCTAGTTCCCAGTTCTAGGACTGGCCGATTCAATCCCAATCCTAGAAATTGGGAACAATCCTCTTGGTCTATTTCCCCGTTCCACCTTAGAATCAAATCGGACTGAGAACCGATCACCTTTAGTGACCATCCAAATAGTATTTCATGCAAAAAGCAGTT
Source organism: Corymbia calophylla (assembly GCA_014182845.1). NCBI lineage: Eukaryota > Viridiplantae > Streptophyta > Magnoliopsida > Myrtales > Myrtaceae > Corymbia > Corymbia calophylla. The sequence continues at coordinate 28,593,263 of CM024695.1, forward strand.
AAGAGTGTGTGTGCGAACATAATCAAACTATACCTATTTGTAGCTTTTCATTTCTCATGACAGAAGAATGATATAGAAATATAACAAGAATCTCTAGTCTACTTGGGGAGAAATTTACTTAGAAGCCACAAACCCTTTAGATTAAAAAAATCAAAATAGGCACAAATAGTGTAAGTAGTTTATTTATAGCTTTAAGTTCGCATAGTTGAAAAGAGTTTTATTTTTCAGTATGTCTAATGTTAATCATGATTGATTGTTAAGATATTATCAATTTAAGACATTAAACGCAGAAGCTTTTGGTGTGCTTAGGTGCCTACGAATTCCTCTTATATTTAGAGAAAAATCCTTAACCTGAGGAGGGATATTAAACCTTTCCGCAAAGAAAGGAGAATTTGGTACAGTTGGACATTGGATAACACATGATTATTGACGAGAGATATGCCTTCTCTATATCTTACCTTGAGTGGACCCCATCCTCCCCAATCCTCCGAAATCCCACTCCTTGACAAATTGAGCACAACTAATTTTTTCGGATGAAAGTTGACCGCTACGAAATCCAAGGGACAAGCCTGCCAGTGAAGCCATCTTAATTGAGGAAGCAAGTATTTAAAATCTCCAGTGAAATTCACACCATTCACTTGAAGGAACCTCAAGTTGGTTAGTTCTTTAAAATGTTCATCTGTATAGCTTTTGCAATCGTAGTTGTCAAGACGAAGAGCCTCAATCTTTTTAGTGCCCTGTAAGTGGGAAACATTGTGAACTATAAGTTTTGATAATGAGAGAAGACCAACTGTATATAAGAAATGACAAACTAATTTCAATTTGTCGTTATACTATTACGGTATAGGTTTCTCACTTTCAAGTTCGAGAAATAATGTTTTGTTTATATGTGAAGCTCAAGTGGGTGTTTCCAAACTTTCAACTTTTAATTAGGGCACCACAATTTGCACCTTTCAAATTCCCCAAAATTGCATCAATTCAAAATTACATGGAAGGCCTCTCTTTATGCACACACTACTTCAAATATATCTATAGAAAATTCAAATAAGAGAAACAACACAACCCTAAATTGTATCCTTTATATGTGAAATGACATGACTCTTACGATCCAAACACATCTATTAGACTTGCTATCAAAACATGTATCAAAGTTAAAAGAATCGAACCGTAGAATCGCTTTTTTCTAGTATACCTTGTTTGCAATTTTCGATAAACGAAAATGAGAATGTCATCCAAAAAGGTAAGCAAATGTTTTACATTCCTTTCCTATCCGTTTCTTCAATGTGTTTTTCATTGTATAATAGAGAAAATCGACCACATTTCGAATGTTATATTTATTAATTTTTACTTCTCTTTTTATCAGTACATGCTATCATCTCATTTCGTTTTGATTTTGTAACAATGAAATGGAAGTCATCTAAATTTTTGATCAATTTCCCCATATATTAATGAGATCTTGCTTAAGGAACTCGAGTATTTTATATTTTCCTTTCATTGTAACCAAATATTTAGAAATTCATTTTTTGTTTTAGGTGATAAAATTGCCCATTAAACATAAATCATGAGAGTCATAATACGGATTTGTAAATCAATGCAGGTTGTCCTAGTGGCCACTCAAGGAAAGATAAGGAATTCGATTCCTCCTTTCTTGAGGGCTGGCATAGGGATGTGTGAGTGAGGGAGTGGAGCTTCACAACCTGCGCATAGCACATATATCACACATAGTGTCTTCTAAAATAACTATAAAGTAAGATAAGACCAAACATTTTTTCCTTCAAACTTTTTTTCGAATGAACACTACATATTTTTCCTTTGACAGTGTCTTGTATATTTAATGTTTATTGTAGTTTTGTCAATAACTTCATAGATGGCCTTTTTTTTTCAGTTCTGAGCAATGTTTTATTCAGTTGTTTACATTCTCATCTGCACAAAAATATGCTCGCTGAAAAGCATCCGTAGCATGTTTTTCTAATAATCTTGTTACTTCATTATATTTTGTGTCGAAATTTATATTTGGTGTATTTTAATTAAAGATACTCATTACATTTGCACCTGCTTGTTTGCTGCTTGTACAAATCATTCATATGTTATAATTGCTTTTAGTTGCATACCTTTTCATTTTCATGCTAATAACGAAAATTAATCATGACACAAAATTCGAACCAAATTTATTTACATCACAGTACAAGTTAAATTTATAACTTCTGGAATGAGCCATCACTTTGAATTCAACCACTTTTTAATAATATTACGCATATAAATCTAATTAGTAAATTTTGATCTGTCAAACTTTCCTTAATAATATTCCTCTTTAAACTTTCTGTGACGATGGATAATTTTCACATTTAGATCTAATAATGAAAAAAATCACATTTGACTTAAATTTAACTATTACAAGGTAATAAGAGCTATATCTAATTGTGCATTTAATCATACATATGGGAATACGTGGTTCTAAAACTTAAGTGATAAACCTTTTTTTTTTTAATTTCGGATCAAAATTATATGTCATCCTAAATTTGATGATTGAATTAAATAATGTACATATAATATTGAAATTGATTATGTTAATATCAATTTTATGTAAGCATATAGTTATGAATTTGTTGTAAGTTTTATTACTATTAACATTTATATATATATCTAAAATAATTGTAAATGTAAGGTTACTTTATCACTAAAATATAAACTTCGGTAATTCTCTATAAAAAAAAGAAAGTCATGTGTATGTTGTTAAAATATTTAAATGTCAAATTTAACTAATATCATGTTGAAAATTTTAGTTTTGATAATTCTTCCACATTTAAAAGTCCGTAATTATGTGATTGAGGATGTATGTATGTTAATACATGCTTTGCCGAATATACATGGTTCTCAAATTACATTATAAAAATATTGTTGAAACCATAGCATTCCAAATAGATAGGGTAATAAAAGTATAATTTAACATTAATCTATAATTTATGGAGACTCAAGACTGACAATAATTTTTATCTCGAGCAAGACAAAGAAGATGGACTCACATTCAATGACTAAGATAAGTGGAGAAAACTCTTACCTTGTTATTGTCAAGCACATGTATGGCTTCCTCATAAACCCATATTCTGCTACGCCTTTGAGGATTTTTTTGATTTTCTAGACGAACAATTTCCTTTCCAAAATCTCTCAATCGATCATGCATCATTAGCTTGCCGAATTCATCAATTTCTATTAGGGACATAAGACTCAACACTTCAATCCCCTTTATTGGAAAAAAACCACAGGCATCCCACATATAAGTTGGACTTTGTCTAGATAATCCAACAAACAAACATGCAATATCCAAAAATATCTGCTGCTCCTCATAATTTAATGCTTCATAACTTATCCTCAACTTCTCTTGCACTCCCCCATAACGCACTTTGTTTAATTTCTTTAATGCTTCCTTCCATGCTACTCTTCCTTTTCCACGTAGGAATGAGCCTATAACTATGAGAGTTAAAGGAAGCCCCCCAATATTAGATATCACATCACGAGAAATGATTTCATAACCACCTTGAGGATAATCCTTTTGAAACGCATTTCTACTAAATAAAATCAATGATTGATCAGCTGACAACTCATTGAGTTGATACATGTGGCCTACCCTAGCCTCATCAAGAATACTCTTGTTTCTAGTTGTTATGATGACTATGCTTCCAGCTTTAAACCAACTACCGTCTCCAACCAAAGCATCCAAGTGAATTTTAGCATCTACATCATCAAGAAAAATCAGGACTTTCTTAGTTGAAAATCGAGATTTGATGACACCAATTCCCTCGTAAACACTAGATACATCATGATAACTTTGTAGTATATCATAAATGAGTTTCTTTTGTAGGCATTCAATACCCTTGTGTAGAGATGTTTCTCGAATATTTGCTACAAAGCTAAGATGTTCAAAATGACTAGAGAGATTATTGTAGAGTACCCATGCAAGAGTTGTCTTACCGATGCCGCTCATTCCATAAATTCCGATAATCCTTGTATCAATATATTTAGTATCTATCAAAGTCATAATCTCTTCTATAGAATCATCAATTCCAACGAACTTTTTGGGAACATATCGAGGAGAAGTTCTTTTTAACTCGCTCATAACTTTTTTGACAATAATTTCAACCAATGCTCCTTCATGCCTGCCAAATAACAATGAATTTCAGTGGAGGATGGCAATATCTTTTTATTTTTTTCCCCTAAGATAGATCTAGTTATGAGAAACTAAACAATGTTTTGGTGGAGAATAACGTACCCATTATCAATTTTCTCCAATTCCCATCCTTTCAAAGAGCTGACTTCCTGAAGCGCTTCTTCCCATTCCTTCACGACCATTTCGTCCAGATTTTCTTTATGTGCATTGATAGCATCTGCGAATCTCCCGGTAAGATATTGCAACTGTGAGGGTCGCACTTTGTAAAATATGGGCAATACTATATGCTCTCTACTTCTCTTGCACTTCAACATGTAAGCCAACTTTTGAAGGCACAATTTGCTTGAAGCATAATTCTCCGAAATAATGGGCATTGAGATCTTAGATTGTGTGATATTGCAGAAAGGATCTAGATCAATCTTCTCATGAACATGGAGCTCATCATTGTCTTTGAAGACGTGAATACCTGCATCAACGAGGCTAGTATAGAGATAATCGATGAAACCTTTGCAAGAGTCATTCCCTCTAAAGCTCAAGATCACTTCATAATCACTCCCTTTCCACCGTTTGCCTCCACCTTCGTAATCTCCCGCTTCGTAGTTCTTCCTTTTCACTCTACGTACATGTGATGAGGAAGCCACTCTATATGTCGGATCTTCCAAAAGAGTCGATTCTTTTCTTTTCATCTCAATAGGTTTGTATGCCACCTTATAGATTGAATCTTCTGGAAGAATGGGTTCTTTTCTTTTCATTTGATAGGTTTGTTTTGTTGTGCGGAAGAACACCCTAACTAGATGAAAAAAGAAACAAGAATAATCAAGAACGTGGAGATTTACGTGGTTCGGCGAAAAATCCACCTACGTCTATGGGAGAGAGAGACGATTTCTTATTTGAGCGTATCGCAGGAGCACAAGGTACAGTGCTGAAATAAATAAATCTTTAGATCCCCACTTTCCTAATCCTAGTAGGAAAGGAATTCCACCCTAAAAATATTATCTAATTTGAAACTAAATTTTCAGTGATTATCCCCTATATATTAGAGATATTATGATATATCCTAGTTACATTGAATTGGGATTATTTTCCATGAAAATCTCTTATAGATAGGTCCAAATCTAGGAAATATATTTGGAAACAAATAGCCTACAATCTTCAAGCGCCTTCCTAGATTTCCCGATCGACTTTTTAATTTCGAATTTCCAATCAATCGAATTTATTGAATTCAAGACAACATCAGCATGTTCTAATACAAAGGCAGTAAAAGAGATCGATGGAGCAGAAACTCAAAAGAAGAGAATATGGAATTCCAGATCTGGAAATTTCAGAAATTGTCTCACAAAACTCAATTTGGAACTCATCAGAATAAAAAGGAGCAATCAAAGCAAGAAACTGACGAGAAGAGCAGGGAATCATCGATTACCTGAGAAGTGCTCAAACAACACAACTCACCCACTACCGTGATCTCCACCGATTCTCAGCCTTTGACGTTGGACTACCAATACATAAGAGTCTCCATTGGGGGTGCTTGAATGTTGAGGTTGTTGCCATCCAACGTTCCAAGACCCTTCATGTTAATGCAACCGCTGTGATGCATGCTGCACGGAAAGGACAATTATTGCATCTGTGATTTCCGCAGCCCTATGCAGCAGGTGCGTAAAACCTTTGCACGTGCTTCTTGACTTGATTTGCTTTTTCGATTAATAATTACATAGAAGCACTAACCAACTAAGAGCATCAAGAATATTCCCCACTAACTAATTTAATATAGTTTTTCCGAAAAAAAGAAAATTAATTTAGTTTACATTGCGATAACGCCTACCCTCTCTTTGTTGGATGTATGTGCAAGGTGGATGCGTGGTCTGATTTGTAGTATCACGAAGGAATAACCTATAGGTCTTTTACTTGCTAGATCGAAAATGATGTCTACCAGAGAAATTAAAGGTTCATGTGCTATTGAACTTATGTAAAAAGAGAAAAAAATTAAAGGTTCATCTCCACCGATTCTCAGCCTTCGATGTTGGACTACCAATACATAAGACTCTCCGTTGGGGGTGCTTGAATGTTGAGGTTGTTGCCATCCAACGTTCCAAGACCCTTCATGTTAATGCAACTGCTGTGATGCATGCTGCACGGAAAGGACAATTATTGCATCTGTGATTTCCGCAGCCCTATGCAGCAGGTGCGTAAAACCTTTGCGCGTGCTTCTTGACTTGATTTGCTTTTTCGATTAATAATTAAATAAAAGCACTAACCAACTAAGAGCATCAAGAGTATTCCCCACTAACTAATTTAATATAGTTTTTGCGAACAAAAAGAAAATTAATTTAGTTTACATTGCGATAACGCCTACCTTCTCTTTGTTGGATGTATGTGCAAGGTGGATGTGCGGTCCGATTTGTAGTATCACGAAGGAATAACCTATAGATCTTTTACTTGCTAGATCGAAAATGATGTCTATCAGAGAAATTAAAGGTTCATGTGCTATTGAACTTATGTAAAAAGAGAAAAAAATTAAAGGTTCATCTCCACCGATTCTCAGCCTTCGATGTTGGACTACCAATATATAAGAGTCTCCATTGGGGGTGCTTGAATGTTGAGGTTGTTGCCATCCAACGTTCCAAGACCCTTCATGTTAATGCAACTGATATGATGCATGCTGCACGGAAAGGACAATTATTGCATCTGTGATTTCCGCAGCCCTATGCAGCAGGTGCGTAAAACCTTTGCGCGTGCTTCTTGACTTGATTTGCTTTTTCGATTAATAATTAAATAAAAGCACTAACCAACTAAGAGCATCAAGAGTATTCCCCACTAACTAATTTAATATAGTTTTTGCGAACAAAAAGAAAATTAATTTAGTTTACATTGCGATAACGCCTACCTTCTCTTTGTTGGATGTATGTGCAAGGTGGATGTGCGGTCCGATTTGTAGTATCACGAAGGAATAACCTATAGATCTTTTACTTGCTAGATCGAAAATGATGTCTACCAGAGAAATTAAAGGTTCATGTGCTATTGAACTTATGTAAAAAGAGAAAAAAATTAAAGGTTCATCTCCACCGATTCTCAGCCTTCGATGTTGGACTACCAATACATAAGACTCTCCATTGGGGGTTCTTGAATGTTGAGGTTGTTGCCATCCAACGTTCCAAGACCCTTCATGTTAATGCAACTGCTGTGATGCATGCTGCACGGAAAGGACAATTATTGCATCTGTGATTTCCGCAGCCCTATGCAGCAGGTGCGTAAAACCTTTGCGCGTGCTTCTTGACTTGATTTGCTTTTTCGATTAATAATTAAATAAAAGCACTAACCAACTAAGAGCATCAAGAGTATTCCCCACTAACTAATTTAATATAATTTTTCCGAACAAAAAGAAAATTAATTTAGTTTACATTGCGATAACGCCTACCTTCTCTTTGTTGGATGTATGTACAAGGTAGATGTGCGGTCCGATTTGTAGTATCACGAAGGAATAACCTATAGATCTTTTACTTGCTAGATCGAAAATGATGTCTACCAGAGAAATTAAAGGTTCATGTGCTATTGAACTTATGTAAAAAGAGAAAAAAATTAAAGGTTCATCTCCACCGATTCTCAGCCTTCGATGTTGGACTACCAATACATAAGACTCTCCATTGGGGGTGCTTGAATGTTGAGGTTGTTGCCATCCAACGTTCCAAGACCCTTCATGTTAATGCAACTGCTGTGATGCATGCTGCACGGAAAGGACAATTATTGCATCTGTGATTTCCGCAGCCCTATGCAGTAGGTGCGTAAAACCTTTGCGCGTGCTTCTTGACTTGATTTGCTTTTTCGATTAATAATTAAATAAAAGCACTAACCAACTAAGAGCATCAAGAGTATTCCCCACTAACTAATTTAATATAGTTTTTGCGAACAAAAAGAAAATTAATTTAATTTACATTGCGATAACGCCTACTTTCTCTTTGTTGGATGTATGTGCAAGGTGGATGTGCGGTCCGATTTGTAGTATCACGAAGGAATAACCTATAGATCTTTTACTTGCTAGATCGAAAATGATGTCTACCAGAGAAATTAAAGGTTCATGTGCTATTGAACTTATGTAAAAAGAGAAAAAAATCTCTGCCTGGCTTCATTTGTTTCAAAAAATAGGCAATTTAAAAGATATTTTCCTAAAAATAATTATTTGTATCGCTAATAAAAATAAATGAACGAAAAATATTTTCATCATTCGCGAAAATATTTAACCATAAATTATTATTGATAATGAAAAAAATTATCGATTAATTATTTCAAGCGATACAAATAAGTATTTTTTAAGAAAGTGCTTTTGTTATCATTTATATTCTATAAAATAAATGGAGCCCTAGTGAAAGTTTTGCCATTTCATGTTTGGCCCTGTCTTTGTTTTTTTTTTCTTTTCATCTTATTTATAATCTTTTGGATACTCGTTTACCTGCCCGTATTTTGCAAGGGCTCATTTTTAAAAACTTAATTCATAATTATTTTCACGTAATTATCATAATAAAATATATTAGAAAAATTTTAGCACATAAAAAAAAGATTCATTTCCCAATCATTCTATTTAACGTAGAATGAAGGACGTGAAAAAAAAGAAAGTGAAGTGTAATAATTAATCATATCAAAATTGATTATAAATTTATACATGGTAGTATAAAAAGCAAAAAAGAAAAAAGAAAAAAGAAAAACCAATCTATTCAATCATTTATTCAAATGTAACCATTTTAAGACGTCCTCTTCTTCAGAAAATCACTTTTTATAACCTAAAGGACAGGGGGCAACGCCAAAATTGCTATCAGGATCATAAAGGTACTGATACAAATCTATCAATAAAAGTTATTATAAAGGACAAAGCTAAATGCAAGAAAATATAATATTGTACAAAATACGAAGTGTCGAATAAGATTATGCCATTGGTTATTGTGAAAGAGGGGAAAAAATAACAGAAATCGCAGTTCAAGAGCCATTTCGTCTTCTCCACCAACCATTATGTTATTGGTTTTGGCATTTAAAATATAAAATTATACCCTTTACATAAAGTTCCACCTCAAGATCTCTCTCCACTCAACAGTCCTCCGGGAAGTCCAAAGAAGATGGCTGAAGTAGCAGCCTCTACTGCTACAGAGCCGTCTGTTCTCACCATAGATGACTTCTGTAGAAAACATTGTATAATACTTTCATGCCATTGAAAAGGCCATGTATACATGCCATGCGAAAGAAAGTGATTTGAGATTTCTTTTAAATATCCTGAAAATGATGGCCCAAAATCTGATTTAAGCAAAATTACCAAGAAAAAATACGAAAGAACAAAACATAAAGCAAGGATCTCAATTGGAATATCAAGACAAACCAGATCTTCTCGGCTCCTATACAACAACAAAAGAAAGAAGAGCAGTCGCCTTCTTCTCCAATTCCGCACTTCGAGGTTGTAGACCTCGCTTGATCGTCGATCGAGGGAGAAGGTAAAGAAAAAACAAAAGAAGTACATGAAAACGCTTTGATCTACTCACCGTTGAGTAGATTAATTCCTTTGCAAAGGGGGACCATGTTTAATGATTGAATTATTTCTTTCCGAGACATTACATGAAAATGGATCGATCATGTAGAAATTTTCTTTTATTTTAAATAAATTTCTTTGCGTCACCCAATAAGTCATACCGAGCATGCGAATTAGGAACTAGTTATTATGAAGTAAATGACTCCCATGATTATTCATTTATTTTTTCTAGAGAAATTCAAATTTCTTGGGAATCAATTAATTTTTTTTTCTGAATTTTGGTAATAAAATAACGTTTGCGTAATGAATGACTTTTTAAAATTGAAAAACACTAACAAAATTCAAAATTCCACTAAAAGTTCAAAAGTTCCCTCGCTACTTGAAAACACGTTGCTTTAATCGCCAACGAATCATTTTTATGGGCTTTTCTTGGACCCAATCTACAAGCGAGTAGAATATTTGAGTAAATCGCGTGCGTGGGTGTGCGCCCCCACTGTTGGTCCATGCGCATGAGTAGTAGAGGTGTCAAATGGGTGGGTCAGGTCGGGTTTGGGTTGGATCGAAAATTGTCCGACCCATATTGACCCATTTAATCCATTTTGATCCATTTTCATCCAATATAAATTTGATAACTCATATCCGACCCGACCCATACCTAACTCGACTCCTATTACTAACATATATTAATAGTTAACTTAATTTAAGAAAATCTACTCCCGCCCATTTAATCTACTTTAAACTTTTCACAAATAAGTTATTTGAATAAAAATTTCACTTTAAATTTATAAAGTAAATTAAATAAAAAAGTAGTAAATAAAAAAATGTGAATATCTTTAAATTGAAATATTTTTTGGAAAATAATTTTTTAAAAATCGAATTTTAAATTTATTATTATTTATTTTATTATTTATTCTTTCTTTCTTTTCTCTTTTCTTTCTTCTTCCTTCTTCTTCCCCCTTTTTCCTCCGTTGGCACCACCCGACGACGACTGGCCAAGATGCAAGCCGGCGAGCCCCAACTCGACCTGGGCCAGCGAACTCGAGGTCGGCTAATCCAAGCAAGCAAGTGACCCCGAGCTTGACAATGTTAGCCGAGCTCTGTTGTGGCGCCGGAGGGCGGCGAGCTCGGGGCTCGCCTGCCCAAACCTAGGTGAGCCGGAGCTCGCCCAAGGTTGGCGAGCTCATGGCTCGCCTACCTAGATTTAGGCCGAACTTCGGCCGGCGAGCTCGAGGCTCGCCTACCCAAATCTGGGTCGCACTCCGACCGGTGACCTTAGAGATTGCCTACCCAAATGCAGGCGAGTCGGAGCTCGGCCAAGGCCGATGAGCTTGCGGCTCGCCTGCCTAGAGCCCGGCCGAGCTCCAGCCGACAATGGCGAGCTCAGGATCGACGGCAACGGAGGTCAGGAATGCAAGGGATGGAAGAAGAGAGAGGAGGAGAGCCTTGGACCATGGGTTCAAAGTGGGTTATTAGGGAATCCATATTAAGACTCATTTTTATTTTTTCTTAACTTTTCAAGACTCATATGTGACCCATATTTAACTTTTACTTGACCCATATTTGACCCATTTAACTAAAAGTGAGTAATAATATAGGTTTTATAACCCATTTTGACACCTCTAATGAGTAGCAAGTGAAGATAGAGAAAGAGATGTTAGGTCACGAGGCCTATAAAGAGAGGGAGAGCAGGTGTTAGATACAATGGGGATAAGAGAAAAAGGAAAAAAGAGAGCAACCCAAAAGAGAAGACAAATCGAGGACAATTTCACTACTGCACGATTCCTCCTCTAGCACCGTTGTCCCCATGACTAACTAAGAACTCAAAATTTTCCTTCTTAGCCCTAATTTTTCCCTCCAATTGAGCAACTCAAATGAAGAAAATGGTAAACAATATCCTTAGTACCATTATCATCATGGAAATATCTTAAACCTTCATTCAACATTTTCCCAAGATCACAATGGTGCAGTTTTTCTGTTTACATCATAACTGTTACATTATATCTCTCATGAAATTAATATATGATCGACAACAATAGTACATTCATTTCCACCAGCATTTCCCACTCACCAATGCCAATAACAAATTCCTCACCAAGGCCCTCCATGCCAACATTACACCCAAGAAAAAAAAGGCTTTTGGAACCACAACGCATAAAGGACGACAACTTCACGTGGAGGTCTTACAATCACACTTAATTGATTAAATAATGACTCGACATTTATCGTTTAGCGATAGAAAGCAACAAAACTAGCACCAAGAAGAGAATACAAATTGAGGACAATTTCACTGAGAAACAGTTCCTCCTCTAGCACCGTTGTCCCCACGGTTGACCAAGAACTCCAAATTTTCATTCCTAGCCCTAATTTTCCCCTCCAATTGAGTAACTCAAATGAAGATAATGGTAAACAATATCCTTAATGCCATTATTATCATGGAAGTATCTCAAACCTTCTTTCAACATTTTCCCAAGATTGCAATGGTGCGATTTTTCTATTTTACATCATAATTGTTGCATTATTTCTCTCACAAAATCAATATATGATCGATAACCATAACACAATCATTTATAATAGTATTTTCCCACTCATTGGTGCCAATAACAAATTCTCCACCATAGCCCTTCCATGCTGACATTGCACCCAAGAAAAAAATAAAAGTTTTGGGAACCACAATACAAAAAAGGACGATAACTTCACGTGAAACACCTAATTTATTAAATAATGACTCAACAATTATTGTTTAGCGGATAGAAAGCAACAAAATTAGCACCGAAAAGAGAAGACAAATCGAGGACAATTTCATTGTTGCACAATTCCTCCTCTAGCACCGTCATCCCCACCGTTGACCAAGATCTCCAAATTTTCCTTCCTAGCCCTAACTTTTCCATCCAATTTAGCAACTCAAAAGAAGATAATGGTTGTCACGCCCCGAACCCCGAGTACGCGACAACCCCTTCTCTTGGTCAATTGAAGGCGACGTCCCAGGACTCGTCGACGACCATTCATTTTAATCTTTCGTTATGCGCAAGCGGAAGACGAACCATCCCTAGTCCAACAAACAATCAATCAATCAGGGATAGAGGGATGAACAGTAAGAACAACCATCGCTACTCATTTATACAGTTTATTAGATTAACCAACGGAGGATCGTTTTCCGATTTACAAGCCCGACAACAGGGGCCGATCCATCCTCTAAGCCAAACCAAAAAGGAACTAGGCTAGGCTAATCCAGCTGTACAAAATGAACCCTCGAGTTCAACACCACGGTCACTCGGACCCATCAGACTTGACTCCGTCAGGTTGATCACTGGTGGAGTGGGGGCAGGATTCTCCACTGTGGGTGCGCCATTCTAAAGGCCTGAAAAATGTTAACCACGACGGGTTGAGATAAAATCTCAGCGAGTTCTTCCCCTAAGCCTGGTTAGTACACCAACTAAACCCGGGCATCTCTCCAGAACCACCCCTCACACAACCCAACCACAACAACTAGCAAACAACAATAAAATAACAAGCAGGGTCAACCAACAATGAAAAGCCGGTTCGCATGCAACCTTACCCGGTATGCCATACCCTGCACGTTATATGTCAGCACAATACACGCAATGCACATGGCCATTAGATTACGCAGTTCATCAATCACATGCGAGTCGCACCACAAGCGATCTCACCTGGCCATTGCCACACCCTGCACGTTATCAATTCATGCGTACGTGCCCTAAATGATGTGATCATCTCATGCATAATCGGAACCAATGATGCCATGTTTTCTCATGCACTCTCGCATCCACACGTGTTCTGATTATTACTGCCCCACAGGGCTACAACCGAGGCGCAACGGCGCTACGGCGCCCTTCCTCCGCAGAGGCGCAACCGTGCCCTTCCGTGCCCAAAAGATGTCAAGGGATACTCTCCCGAGACCGCATGCCCAACGAACGTCAAGGGATACTCTCCCGAGACCGCATGCCCAAGGAACGTCAAGGGATACTCTCCCGAGACCGCATGCCCAATGAATGTCAAGGGATACTCTCCCGAGACCGCCCAACGAACGTCAAGGGATACTCTCCCAAGACAGCGGTTTCAACTTAGTGATCACGCAAGCATGCAATCACAACCCACTTATTATCTTTGAGCATTAGCCAATACACACATGCTTACATATGAAACCTCAAATCATTTCTCACAAAAGCGGTCCATTTCTGATGTCCCTCGGACAAACCATTTTCCCCACCTTTCTCATAAAAGCAGTCAATTTCCATTGTCCCTTGGACAAATCACTTTCTTTCTCATAAAGGCGGTCCATTTCCGGTGTCCCTCGGACAATTCATCTTTTTTCCATTTTTATGAAGATTACACAATTTATGCGGATGCTCATACAATTACACATTCAATTCACTCCATAAAATCAATACACATGAAATTACACAATTTAATTTCGGATGAACAGTAATTTCCGAATTTAATAAATAAATAATTAAATTCAGAAATTAAAAATAATTAAATAAATAAATTCCGAAAATTAAATAATTAAATAATTAAATAATTAAATGCAGAAATTAATTTAATCAATAAATTAAACAATTAATCACATTAATCAAGCAATTAAGGACAAACATGATTAATTAGCACAAAACACACAATTAAGCCTAATTAAGCACAATTAAGCATAAATAAGCAAGATTAAGCTAAACTAATCTTAATCCACTATCTAACCACCTATCTTAGGGCTAATACACTTAATTAAACACCTTAATCAGCCCTTAGCATTAATTAAGCCATCCCTAAGCTAGTTTAGGCACTAAATAGGGTTTAGGAGCTAAACTCACCCGTTAAGCGGGCCGGAGACGCGGGCGCGGCGGCGGCGACGAGCCCGACACCCGAGGACTTCTCCCACGACACTCCAAGGCGGTCCCGAGCTCAACACGGCAGCAACAAATTCAGATTCCCCACGAACTTCACAAAACAAACCTTTGCAGAGGAGGAGGTTCTTTGGTCGGAGCAAAAAAACAAGGCTGGCCGGAGCTCCGGCGAGCTGGTGGCCGGTGACCGGAGGCTCCAGGGGGTCGAGGGGGAACCACTTGTGGCTGGTATGGGCGGTGGTTAGGTCGAAAATGGAGGAAAACAGCAGCAAAGGCGAAACTGGACATCAGGGGCGCTACAGTAGGCAGTCCGGCAACAGCCGACTTTCGGCCGCCGTACGGATCTGCCGGAGGCTCTGTTCGACGAACGGCCGACGCCATCCGTACGGATTCTCTCTCCTGAACACAACGGTGGGTGGCACGAGCCGAGATTCAAACGGGAAGGCCATGAACAACTCAGTTTTCGGTGAGAGGTCAGAACCATAAACTACAGGAAGGCAAAGGAAGCAAGGGGAAGAAGGGCTGCGATTTTGTGGAGCTGAAGAGGGGAGAGAGAGAGTGAACCCTTCATTAATGACCTTAATGGCTGCTTCAACTCCCCATGCACATGACCTCATCTTCTCTCTCTTCCTTTTTGACTTTTCTTCAAAATATCCAAGGGTATTTTGGTCATTTCCACCTTGCACATTTCCCATTGTGCCCTTGGGTTGAAAGTGAAAGGCGGGCCTAGGAAACGGGCCGGAAAATGAATAGGAACGGGCTCGGGAATTTGTTGGGCTCGAATTGGTTCACGTTTAGACAACGGGCTCGGGAGGGTTAACGATCGATTTGGCCCAACGGCTCACTCGTTGTCTCGGTCTTTCACGGTGGCCATCCCACCTTGGGCGTGAGGCCCTCACTGTTCTTGCCCGCCCACGTCCTCATAGGCTCGGTTCCTCGATCCAAAAATCCCTTTCCCAAAACTCGGCTCAACCGACAGCATTGTTGACTATCAAGGAAGCATTGTCCAAAAGTCCTTTTCGAACATTCTTGAAAATTCGAAGTCCAATATTGGATTCTCATGCCTTGTCAATTTTGCTCAAATGTCATTTTGGTATAATTCAGATTGACAGGCGGCTTCGAGGATTCACACGTAACCGACTCATGCCAAACCACGTTCAAGACTTCTCGACACATGGACGTCCTTGATGACATGAAATTGCGAAGGATAGATTCTTATTTCAAAGTACACGATTATCAAGGATCGACATAGGGCCGTTCGCGGGTTCAATAACGGTAGACGGAATCACCCGCCGTCCCATTATTTCGTCCGCGAATCGACTTCTATTCGTCCTTGAAATCGGCTTGCATGATCGAGGATCGTCCTTACGCAAGTCTCACGGTCGAGTCGTTTTCCCGTGTCAAGTTCTTTAGTCGCACGAGTTACGTCCCTCGCAGCCTTTCCCCTCAAGGTCAGTATCTCGGAAATGATTGGGTCCGAGCGGAATCAACCAACAATGCATTGGCGAAATTCACGTTTACTCATCCCTAAAAGGGCTCGAATTTCAAGACGTCACAATGGTAAACAATATTCTTAATACCATTATTATCATGGAAGTATCTTAAACCGTCCTTCAAAACATTTTTCCTGAGATCACAATGGTGCAATTTTTCTATTTTACATCATAACTGTTGCATTATATCTCTTACGAATTCAATATATGATTGACAACAATAGTATATTCATTTCCACTAGCATTTTCCCACTCATTGGTGCCAATAACAAATTCTCCACCATAGCCCTCCCATGTCGACATTGCACCCAAGATAAAAAAAAAAGAGAGCTTTTGGAACCACAATATAGAAAAGGGCGATAACTTCACGTGGAGCACCTAATTTATTAAATAAAGACTCAACAGTTATCATTTAGCAAATAGAAAGTGACAAAATTAGCACCGAAAAGAGAAGACAAATTGAGGACAATTTCATTGTTGCGCGATTCCTCCCCTAGCACCATCATCCCCATGGTAGACAAAGATCTCCAAATTTTCCTTCCTAGCCTTAACTTTTCCCTCCAGTTTAGCAACTCAAATGAAGATAATGGTAAACAATATTCTTAATACCATTATTATGATGAAAGTATCGCAAACCTTCCTTCAATACATTTTTCCCAAGATCACAATGGTGCAATTTCTCTATTTTATATCATAACCATTGCATTATATCTCTCACGAAATTATAATATGATCAACAACGATAATATATTCATTTTCAACAGTATTTTCCCACTCATTGATGCTAATAGCAAATTCTATATTCTATGTAAAACTTATAAGAAACTTAAAATTTTATAAGGAATCTGTAATTTCCCACCCTTAATCACTGAATCCTTTTCAGGACTTTTCTTGGACCCAATCTACAAGCAAGTAGAATATTCAAGTACATCTCGCGCGTGGATGTGTGCAAAAGTAGAGAACAGGAGGCATAAAAAGTAGCGAGTGAAGAGACAAAGAGATTCCGACCAAAAAAAAAAAAAAAAAAAAAAAAGAGACAGAGAGACGCCAGGTCACAAAGTGTAGGACTGATATAAAAAGTAGAGTGGCAGTGGGTGGCAAACACGATGGGATGGGGATAAGGTTGAAAAGGAGAAAAAAGGGAGAGTGACCCATAAGAATTGATTGAATAAATCCAGAATAGCAGTTTTATGATGGAACCCCTATTCCAATAATGAAAAATAATCACAATTTTCATAATTTCGAAAATACCCTCAAAAATCCTAACTTGCCCACGAATGCCTTAGCTACTAGCCAATCTCTCAGCTCAGGCAAGGCGGCCTAAGGTGGTCCTAAGTTGCACTACCTCATGCAACCTCACCTTAGGTCAGGCGACCTTAGGTGAAGCTGGCTAGCAGCCAGATCTTACCGCCAGTTGAGTTCCACGAGCAAACAATTTAAGATTTTTTTAAAAGGAAATAGCAAAAATCCTTTATAAAATATGATTTTTATCAAACGATATTTAAATTAAAATTACTTTCAAATGTCTTTTTAAAATACACTATATCAGATACTACTTGCATTTTGAAATTTTTTTTTTTTAGCTTAAACGCCTTTGCATTTCCCCCAAAAATATTCCCCAAAAGCCCTAAAGTGATTTTGCAAAAGATTTCCCATCAAAGAAAAAAATTACAAAAACAAATTATATGATATGCAATGACTTTTAATGGATTGTTATTTTAAATTGAGTATAGTTTCAATTATAGTTTATTGCATTTAGTATATACATTACACCGCACAAAACAATTTGCTTAATTTAATTACTAAGTAAATTGAATGATACAAAGATGTAGACATCATTTAAGATCATTTACAATTCTATTTTAATTGAAAATTAGATTGCTTTGAACAAGTCTTTTGCATTACCATTTGTCTCATATTCATAATAGTCAAATAAGCCTGTACTCCATGGATTTTTGATGTCATTTGCTTAAAAGTTCGATGAGTTTGTGCAAATAAGCACACCCATTTAATATTGCCTCCATCTTCAATTGTTTCATCCTTGCCCATTCCAACATGCAACGTTTGCTCTTTTCCCGCAACTAAAAAGGCTCAAAAGGTTTATACACCTATTTATTGTAATGCTCAAATATTTATAGTCAACCTCTTCATATTATGAGTTATAAACTAATGGGACTTTATGTTGCCATTTTTAGCCATCTATTTTTGACTAACTATTATATTAGATTTTCTAAGGCCATCTTAGAATATCTTAATCAGTTAAATCCTTACAAAAGTCTAATTTTATCCAAATGTTAATTGTTAAGTCTCCACCGGCATATTTATAATTAAATGAAAAAAATAGGGAATAGAAATTTTAAGGTCATACCAGATATATTTTTATTATTTTTCTATTCCAAGAATAGAAATTTTGTATAGTTATCAAATGCGATTTTCTAAAAACTATTTCTAGATAGAGATTTGAAAATAGAAATGTTACAGTACACATACTAAATTAGCGAAGTTGTTGGATTTTATAAGCTATTCCAACCACCGTTGATGTGATTGGTTGATCTATATGATAAAGCAAACTCACTTTCAACCTTAAGTTGGTTTGAAATATGATGTAACCAAAATTACCAAGAAAGAAAATGCAAACCAAGGATTTACAATTTAAATATTAGGGAAAAATCCACCGAAAACTTTAAACTATACCCACTATGATATATTTACCTCAAACTTTCTTTTGTAACATCAAAAATCTCAAATTTATACAGTTTGACATATTTATCCCAAATTTCTTCTTGTGACATCCAAAATCCCAAATGTGTATCATTGTGACATATCTAACTCAAAAATTTAGTGTCACGGAGATAAGTTTAGAATTTTTGGTGTCACAAAAAAATTTATGATAAATATGTCACACAGGTATAAGTTTAGGGTTTTTGGTGTCATAGAAAAAAATTTAGGTTAAATGTATCATAACATGTATAGTTTAAAATGTTTGGTGGGTTTTACTCTAAAAATTAATTAGATGAAGTAAACTCGGGGTCTTGGTTAGGGTCATGGGCTCATAGGGAAGAGAAGTTACGAAAACAACTTCCCCGATCTACCCTTCCCAAGGGATGTTGCCATCTACGAGGATCACATGTGATAGTCCCCTACCGGAGTAACCAGTCAACCTATGTTCTTTATTTTTACGTGCCGATGTCTACATACCTCGCACCTCTTGTTGATGGTAGATTCTTTTTCCCCTCACCCTAGGGAATATGGGACGCAAGCGAGGAGTCCCACCCTTAGGCGGAGCCGCTGCTTGCTATTGCTTTAGGCCTTTTAAAAATCTGCCCAGGTCCAACTCATAGCTCCTACTACACTAAAGAAAGAAGAGCACTAGTAATCCGTTTGTCTTTTCTAATTCTAAGGCGTAGATACGTGGAGTGCCAAAACTTGACACAGGGGGACACCTAAGTGTCCAAAGTTTGGAAATGTATACTTAAGTACTAAAATCGGAGCAAAATTAATTAATTAAGTGCTAACTACAAGAAAATCCAACCAAAATACACACGTGGCATTTTTTAGTGACTTTGTTTGCTAACATGACAATTCTTTAAAAAAAATATCCGCGTGACAATTTTTTTAAAAAAATTGTCCACATGGAAAAAAGAATGCCATATCAGCCGAAAAACCCCCAAAAATTGAATTTTTTAAAAAAAGAGGTGAACAGTGATGGTTAGGTGAGGATTGTGTAGTCCTCGCCCTCGCTGCTGCAACATTATCGCCGTCGCCGAATTTTGGGGAGGGTCGTGACCCTTATTGCCGATCGGCCAGGGTCACTAGCCATTAGCCAAGACTTGGCGACCTCAGCAGACCCTCATCCCCCCTCGGTCATCGGCCCTTCATATCGAGGGTAGGCAGGCAAGGGCTGCACAACCCTTGCTTGAGCCTCACCTCTCTCTCTCTCTCTCTCTCTCTCTCTCTCTCTCTCTCTAATTTTTTATATTATTTAATTAATATTTATATTAAATGCCACGTTAGTGCCAAAATGATGTCGTTTTTCTACGAGGTTTTGATAATTCAACTTTCCGATAAGTCACGTAGGCAAGTTATATTATTAAAATAAGCAACGTCAGATTTCTAGCATCTTTTGCCGGACTTAACACTTAAGTAATCTATTTTTCAAAAAGAGTGATACTTAAGTATTTCCCGTGCCAAGTTTTGGCACATTTGCTGTTCTTTTACCTCTAATTCTACACTTTTGAGGTCGTAGACCCCACTTGATCGTCAATGGAGGGAATAGGTAAAGAAAAGTAGATGATAAAATGGTTAAACTATTGTGGTATGGAGTGTAGGGAGACACAAATGATAAAATTTCTGATTAGAAATTGATTTCTATTTGTATTCTGGATGAATTTCTTAGCAAAAATATGTATTTGATAACGACACAAAATTTATATTCTCGAATAGAAATTTGTTTGATAACAACACAACATTTATATTTTGAATAGAAATTTGTTTGATAACAACACGACATTTATATTTTCAGAATAGAAATTTGTTTGATAACAACATAAAATTTTTCCTCCCGGAAGATGGTGACCGTGGGGGGCAACCAGTGGCAGTGATCGTGAACGACGGTCACAGCTGGCGAATGGCGGTAGGCGATGATGCCAGGGGTAGACGACGGGTGGGAACAATGAGAAGAATTTTTGTTTCTCATTTCTATTCCAAAGATAGAGAAGTAAAAATTTTTTACTTTTCATTTCTATTTCAAACCTATTTTTAAAGTAAAAAATTTATTCAAGAAATAGAAAAATGAAATTATTTTATCAAACAAATTTCTATTCCATAAACAAGTCTAGAATATAAAAACAGTTCTGAAACATAAATAAAATGATTATTATGCGCACTTCTAGTGAAAGAGAGAGTGGAGAAAGTGCCATCCTGCATTTTTTGGGACGTCTCTATGTCATGCCTTATAGTATCACTCCACTCATAGAGATAAAAATCCACCTCTTAATTTTGAAACGAAAATTGAAGCATAACAGCTAGAGGTTAGTCTATTTCATTGAGATAATATGCATGCTTTAAATACTTTATTTACTGTACTAAGACCTCTTTTCAAAATAATTTATTTAAGCTGTAAATAGAGATATCTCTTAAATGAAATGATAGTTATATCATAACTTTGAGTTCGCGAACCTCGCTTGATCGTCATTGGGGGGAGCAGGTAAAGATTAAAACAAAAGAGACGATACATGAAAATGCTATAGGTCATAAATGACTATTTTTTCATGAAAGCGTTAGGTAATTCACAATATAGTAAAGCTGGAACATAAAAGGGAAACTCGCATGTTCTCTAAAAGTCAAAAAGTCCCCTCAATAAAATAACGTCTAGGTAATCAATGACTTTTTAAATTATTTGGGTAGATATTATTGTTTAAGTATTCGATGATAATGAATTACTTCCATAAATAACGTTGAAATTAAGTTATTGACTGTCACATATTTATTAAATAGCACTCTTAGTCTTATGTATCATATAGTATAGAATTCAAAATCCAATTAAAAATTTGAGACGAAAACGATTTTTCAGAGGTTGGAATTGGATAAGAAGATGCAATGAACTGACTGGTAGTCCTCCCAAGTAGTTCCATTCAAATTAAATCCTCCGTATATCAATCAAGTCCCTGTTGTCTACTATTTCACGTGAGTGGAGGATATGAACAGGTTCATATAATAATGTCAATCATGCATCTTTGGCATATTTCATTAACTAATCTTTTTAGTGAACATTGGAATTATTAAACTTCTCAATCGCTTCTCGACCTTTGACGTTGGATTACCAATACACAACACATGCCGCGAACGGAAAGGACAGTTATATTGCACGTGTAATTTTCGAAGCATTATGCGGAAGGCTTTTTCTCTTAATAAAAAATAGGAAAGAAATATCAACAAGCAGCGCATCCGCCGGAAGTCAGTAAAGCATATTCTACTGCCACCTAATTTAATGAAAGAAAACTTTATTGTCCGATCCAATTGATAATATCACAAAGGAATAACTAACGTTTTTGCCTGCAAGATCGAAGATGTCTGTTAGAAAAAATTAAAAATGTCTATCAGTGAAAGCCCCGTCATTCAATGTTTGGCCCTCTTCTTTGTGTTTTTTGTTTTCTTTTTCTCTAATCTAGTGGATACTCGTTCATTCTAAAAACTCGATTCATGATCATTTAGATGTAATATCATAGTATTTAATTTTATTTGAAAAAACCTAGCACCCAAAAAAATAAATTCATCTTACAAGTATATCATTTTAATATAGAATAAAGGATGCGACAAAAGTTTAAACCCTACTAACGCAACCACGTAAACATTGATTGTTAATTATACATGGAGAGTGTAGAAAGGAGAAAAAAAGTTAATCTATTAAATCATTTATTTGAATGGACGCAATTCAAGAGTCGTTCTGTATTCGTTATGTATTCTCCTCGACCACTATGTTATTCCTATGAGGGCCTTTGCAACCTATCTGTTTGATATACGGGACAATAAACTCCACAAATGTATTTTTTATTTTAATGTATCGATGGCCACGCATTCCATACTCTCCAATTTCACTTGTGTCTTTTTCTTCACAGGGAGGAATATATCCGGTGGTATGAGGTCCGTACGTGAATTAAGATGAAATATTTTAAGGACTACTTAGGTCCTAGGGTCATTTTATATTCTCCCGGTTACTCTGTTATTCCTTTTGGCTCACATAAAATATTTCCCTGCAGAGCTTTGATATGACACCCATTGTCGAAGGAAAAGCAATAAAGCCGGCTACTTTATTGTGTCATTTGGAGTTATATATGTATCCAAGAGACTCTCCTTGCGCCCTTGATAACATTATTAAATAAGAAATATTAGGGTTGATTTATATATGTACTTTTTAAATCAAAATATTCTACTCAAGACCAAAACAAGGTGCAAAACACCGAACGAAATCCCTTATTTTAAGTTCCTTTGGTTTACATAGCCGGCCCAACATTCTTGCAAAGAGGGTCCCAAGAAGAATTCTTTTAATCTTGTAAAATTAATCAAGGCCGAAATTGGACAAAGAGATACGAACACAAACGAATAACGATTGAGGAAAGAATATGAAATTATTTTGTTTTAATACATATAATATAGTGATATGGAGCAATTGGGGAAAAAATAATAATAAAAGAGACAATTCTTAAAGATGTGTTAGGTAATCAATTACGCTTTTTATTTTTTGTTTATGACCTTCCATTATTTAGGTAATCCCGATTAATTAGGAAGCGAGAATTGTTGGACCCACAAGCGGGATGGCTCTCTCAATGTTGTTTGCTCCATACACAAGATTCGAATTCGAGACATTACTTAAGGGAATCCAAGCTTCTTATCACTTGGGTCAATGAACGTTGGTATCGATTGCATTTTTTATAAACACGTTAGTTTATCACCATGAAGAAATTTTAAAATTTTGATTAAAATTGTGTTAGGTAATCAATGACGTTTCTTATAAACGCCTTAGGCGATCAACTTCAAGATATTTTAAATTTTGACTAAAAGTAAAACAAAAGAGAACGTACACGATTACGATTGATCTACCAGTCCCCATGGATCCTTTTCATCGACTTTTCTTGGTGGGTAAATCACGCGTGGAAGTGTGTGCTCTGCATTTCAACCAAGAAAAGAAGAAAGAAAAAAGTGTCTCTGCACGCGCGCCGTGGCCCGTGAGTAGTGAGCAAAGAGAGAGGGACGTGGGGTCACGGGGGACTAGAAAAGAGAGGCGGTGGGTGATGGACAAGAGGGGGATAAGGACGAAAGAAAAAGGCCAAAAAAGAAAAACTCCACAATAATTTATTAAATTAAAATATATTTGATTTTAATAGTGAAACTTACATTTCAATAAAGAGAAATACTGAAATCGAAACAGTGGCCTGGATCTACAAAGTGACCCACATTCTATTAATGCAAGAAAATAAAAAGAAAATTCAAATTTTCAGTAGAAGTACAAAAGTTCCCCTCAATAAGAGGTATTCAATGACTTTTTTTTTTTTTTTTTCTAATTGTGTGGATAGATACTATCGTTTCAATATTGGATCCTAATGAATTGTTTTCATAAATCAAATCAAAATCATGTTTTTGTCAATTAAATTTTTACTACAGAGCCTGACTAACCTCTTGAATTATATCACGTAGAATTCAGAATCCATGGTGTGAATAATCAATTACATATCTTGCATAAAACCAGCGCACAAAGGTTCAATTTTTTACTATTAACACGTGGTTTCCTACTATTTATAAATTATAAAGTTTTTCTCCATGTCAAGGTATCTAAAAATTGAGTCCTACAGGCTCATGGGTGGAACATTTTCTTGGAATTTGTCAAAGTCTTCAAGCAGCGATTTTTTTATTAATTAAAATATTTCCTTTGCGTGCAAAGTAAGTTAGGTACTAGCTTTTCGGGGAGAATTACTATTCGCCCCTCAACGATTCTTGGGGATTTCCCAACTTGCCATCTAAACGTGGTGGTTAATCTTCTACTAAACTAATTCAAAGTAGACAGCCAAATAGAAAAAAGTCCTTGTTTTTCGATGGGCTTAGCTATTCAATCTGCCTAATTGATTTGCCTCTCTCGGACATTGCACTAAGCAAATAAATTTGAGATGGGCTAGCTTCCTCTAGCAATCTTCAATCTAGGCTCTCTCGTCCCTAAGGATTTGGTTAGCTTACTTCCTTCCATCACAAGAAATTCGTGTTTACTGTGAGTGTGTTGTCAATAACTAAGCTTGATTCTAGTTGGCAGGGTTGAAAGATGTGGGCATTTTGTGCTTTCTAGTGAGTTCCTCAATTGAAGGTAGCTCTGTGCTTGATTCAATACGTTGCAGATCCATTTATCCATTCTGGTAATGTTCTGATTTGAAATATGATATGTAGTCTTGAATCCGACCGTATGGTTGCTGTTTGATGACAAAGGAGGAAAATGTGCTATGTCGTTTTTGGAGCTTGGTGAAATAGAAGGCACATGGGATCAATTAAGATTTTCCTCTTGAAAGCATTTTGGCATACACTCCAAAAAGATACAAATTTACGTGAGGGTGTTAAATTTATAGATTTTCGTCCATAGTGTTCTGGGTGTATGATAGAATGATGAGGCTTGGTCTGTTTGTTGCTGCTGGCTCGTATAGCCTATTACTTGCACTTTTAATTGAGTTGATCCCATACTTATTCCCAGTCCATACCAGCCTATCATCTTCTTCTGAAGTTCTGCCGGATATTTTATGTTCGGATGTTCGCAAACTTTGCTCTATTTAATGAAAGTACTAGATGTACACAGAAGAGAGGAATTAGACCAAAAAATAATAATTGAAAGTACTAGTATTTTTGAATAAAAAAGAAACTTATTGAAATTTTTATAGTGATTTTCGAAAAAATTTCCCATCACAATGTAAAGTTACGAAAACAAGTTAGCATTGTATGCAATGACTTTTAATGAATTGTTACTTTTGATTGAGTAAAATTGAATTATAGCTTATTTGTTTAAGCGTATAAGTTACACTGTACAAAACATTTGATTTTATAAAAAAAAACTGAGTAAATTGAATAATGAAAAGATAAAATAAGATATGCATCATATAAAAAATACATATTTACATCTTATGCAGCCTTTCTTGCAAATGTCAAATACGCTTAACATAAACTCACAATAAATTGAATAGCTGAAAAAACCAAAAAACATAATTTATAGAATAGTGGGCATCCGTGCGTGCGCGTTTGTGTGTGTGTGTATATATATTAAATTTCTCTTAATCTAAATAAAAAAAATATTTCTTACAAGAAAATTTATTTAAGTAAGATAAAATTAAAATAAATCATTTTACAAAAGATTAGCAGAGATTAAATATTTTAGAAACTCTTGAATTTTAACTAATTTGATGCAAGTAATTTAACTCAGTGTACAAAGGAATTTCTTGTCATGAATTCAATTAACAAAAGCTAAAGATATATGTTGTTTGGTCCGTAAACTATCAATAATTTAATAGGTTAATTTGTTCAAGAGATTTCATGCAATGTAATATAGAGACGTTATACTTAATAAAAAACTCACTTATTTTAGAAAAGAATTGCAGAAATTTAAAAAAAAACAAATACTATTCAAAATATAACAAATTGTGTTTTTGTCAATTTAAGGTTACAATAAAAGTAAATAAATAATGAATAAAAGCTGTATATGTAACATGAATTTTTTGTTTGGTTAAGTAGTTCCGAAATCTATTTACCTGAAATTTACAATGAAATCATAGAGTCAAAAGACTTGAGAACTAAAAATAATGTAACACATCGCATTATGATTCATAGAAATTCATATATATACAAGGCATATTCTATTTTTCATCGAAAGAAAATTTCATTCATTTACCATAATCAAACATGAGAGAAATATAGAAAACTTTCAAGAAAAGCAAATTCCGAAAGAGCTGTAAAACAAAACAAAGTCCGAAAAACAAAAGAGTACAAGTTATGGCTATAAACATGCTTTCATCCCAAAAGATTAGATTTGTCACAACATCAAAAAACAACTAGTGGCCAATCACCAAAATCGTCAGTGATTGATACACATCGAGATTTTCCCCTCCAGGAATTATGACTTGCAGTATGCGTCTAGATTCGGTGCGCTCAACACCATTGCCGTATAGAGACAAAAATAACTATATATTGAACCGCCATAGATCAAATACCTATAAGAAAATCCCTTATGTAGATTTAGACAAGAGAGAAGCTCGTAGATTTAGATCTACACCTAAATCAGAAGAGAAAAGCTTCCACTGAATCTTGGAGATATCATGAAGCCATGTCTCGAGCATCCTACTAGCTAGACTTGGGGAAAAATACCAAAAAAGTCATAAACCTATTGCTTTGGTACCAATACAGTCTTAGACTTTTTGATTAGACCAAGTAAGTCATAAACATTTTTACATTGATATCAATTCAGTCCATCCAACCAATGTAGGTCGAAAATTGCTGACATATACATTTTTAATAATATTTTAATATTTTTTGTATTTTTAGAAATTTTTAAATAATTTTTTTTCTTTTTTTCCCCCTTCCCCTTTCTCTTCTACTTCTCTTTCCGATGGCCATTGCTTGCCACCGACCACGACCATGGCCGGCGAGGGCTAGCCTCGCGGGGGGGGCCGCGCCGGTCGTTTAGGCATGGGGCATGAGGGTCAGGCTCGCCCAACCTCACCGAGATCTAGCGAGGGGGACCTCGCTTGAACAGCCGGCGCTCACCCTCGGCCAGGCAAGGAAGACCTTCACTGGTGGCCGGCAAACGCGACCTTGCCCAGGTGAGGCCAACCCTCATCGGCCATTGCTGTGGCTGATGGTTGGCATTGGCCATTGGAAAGAGAAGAGGAAGAGAAGGGGGAAGGAAAAAAACAGAAACAAAAAGAAAACAAATTATTTAAAAAATTAATTAAATTCAAAAAAAATATATTATTAAAAATGTCTACGTTAATGCCAGCGCGGTCGAGTGACATCCATGTCAGTAATTTCCAGTCTAAATTGGCCAAATGGATTGAATTAGTACCAATGTTAAAAAATTTATGGCTCAATTGGTCCAATTAAAAAGTTTAGGATTGAATTAATACCATTGCAATGGGTTCAAAACTTTTTCGGTACTTTTCCCCTAGACCTATGATGATGTTCTCACAAAATTTCTAATTACAAGCAAATTTATTCACTATGATGAACGAAGAAAAGCTACAACAACAAGCGAAACAAAACTCCCACATTATATTGAAAGAGGGAAAAAAGGGAAATCAAAGCTTGAAAAAGAAAAGTAGAGCAAAGTAGTATCTTAGCTTCAAAAATTGAAGCTACCAGCTTGCGAGTAAGGTCTCTTTGAGGGAGGGTTTCTTTGGAAAAGAGAGGTTGCCGACAGAGAGATTACAGTTTTGAGAGAGATCTCACGATAAAGATCTTTAGTCAATCATGAGCAAACATAGTAGAATTGAAAAAGGGATATTAGCACAAATAGTCATTAAATTTTAGTCTTGTTTACAATGTCATTCTTGTACTTTTAATTTGTACAATGTGGTCTTGAACTTTGACTCAATATATGACGCCATTTGTGCAATATAATTGGTTTAATGTATAATGCCATATTTGAAATTTTAATTTATTTAATATAGTCCTCGAACTATTGTTAAGACTAAGTGTAGTCCTTTCGTTTGTGTCATTTTTACATAATTTAGGAACTATGTTGAATATTTATGAATAATTCACAACCACATCGAACAACTCAAAACATTTAGAAATGACATTGCATATTTAAGCCAAAATTTAGGGATTACATTAAATAAATTAAAGGTTCAGCAACGATATTGCATATTGAATCAAATTGCACATTGAATCAAAGTTCAAGATTATTAGTGCCATTTTCCTATTAAAAAAAGGCATGTTATATTTGTCACGACTTGCCCTCAGCGATGGCCGGTGTCGGGAGGGACCGAGTTTAGGAATATTGGCTTGCGAGCTCGCACTCGAGCCACATTAGCCAAAGGCGCCATCACTTCACCTTTTGGTTTCGACCCATTGAGTTTGAGGTTTATATGAACGCGGGTTCTCCCAAACCTATACTCGGCACAACAGCGAGAAGGTGTCGTTTTCGTTCCCATACACACGATACATCTTGCGAAATGGAAACCGAGCATGGAAGATGAATTTAGGGGTATTTTAAACTACGGTAGCCCTCTCAACGGAGTACCCACCAAAAGACGGTATCACTTCGCCATTTCGGCTAAATCCACTCGAGTATGCTAAACTGAGGTAAGTGCTCTATGAAATCCATACCATGCACAACGGGTTCATTTTATTATCTAATTTGATTAAACAACCTAAGATAAGACTTTAGGAATCACCAATAGCCTCAATTTTTTGGGGCCGGCTAGAAAGCCCAATCGAGAGTTGGGAGTGCTCCCTCGATTTCTATGCAACCAACGATCTAGAGTTCGAGAACTTGGGTCATGCTAATATTTCTATTAACGCATTTTCGGTACATAATAGTTATCATGTTTACCTAAGGTGAAGATAAATGTCTTTTTACTTTTTCGCGCCATTTCAAATTAAAAGGATGATCATGCATGGATGTTATTCTAATTCTACTCAAAAAGAAAAGAAAGCCAAACAATTTAAATTGAAATTGCAATGTGATAAGTAAACATCCAAGAAAAGCAGTAACTCTAACCATGCAATCCTAAAAATGTAAAGAAGGAAAGAAAATAAAAGAAGAAAAAGAAACCTGCCTCTCATCAGGTCTTTATACAATAAGAGAGTAAACTCAAGACATATGTCGGGTATTGAATAATATAAAAGATTAGACTAGAAAGGACATTGACCATCGACATTTTACAAAGAAAGAAAGGTTGGGAAGCACATCGATCACTATCATCTTCGGAATTGCTCCTTCAAGGGACCACCTTCTTAGACCTATTGTAGCTCTAATCTAAGGCTATACAAATACATTACATTTGAAATAAACACGAATCATCCAAAGACAAACAAAGCATGTCAAAGGGTCAAACAAGTAACAATTAGTCGATTCAAGTTGGCATTAAGGTCGACCAACATGCCACTAGAACCTTTTCCCCCATCATTATTAGAAATGACTTATGGTAATTAGCCATTATTAGCATTCACTCCCAGTGACTAACACCATAAGCCCTTAAATCGGCATCTAATGTGTGACCCCAATCATAACCCACAAGCATACATCAGGTTTACACAAAAAACTTGAAAGTAAACATGCAAGTTGGCCCAAAAACTTTGGTTCTCATCCAATCAAACAATTAGTAAGCCGACACCAGGTCACTTCATGCATTCACCATGCACCAATCACAAATCATATGCTCGAGATAATTATTGAACGATCTTTTTATTTTCTGAAAATTTTTATGGACAAAATTCATGAAATGAAGATCAAAATTCGTAAGACAATATAGATCGATTTTGCACATATAAATTTCTAAAAATCATAGAACAAGAATAGGCCATGAAAAGATAACCAAGGGAAATTCACAACACATTGTCAAGAGACAAACTATTGAGGATGAACCCATGAACAATCAGCTTTGGAAAATTCATGGTATACTAAGCACATCAAGAGGAATACCTTTCATGAAGAAAGTTTCATGAGATAAGTAACGTATGAATTTAAAAAAATCATGGGACTCAGCAAAACACGATAAAACAGAGCAGGGCAGCAACATTTCAAGGAAATTCAGTCATGTTAATGATATCCAAAAATCACCAAATTTTGTCACAACATAGTCCTAAGAATGACAATCAAAGTTCATGAAGGAGTTGATCTTCGAATCATTACGGAAAAATTCATACAAAATTGGAAAAATTCAGTCACAGACTTGATCAATTAAGCATTCTGAATTTGCAAATTTTTCAAATTTCAGGAGAAATTCACAAAAATAGAAAATAGGTCTAATGACATGCAAATGAGGTAAGTCTACATCGTTGGAAAGCTCAAGGAGTACTCCTAAGACTTCCTAAAAGGCGTCAGATTCAATTAAGATTGATTTTATGTTCAATTTGTAACCTTTGTACAAACATGTGACATAGCAATATGCAGGGCAGTAAGCATATTTAGAAAATGCATGGCCTACAACTCCTATATGACATGGCAAAAATGGAAGAAAAATTATATAGATTGAGCACGAGACCATGAATATTTTCCATGAAGGGACTTATACCTAAATGTGGTCACAATGCTTGGTACAAAATCAACAAAGGCAATGCAAAGACAGTCAATATTCATAATAACGGAAACAAAATCACAATAAGGTAAAAGAGAGTGAGTATGGAAAATGTTTTCCTCAATTTGAAATGTGGAAAACATTTTCTCCAATCTTAGAGGACTTTTTTGGAAAATGTTTTCTTCAATTAATGTATTTTCTGTGAAAGGAATGTTGAAAAATCTGAAAATTATTTTTTGAAAGTTATTTTCCGTAAAATGAATGAATCCTAATATTAAGCCAAATTTTCCCGGCTCCAACAACCACTAAAGAGAGGAGAATTGGCAGTTCCACGATTTGAGTTCGTAATAAAAGAAAGTTCGTAGACCTCGCTCATTCCTCCATGGAGGGAGTAGGTAAAAGAATATACTTAATTTTATGAAGAAAAAAAAAAACGCACAACTCTAAGTTCACTCTCAATTATATTCCGAACCTTTGTTTATATGAAGAAGAAAATTGCAAACTTTCCCCATGACCTCAAATCTGCCTAACATCCAAAAATTAGGACTTATTTCTTTGAAATTATCAATATTGGGATTTGTTAGAGATTCATTATCAAATTCCACATTTTTATCGACACTCTCACTTTTGTACGAAATGACATAGTAAGAAACTAGTGTTGATTTTTGGATGTCGGATAAAATCTTATTTTGATGCAAAATTGAAATTATCTAAAGTTGAGGATTTTTTTAAGTAATTAAATAAAAAATAAACAAGACATTATTTAGGCTCTGCAAATTTCACGGAAAATGTAGCATTTTTAGAAAATATTTTCTAAAAAATCATTTTTCAAGAAAATGTAATTATTTTTGATGTTCGATTGAAACCTAAAGATAAAGTGTCTCCTGTTCAATAAGGAAAATCTTTTCCTTCGTACAGTCTTTTTAAATAATTTTAATTTTTTAAATTGATTTTAAATTATTTCTATTTAAAAATCATTTTTAATTTTTTTGTCTTATTTTTCATTTGGTCAGTCACCGGTCGTGGTTGAAATTTGGTGAGCTCGAGCTCGCCAACTTGTGGCGAGGCTTCAACTTGCTTTTAGCTAGGGATCGGCCAAATGAAGACGAAGAAGTCGAAAAAAAATAGAAAAGGAAAAAAAAAGAAAAATATTTAAAAATAATTAAAATATTGATTTAAAAAATAAAAAGAAAAAGTGCTTGGCAAAAGAAAGTGAGGTGAGATAAGATATGAAAAATGTTTTCTTCTTTCTCAAAAATACAAAATATTTTTTTCTATTTTAATAGATTTTTTTGATGAAAAATATTTTCTTCAATTAATTCGTTTTGTGTGAAAAATATATTGAAAAATGCGAAAATATTTTGTTAGATATTATTTTTTATAAAATGAGCGGAGCCTTAAATGCTGTAGGTAGTCAATCACGTCTTCGTCATATAGGCGTTAGGTGATCCACGTGAAGGAACTTTTAAATCTTGACTGAAGGCAAAGCAAAAGAGAACGTACACAAAAACGGGTCGATCTACTGGTCGCCTTGGATCCTTTCCATCGACTTTTCTTGGAACCCAGTAGAATAGCGAGTACAATGTTTGGCTAAGTCGCGCGCGTGGGGTGTGGGTGTGTCCTCCGCACGCCACGCGCGCGGGAGTGGCTCCTGTGTAGGGAGCGAAGAGAGAGAGAGAGAGAGACGTCGGGTTAGGAAGACAAGAAATGACAGTGGCAGTGGCCGGTGGACAGAAAAAGAGGATAAGGACGAAAGAAAAAGGCCCAAAGGGAGTGGCTCCACGAAAATTAAATTCAATTAAATTATATTTGATTTTTAGTGGAGCCCACATTTTTATAAAGAGATACTTAAATCGAAACGATGTGGAGATATAAATTGACCCACATTGCAATAAAGTTGGGAAATAAAAAGAAAATTCAAATTTCCACTAGAAGTACAAAAGTTCCTTCAATAAGAGGTGAATTATTTTCATAAATGACACTGAAATCACGTTTTCATCAATTAATTTTTTTTACGTAGCCCAACTAACCTCATGAATTATGTCAAAATCCGATTGAGAGATCTAATTATTTGTTCAATTTGATGGCGTAAAAAATCGTATATGAATCTTTGCATATAATTCACACACACATTTTCGTTCCTTGACTATCGGCACATGGTTTTCTACCATTCAGAAGTAATGAAGTTTTTCTCCTTCTCAAGGTGTCTAAAAGTTGAGCCCCACAGGCTCGTGGATGGGACATTTCTTTTCGGTATATTTCAAAGTCTTCAAGCAACCATTTTTTTTACTGATTAAATTATTTCCTTTGCGTACAAAGTGAGTTAGGAACCGGCTTTTCGGGAGAATTACCACTCGCCCCCAACGAGCTTTGTGGATTTCCTAATTTGCCATCCGAACGTATTGGTTAATCTTCCACTGAACTTATTCAAAGTATACGGCCCCAAAAAAAAAAACTTATTCAAAGTAGACAGCCCTTTTTTTCACTGCCTTAACTATTCAATCTGCCAACTAATTTGCCTCTCTCAAACGATGGGCTAAGCGAACGAGTTTGAGATGGGCCAGCTTCCTCTTGCAATCTTCAATCCAGGCCCTCACTCCCAAGGGCTTTGATCAGCTTGCTTGCTTCCTTCCATCTCAAGAAATTTGTGTTCATTGCAAATGCGTGGTCAATAACTAAGCTTGATCCTGGTCGGTGGGATTGGAAGCTGTGGGCATTTCATGCATTACAGATAAACCACGGTACTGCCGTGAGTTCCTCGTTTGAAGGTAGGTCTATGCTCGATTCAAAGTGTTACAAGATCCATTTATCCATTCTGGTAATGTTCTGGTTTATAAGTGTACACATATGAAATGTCAAGTGAGAATATGTTATATGTTGATGTCAAAAAGGAAAAGAAAAATACATAGAAATTGCAGTTCAACATACATTTTGTCTTCTCTCCAACCACTATATTATTCGTTTGGGCTCTCAAATAACAATCCCACCTATTTTAATTGTACAAAAGCACTATATAAAAGATGATAAATGAAGGTGATTATCAATTAACAACCGCTGGGGACTGGGTAGAGACCCCAACTGACTATTACTCACTGGTTTATACATAGAAATATAGTGGATGCCTATGGAATCATCTAAATCATCAAAACGGAGTATGAATTGTTGTGAAAGTGGCAACGGAAGAAATTGTAGTTGGATTAGAATATTTTTATTCATGCCAAATGTTTCGTATTAAATATAATATTAGTCAAAATTTACCGTAGTGCGTATTATCACCTATGCCTTTACAAAACTCAATCTATACATGCTAATTAATAACATTAATTGTTTGACCAAAACAAAACAACATTAATTGCAAAAACTCGTAAATTATAGATCCCATTGGTTTTCAAACAAAATCAGCATGAATGACTCAACGGTCAAAGAACTCTCTTTTATATATATATATAAAATAATATGTGACACTATTATTTTTAATAATTAGATATAAGATAAGGTTGTAGACTATAGATTACATATAGATCAATATAGATAAAGGCGGATCTACTTTATCTTTTCTAAAGAAATCAATGTTAGACAAGCTAAAAAAATATAATTAATTACTAATGACCTCTTTATATATTGCGAAGATCCATTTTAATTTTCTTAGGAGCAATATCAATGTTAGATAAGTGAATAATTAAACTCCATTTTAAAATTTTTTTGGTAACATCACTCTTAGATAAGTGAAAAAATTAATCTTTTTAAAAAAACATCATTATGAATCTTTTTCAATTAGTTGCATTTTACTACTAGTTGACATATATAATTAAACTATTGGGGTTTATCTTAGTATGAGAAGGGTGAGGTGGGGAGTTCGAATCCCTACCTTCTTAGAAGAGCTGTGATTGGGACAATTTAGCTTCAGATCACCTTACAAGGAGAGTAAAAGTCTGAGAGTGAAAGTTAGACTAAGAGTAGAGTCAAAGTAGATCTACTGATAAAAAAAAAAAACATATTAAGAGAAGTAGAAGAAAAATTAATTAAAAATACATGTGAAGAGAGACCGAAGAAAAATTAATTTTGTGATGACGTGGCTCAACAAAAAGCTCTGTTCTCCTAATTTTCTTATTATTGATATATTTATAGATGGATATAAAGCACGTTTCCAATCAGAAGGGCTGCGAGGGAAGCGAATCGAATAAGAAGAGAAGAGAACCATGGACGAAAGGTTCCTTCTCCAAGCAGCAGATCTATTCAAAGACTCACGATCATCCTAATTCAATTTTACAATCATAAGCGCACTCTCCTGTAATTCATTCTAATTAGATCTCCATCATATCCATTTCGGATCCCCATCCTATCATCAATTCCTGGAGATTCGGATTCGACCACTTGATCAACTCAAATGAAAAATGGCAACACTCAAGGCAGTGTTGACGACGAATTTCACTAGCAGGGCTGACGAAGGTACAAGCCCGTGATTGCTTACGAGATCTTATTTTTCTTCTTCGTTCTCTCTCAAAGATCATGATCGAAGAGCTGAGTGGCAGTGGACGGCTTTTAAATGCATCCTACGGGCTACAAACAACAGAAAATGGTGTTTTGGTAAATCTTACCTCTATCTGGTTTCTCCGTGAATGGGCGGTGGAAATGCATTGCCCTTTATGAAAACAGGACAAATAGAACCCCAACAAAATATGCAGCGATGGGTGTAGGCGTTACCTTCAGAAATGGTTTTGATGCGACATTTCTTGACGCCATTACCAATTGCGGGACAAAGAAGAATTGGCTTGGGGTGCTTTGTGGCCCTGCACAGATCCAATGCAATAAACACATAAGGAATTCATGGAACGATAAAATCCAACTTTGTTTTGGGTCAAAAAGAATTCTAAACAGAATTCGAGCATGTACCTTAGAGAAGCCGCCCTATGTATCTCATCTGTCCACTTCAACACATCGGATAATTGTGGTAGAACGAGTTGAGGAGAGGATAAAAGTTGCACCTTCTGGAGACGCACTATGTTTTCAAGCCCATTAAGGTTTGTTAGACTCCCGCACTGACAAATTGTCAGCACTTCCAAAAGCTTTAAATCTTTAAGACCATCAATCTTTGCTAAATCGCAGTTGTCTAGTTCTAGTTTTGACATAAATTTCAGGCTAGAAAATTTGGGCTCTTGAATCTTGCAGTGTTTGAGGTGCGAAGTCGATAAGCTTGAGGACGAGGGACGTTGAGTGAGTTCTAGCTCCTTCATGCAGGACAAAGAGAGTTTTCCGGAGCCGAGTAAGGGCACTGAAATTCCCAGGGAGATTGGGGTCTTTAGATTCAATAACCCCCTTCCTGGGTGCTCATCATCTTCTCACGGTAGCTCTTTCAGATTTCTCAGATCTGACAAGTTAGGGATCGTCATCTTTGTAGATCTCCAGTGGAGACTGCGTAAACTGGAGGGCAGTTTCGGTAGAGCGTGAACTTGATAGCAGCCAAGTATGTCTAAGGTTTGGAGGCACTCCAGTCTTCCAATTGAACGGTCAATTTCTGTCAAATCGTAACAATCTTCAAGAGTCAACCTCTCTAACGTCAAGCGCTTAGAGAAGTCTGGAGTTCGGGTAATGCCCATGCACCATTTGAGAGCTAGAACCTTTAATTTCGTTGCCATCTACAGATGGTAATGATATTGGAAATGGGAAAACTATCAGATATAAATGCCAGGAGAAAATTAGAATAGGAGGTAACAAACACATAAGAAAAGATACCTTGACTAAGATCCACACCTCTAAATCATCTGTAATTTTGCGAAGGAGAATGCCAAGAAAAGCATTTTATCTTTGAAAGACAATATGAGAAATCTCCCACAAAGGTTACCTTACGTAATCTTAGAAATCTTGAAATTCTAAACCTTTCAAGTTGTTCATTCGTGGTCAAGTTAGGAGTATCCTCTGCATCTAGATCCGGTACTTGAACCTTCCTCTTACTTTGCCAATAAATACATGTTATTGTAAGTAGAAATTCGTTAATTATCAACTATGTTTATTTATTACATGTAAATAAATGTTTCTCGGTAGAAAAGGCAATTCTCAGTACTTTGATGTCTAATTTTCTACTTGTAAATTAGTAATTGTTGTTACTTTACCTCTTTTGTTCTTAATATTTCAAGGATCTCTTCATTTGTCCACAACCTGCTACACTCTCCAGGGTCTGTTAGTCTTTCTTGACAAACAATTTCTCTTCCCGAGATCTCTTAGCTGATCATGCATTCAAAATTTATTATTATCTAATATCCTTATCAAGGACATCCTAGCAAGGGCATTGAGTCCGCCTTCAAGAAAATACCAACAGTCAGTCCACGTATAAACTAGATTAGTTTTATCCTCATAGACGAAAAAGCATGCAATGTTGAGAAAAATCTTTTGCTAAGAATCCTGTAATGCGTCATAGCATTAAGGAAAAGGGAGAGGCCAATGCTTAAGGAGGCGTTCTTTAGCTATAGAAAAAACAAATAAAAAATAATTAAAAATTATTGTGGAGTTCACTTTTTCAAGACTTTGTGATTACAATATGTTGTTACTCTCACACTGGCCAAAAGACTGACATGCTAGCAAAGCTTGTGACATATCATCCCATTGCAAAGACTTTCTTGATATGATGGTTAATTATACTTTACCCCATGACTATTTTTTTTTACTTGGTCTCTGTTTGAACTGCATCCTGAAGTTAGAAATTGCAATCTGACTAACCAGATGATTGAACCTTTTAAAAAAAAAAAATTATGGAACTTCCTGGTATGGTTGGTATACGAGTGAGCAGGACCAAAACGGAAAGTTAATCAACTCATCAGTTTACTCCTCCCGGTTACCACTTAAGAAAGGCCGATCAAAGTCAAGAACAGAAAAAGATTAACCAAGCTCTTTAATCTTGAAAATTGGTTTTTGACTAATAAAATGGAATCTGTCGGATTTCATGAGTCTATACATCAATGACCACACCAGACACATAATATACTAGCATTCAACTGAGACCCCAGACAATGTACAATTACTACCAACTTCTTCCCGCATTTCGAAGTGTTGAAATTCCCGGAAATCTTACCCAGCAGAAAATGGCAAAGACTGAGGAATCCAAATTGTACATTCTAACAAAACAATCAGATTGTGTGTAAATGATATGAAGATATTAACAGAAGAACCGAAAATTGGAAAATTAGTAATTACCCTCTCGCTTTGAGGTCCCATCCCTTCAGCTCAGCAACTTCAACAGGCGCATCCTCCCACCTCTTCACTTCCTCAGCCCCAAACTTCTTCCTGTGCTTGCCCATGGCATTCCTGTACAGCCCAGTCCTGAGCTTCACATCTGTAGGCGACGCGTCATAGAACATCGGCAAGATCTCTTTATTCCCCTTCGACCGAGCCACGCAGTCCACCATGTGGGCGACCTCGCGTAGGCACCATGAGCTTGAGGCGTAGTCCTTGGAGAAGATGGGCAAGTAAGGGCCTGTATGGTAACGCTCCCGGGAACAGCTATTTCTATTCTTTTGTTCCTGGGAACAGAAATGTGTTTGGTAAATCAATCCCACGACTAGCAACGGTTGTTGGTCGTGGGGGTAGTTTCACACGATCAGCAACGATTGCTGATCGTCCCATGATTAGCAACGGTTGCTGGTCGTGGGATCGTGGGTGGTTACCCTCTTGAGAGTGGTTCTTATATAATAAGGGTGAGTGTGCGTTTTTGTGCGCGAATGTACGCAAACGAAAAAGAGAAAAGAAGGTTTCTCTCATTTGGGCTGTGGCTAAAATATCAAGGATACAAAGGATCATCTCCACGAAGTTGCTAGCACAATTGTAGTGGTGATTATCCGCGAGTTCTCTCTTCGTTCGACGTCCATTGGTGGTGTGTCTGAACTAGAGGTCCGACTTTTGTGGGGCTCGAACCGAAGAACATTTGAACCAATTCGTTTAAAGCGCACTTCAAGAGGTAATTCGTTTAACTCCCATTTTATATTCAGATTTTTGATTAAAACGCACAAACAACGCCTTTGGAGATATATGTATAGAAATATTTCATTTTTGTTTCCGCTGCGTTTATATTAAATTGCCTATACATGATTCATGAAACCCCAACAGTTTCTGTTCCCGGGAACAAATTTGTTCCTCAGAACAGGTTTGGAGTAGAAATCAGAAACAAAAAAAAGTT
The DNA here is from genome assembly GCA_014182845.1 of Corymbia calophylla. Lineage (NCBI taxonomy): Eukaryota > Viridiplantae > Streptophyta > Magnoliopsida > Myrtales > Myrtaceae > Corymbia > Corymbia calophylla. The sequence goes on from CM024695.1 coordinate 28,632,209, forward strand.
GCTTCTTGTTCCCAGGAACAATTTTAAGAAACAGTTTTTTTTTTCCTTTCTTTTCTCTTTCTCTTTCCTTTTCTTCTTCTTCTTCCTCTTCCTCCTCCCACCCCTCAGCCGCCCCATCGCCGCTGTCGGGTGAGGTCCGGCGAGCTTGCCGCCGCCTCGCCAGGCCAGGGCGAGGTCCGGCAAGCTCGCTGGAGCCTCGCTTGGCCACCGGTGAAGCTCAGCCTCGCAGATCTGGGCGAGGTCGAGCCTCGCCTGGCCGCCACCGGCGAGAGGCTCGGCCTCGCCAGGCCGCCTGGGCAAGGCTTGGCCTAGCGTCGCCTGGGCGAGGCCCGGCCTAGCGCCACCTGGGCGAGGCTCGAGCCTCGCCGATGGCGGTCGGGTGAGGCTCGGCCTCGCCCAAATTTGCGAGGCCAAGCCTCGCCGGCGGCGGCCAATAGAAAGAAGGGGAGGAAAAAAAAAAGAAGAAAAAAGAAAAAGAAAATTAAAAGAATCAAAAGATTGGAAATTTTTATCAAACGCGTTTGCGTTCCTAAAGTAAAAATTTTAAAAATTATTTTCGGAAAAAACAAAAAAGTTAATCATTTCTAAGCAGAAACTGTTCTCGAGAATAAAAACGTTGTTGTTATGCGTGCCCTCAATCTTTAACACGTCGAGCGCGCGCATGAGCTTGCCGCTGGTCTCCCTGCCCACGCGGAGCTCCTCATTGTCTCGGTAGACGCGAATTCCGAGGCCAAGCATGTCGTGGTAGAGGCAATTGGTGAGCCCTTTGTGCGGGGTCGTTCGTCTCCTGCCACTTGGCTGCCGTGGTGGGCTTGGGTAAGATTTTGGACGCTTTGGATTTGACGAACGCGAGCACGGTCGGATCGAGCAGTCCCAAGACCCTGACAAACATGCAACGAAGTTTGAAGACCGGATTCTTCATTTCCATCTTTTGGGTTGGTGAGTTTCGAGGCGGAAGAGAAAAGAGAAGAGTGGGAAAGCGGCTTACAGTCCACCGAGCATCATGGCGGCGAGCATGGCGGACATGCTGCGGGGCGTGCGGCGGTAGCCGAGCAGTGGCGGCTGGCAAGATGAGCACCAGGCGAAGGAAGAGCCGCACGTCATCGCCGAACGACACGGCGCGTGCAGGATGAACTTGAACGCGATTGCGATCACGGGTCAGCTCGGTGTTCGCTTCGGATCGGATGTAGAAGAGAAGACGATCATCCAAAGAGAAAGACGCGTGGTGATCTTGGGTTCTGGTCAAAGAGTTGACTTTGGGACTGTCGATGTGCTTTGGGGCAAAGCATTCTTTTTTTTTTTTTTGGTCAGGGGAACAAAGCAATCTGTCCAGCACGAAGGGGGGAAGGAATTTGTTCCTGGACCAATTAAATCTCGGCCGTCGATCTTGCGGGAGGCAGGTGGGGCCGCCTGGTCTACACGTGGAGATTAAGAGCCGTGATTCATTTGGTACATTGTGTCCGAGTAAATATTTCTCAAGGATTGGGGGAAAAAGATAGAAAGCCAAATGGATTTTAAGAAGGATTAAAAGCAACTTGCATTTTATACAAGTCAATAATTCCCCACAAATACGGGCTTTTTAATACATGGTCACAAAATAATCATAAGATAAATATAAATTGAATGAGGATCATTATAAGTAGTGGGCTCCATCAAATTTCTTTCTTTCTTTTTTTTGGTCGATGACTCCACGTAGAATAAAAATATATGGCGAGTTATTATTCACGTTTATTTGGATACTTTTTTTCTCTATGAAAAATTTCATATGCACATTGAAAGTCAATTTTATTTAAAAGAAAATATTCGTTATTCGCAGGTTAGTATTTATTAGCGAGTCAAAAATACCTTAAATACACAAAAGTCTGTTGCTTTTTTGTATTATAAATTAAACAAGCATTAAAAATTGCAATATGAAATGCACAAAGTTTTGTATGGATTTATATTAATGACCTTATAATTCATCAACAGTACTAAAAAGAAAAAAATATGTTTTGTAGATGGTTACAATATCATTTCGGCATGAATTATATCGTATTTGGTTAGATGTTGGTGCTGTATGAGTATCTAAAAATATAGTGTTTTACTCTTTACTATTTAACACATGTGATTACATGTTTGTAAAGCATCGCTTACCATCTTTCTTCCCAAAATGAAATCAATATGTTATATTGGCTTCTTTCATGAATCATTTTGCTATATTGCCTTATATGGTGTTTCTTTTTCAGGTTTTCTTAGGAATGCATAGGACCCATCTTGGTTCTTCTCCCTGGTGTATATCGAATCCAAAATCTCAAATCATTCATCCAGGCCTCAGAAGATCTTTGGAGAAATGACTTTGCTTTCTTTTTGCTCAGTGGGTTCTAATTCTTTCTAGGTGAGAGCAATGTGAACAAATGGGACCAAATGAGCTTTAATTATACGTTTCTAGGATTTTAATCCTTATATTTTCATGTTGCAATGACCTAGTCATCAATGACTAGACAATAGGGTTTGAATAAGATGTGACTTCTAGCGGACATTAAAGTTGGTAAAGAGAACATGAACGGACTGAATTGCAGATCAAACGAGATGGAAATAATCTTGGATTCTAAGTGGGATGCCCAAATCACCTCACAAGAGACACGACGTGGTGGTAACGTCCAGCGTTGGAGCTTCAATTTGTCTAGATTAAACGAAGCTTGGGTGACCTCTTGAGAAAGTGTATATCTGTGTATCAAAGCACAAAATTAGTCACGCTCAATGTGGGATCAATTGATGTAGACAATTTCTCAAGTGAGTAAATCTAGGAGTGTGGTACAAACTAGGGGTGTGCATGGTCCGGGTGGGCGATTCCCACCTCGAAACTGGGAATTGCCGGCTAAGGACTGGTTCTAAAAAATTGGAATCGGGAACCGCCCGTTGGTTCCAACTGGACCGTCGGTACGATTCGGTTCTTGGGTGGGTCCATGGAACCGGCCGAGAGAGGTGAAGCGATAGGGAGGGGCGGAGGAGGGGAAGGGTGGGCACGAATCGTCCGCTAGGGTGAACCAACGGTGGGAGAGGACAAAGGTGGTTCGGTGACGACGAGGTGGAGCAGAGGAGGGTGAGGGGAGAGAGGGGGAGCAAGAGGTGGGATGAGACAACGAAGATGATGGAGAGAAGATCCACGTCTCTTTAGAGAGAGAATGGACGCAAACATAATTCGAGGTGACTCGATCCAACGAGGCAGTGAAAAATAATAGACATAAATGGTGAAGTATAGTAAAAAATCAACAATGGAGAACAAAAGAATAATGACGGACAATTTCTTTGAAGGTTCTTGGAACCCAACTCAGTGAAGAAATTGCTTTGAATGTTTAAAGATGGTGTTGATTGTGCAAGGGACACAGAAAAAAGAGAAGAGAGTGTCGTAATTGAAGAGAGAGAGAAAAGTAGAGATAAAGTGAAAGTTAAATATGGGTCATAAACCCATATTATGACTTACTTTTAGTTAAATGGGTCAAATATGGGTCAAGTGAAAGTTAAATATGGGTCAAATATAGGTCAAGTGAAAGTTAAATATAGGTCAAATTAGGTTGAGTGAGTTATTAGGTAGACCCATCATATCTCTCCTTTCATCCCCTCCTCTATGCGTTCTCAACCTCCGTTGCCGATCCCACTATCACACCGTCGTCACCATCGCCGATCTCGAGCTTGCCGTCGTCGGCTGGAGCTCAGCCTGGATCTGGGCAGGCGAGCCCCGACAGAGCTTGGGCTGGTGAGCCCTAAGTTCACTAGCCAGAGCTCGGCCTAGATCTAGATAGGCAAGCCGCGAGGTCGCCGGCCTTGGCCGAGCTGCGGCTCTCCCATATTTGGGTAGGCGAGCCTCGAACTCGCTAGCTGCAATAGAGTTCGCGGCTCGCTAGATTTGGGCGAGCCCGAGCTTAACCATTGCCAGCGATCTCGACGGAGCCTAGATTGGCCGAGCCTTGAGTTCGTAGGCCTTGGTTGAGTTCGAGCTCGCTGGCCTGCATCTTGGCCAGTCGCTATTGGGCTGCACCAGTAGAGGAAAAGGGGGAAGAAGAAGGAAGAAGAAGAAAGAAAAGAGAAAATAAAGGGAAAATAAAAATAAAAATAAAAAATAAATTATTTTAAAATAATTAAAAAATCGATTTTTTTAAAAAATTATTTTCTAAAAACTATTTCAATTTAGAGGTATCCACATTTTTTTTATTTACTAATTTTTTATTATTTAATTTACTTTATAAATTTGATGTGAAATTTTTATTCAAATAATTTATATGTGAAAAGTTTAAAGTGGACTAAATAAGTGGTAGTAGATTTTCTTAAATTAAGTTAAACATTAATATGTATTGGTAATATGGGTCGGGTCGGGTATGGGTCATCAAATTTATATTGCATGAAAATGAGTCAAAACGGGTTAAATGGGTCGATGTGGGTTGGACCATTTTCGACCCGACCCAAACCCGACCCAATCCACCCATTTGACACCCCTAGCGGTTCCATACTTGGAACCGGGAACTGGACTAGTTCTCACTAGTTCCCATTATTTAGAACTAGGAACTGGACTAGTCCTTATGGGAACCGTCGATTCTGGGCCGATTTGGTCTGGTTCCGGGCGGTCCGCGTGGTTTCCAATTGTTTTGCATACCCCTAGTACAAACTTTTTACGATGCTTCAATGAAGCTTCAGGAGAGAGCATATTTAAGTACCAAATTCATTTTTTCTTCCACCTCTTGACTCATTTTGATGCCGTCATATTGCTCGGGAAAAGAACATGAGGAGTATCACAACTTTCGTATAGCGCTCACTAGAATGCCAAAACTTATTTCTCGCTTACTTAAGTATCACAAATTTGAAATATTAATCATTTGGATTTACCTCATCGGAAAATCTGATGTGACTTCGTCGACATTGACATGGATAAATAATAAAAAAAATACATGTGAGAACAAGAAATTATTAAAAAATCTACGTAAGACTATTTGCTTAAAATGGCACTCAAATGATCAATTTTACTCTAATATGACACTTAAGTGAGCGTAAAAGAAAAGTTATGGTACTTAAATGAGTTTCATACAAAAGTTATGACACTCATATGTCAACCGGCATTTTTATTTATAAGTTAAAAAGTTGAGGAGCACCAATTTAACTATCCTTATGAACTTTACCATAAGCGTCCCACGTAGACAAATGCCTTACAGTAATTAAATCTTAATAAGATATATTAATAGAATGTAGTATCATTTATATAAAACTAGATACTTCTCACGAATGGAGCCCATTGCATATAAAATTTAAAACATTTTAAATTTACTCGCCTCTCCTTTTTCCCAACCACCGTATGACACTTGACTTTAGAAGGTCATCATACTCTCTCTTTATTTTACTCGCATTGATTCAAATTTATAAGTGGGTTAGGTTTAACATTTAAATGAGCAATGATGTAAAAAGGATAAATGCATAAAGACTTGCACTTTTTCCATCCAATCTTTGACTTCTAATGCCCCTTGCACCTTAAATTGACCATACAGGTCTCATATTTTAAATTATTTCTTACATTTTCTTCTTCTTTCTTTGGAAATTCTGATGCATTTAGAATTGACAAAAATATATATTTGCCAAAGGTTTGATTAGATTATCTTATAATGCAATTACAATTATCATAATTTTCTTGTTAACAACTAATTGTTCTATTTAATCGGCTATATTTTTCAGTTTTGTCAATCTAGTTCTAAAATTTTTGGCTATATTTTAACATAGTCTTTCCCATCAATTACCACCTAAGGACACTGATGTAGTGTCTAGTCAAGGCCAGTTGTCCTAAGCGGTGTGCTGACGTGGGCAATTTGTTGATTTCTAAATCGCAATTTGTGATGACAATTGACGAAAAATACTACATTTTAATATTACATAAATGTGTAGGACTATATTGACAAAATTAGAAAGTTAAAACTAAAGGCATCCATACTATAGATATAAGACTAAATTGATAATTTCCCTAAATATTTAAATAATCATTCTTTCAACGGAAATATGTATAAGCATTTTTTATATAAGCACATTAAGAATGTCATAACCTTCGTGCAGTGTTTATTTGAATGCCACAAATTTAAAAAATCGATTATTTAAGTGCCAAACCATCCATTAGCTAAGCAACAATTTTTACCGCGAGGCTAAGTATTACTACAAGAGGGCTAAAGGAGCATAGCAGAGACATGGGCCACGGGTGTTTTTACCAACCACCAGCGCTTGTGTAACTCAATAATTTTTGGAATTTCTTCCTAAATCATTTCATGCGATGCATGCACTTGTCTTTATGATATCGTTGATTCAAACATTATTAAAATCTAAATTTTCATGAGTTGCGAAATCTTAATCTTTGCTTGCATTCAAGTTTTGGGCATATGTTTAGCCGGTTGATTCTAAAATTACCTCAAAGAACAGTCTCATTTATTCTTGTGATTTTTCGAAGTTTTTTCATCCTTGAGAAGGAGAGGCTTAAGGAATAAACTGGACATATTTTTGCACGTTAGATGCAAGGTTATGTCTATTACAGAAATTAAAATATTCGTGTACAATAAATTGAAAAAAACAAAACAAAACCCTCCGTCATGGTGAAACTTTCGTCATTCCATTTTTATTTATTTTTAGAAAAATGATTAGCTAACACTACCATCATTTTGCAAAATGCACGGTACCACGTGAGCCACACTTTTTTTATTAAGGAAACGAGGAGACTGGTTCTATCGGTTTCTTTTTTTTTTTTTTTACTTCCTATTTTCTTGGCTTTAGCATTAGATTAGAGAATTTAAAAGAAAATGATTAGCTAACCATACCAAAATCGCAAATAGAAAAATCCCGGTAAGTGGATGTTTTTCCAATCAAAGAAAGGTTTTAAGTAGACTAAAAATTTTTAAATTACGACTTTTAAAGGAGTGAATGACATTATCCACCAAAGAAAATAGTTGGGGACGGTATAATATAAACTCAATAACTCAGATAATATAAATAGGAATGCAACTATCTAATATACTTTGAACTTCTGATTTTTTAGAATTTTGTAACCGATGAACACATTACCGCGGAGCAAAGTTCATTAGTCTCCACTTCATTGATTGCAAGAAAGTAAGAGATATTTGTTGATGTTGAATTTTAATTGGTGTTTGTCACTATATATTATAGACATGCAAAGCTTAATTTTTTTTCCTAATCTCGTTCAAACGGATGGAATTGGGTGAAGAATACTAGGAGTGTCACAACTTTCGCCGAAACTTTTTTTTCGCTCACTTAAGTGCTACAAGTTTGAAAAAATATTCACTTGAGTGCCACTTCCGATTTGTCTGCCGGAAAAGCTAACGTGGCTGCGGTAAACAATATTTTAATATTTTAATTAATTTTTTTTGATTTTTTAAGGCCGCCGAGGGTCACCGTTGACCCTCGCCGCCCATGGAACCCTTGTCGCCGATCGCAAAGGCCTTGGGTGGCCGTTATGGCCTCCCCCGCGATCGGCGAGGGCTGTTGCGGCCTTGTCCGTGGCCTTTGTGGGCCGATCCGGGAAAGGGCCGCTTGGCTCACGCCGTTGTTGTGGCGGGTGAGGCCATCAGGTCCTCGCCGATCGTTGGCGAGGCTGTGACAACCCTTGACAGCTTTGGGTGGCCTTCGTGACCCACCGCCTAGAGCTGGCGAGGGCCACCGCGGCCTCGCTAGCGATTGGCAAGAAACCATCGACCTCATCCGCGGCGGCTACAGCGAGGGCCAGGCGGCCCTCGCCCAGATCTGGCGGCAAAGGCCCTGGGCAAGGCCGCGATGGCCTCACCGGCCTCACTTAGCGCCTTTGTGGCCGACGGCGAGGGGCACTCACCCAATTTGGGCAAGGGTCAACGGTGGCCTTCGTTGGCCCTAGAAAAAAAAAAAAAAAAAAAATTCAAAAAAAAAGAAAATATTAAAATACTGTTCACCGGCGGCCACGCGCCTTTTCCAGTGAGCAAATTGGAACGTTTTTTTTTTTAAAACTTGTGGCACTTAAGTGAGTGAAAAAAAAAGTTTGGGTACCAAGGTGAGCGCTGTACGAAAGTTGCGGCACTCCTAGTGTTCTTCACCCGATAGAATTTGTACCGCAATCTTCATCTTCTAGATTTCCATTGATGTGATAATTTTTTATCATACTAATTATTATTTTTATCTTAATCTTTTCTTTACTTCATTTGTTTTCATGCATAATCGGCATTGATGGTTTTTGATTTTAGGTCATTGAAGAGTCCTTCTATAGTAATTAGATTTGAGCGAAAAGAAGGGAGAGCCATTTCATTGCAAAGTCATTTTGTTATTAGTTGTAAAGTTGACATTTTAAATATTTATCATCTTTAAAATTTAATAGATGATATCAATGATTTCTTTTAAATTAAAATTTTTTATTTATGATTATTTGTATTACGGTATAAATTTCTTTCCCATTCTTATTCAAAATGATTCACTTACTTGGATTATTCCACTTATGATTCGGTAGTGTTAGCTGTTAGTTAATAATTTTCCTTTTCAATTGCTCTAATCTGATCCTAAATTACATCAAGAAAATAGGAGGTCAGAAGTCCAAAGAAAAAAAAACAGTTGGAACTAGTCTCTCTTATTTCCTCCATAAAAAAAAGTATGGTTGATTTTAGACCATTTTTAAAGGAAAAGTGTTAATAAAGTCCTAAATCTTTTGCATTTGTGCCGATTTAATCATATACTTTTATTGGTGCCAATTTAGTCATAAACCTTTTGAGTTGGTGCTAATTTAGTCAAAAACATTTTATTGGTATCGATTAAGTCCTAAACTTTTTGATTTGATGCCAATTTAGTTCTAAAACTTTTAAGCTAGTGCTAATTTGGTCTTTCTGGCTAATTTTGATCGGATTTTGCTGAGATGGATGCTAGTCGATGACATGGCATGGCCAGCAATTGACATGAATAACTTTTAATAATTTTTTAATAAATGTCAAATTATTTATTTATGTATTTATTTTCTTTCATTTTTTTCTTTTCTTTTTTTTTCCTTGTACTACTCCTTTCTCAAGCCGGTTGCCAACCGGGCACTGGCCAAAAGGCAAGCCCATGCCGGTGGCCGTGAGGCGAGCCTCCGCCCACCTAGTGCGAGGCCGGCGAGGTCAAGGGGGAAGAAAAGAAAAAATAAAAGGAAAAATGAAAGAAAATAAGTATATAAATATTTGAAAAATATTATTAAAAATTGTCCACGCATGTTAGCTAGTTAGCCTTTGGTTTGTGCCACGTCGGTGGCCGGGCGCCCACATAAGCAAAATCTGGCAAAAAATAGCCAGAAAGATCGAATTGGCACTAAGTGAAAAGTTTTAGGACTAAATTAACACAAAGTCAAAAAGTTTATGATTAAATTGGCACCAATAAAAGGTTTATGACTAAATTGACACTAAATTAAAAGTTTTAGGACTAAATTGACACCAATAAAAGGTTTATGATTTTTTTGACACTTTTCCCCCACTTCTACTATCACAAAAGCTCTACCCTTAAGCTAGCTAGACTCTTTTATTTATTTATTTATATATATTATTATTTTAAGTAATGTGAAGAGTACGATGGATGCCACACTCCAAAGGAGATGACATAGCCGTCCTTTCATCCGTAAGACACAACCTCACCACCAAAATCCAACTCCGAAAAAAAATCCCCTCTTGATATCTCTCTTGTATTTATTCATCGCTAGCTAGGTTGAGCAACTACAGCTTAGTAAATAGTGCATCTTTTCTAAGTAAATCGAACATTCGCTATGCTCATTTACAAATAAGATATCACCATTTATCAATCCCAAAGCTAGAGTATTATATACGCAAAATATCAAAAGTACATAATATTTTTCCAACAAACCTTTTTACGATAAGATCAATAACAATATTAATTCATAATAACAAATCAATCACCAATGATCTATTCTATTGATTAATCTCATTTAATCATTTATCGATGGTCCATTCCATCGACTAATCTCATCATATGATGCTCAAGTATAATGCTTAAGTATCTAGCCATAGTCACGTATAATGCTTGTGATAAGGCAATTAAGATTTCCCCCCTTAGTTAGATTTTCACTTATTATTAGTTGGTAGCTCGGCCCATAATGACATTTTAGACTTGTATACGCATACTCACACTCCCTTCAATGGGTTCACAGAGACACTTTATCAATCTCAATCTCTAGTAATCCACAGCCAAAATCAAAACTATCTTGCAACTCTGATTTAGTAATCAAATCATAACTTTTCACCGATACATATATTATTCCATAAACCATACTTCAAGTTAAAAGCTTTCTGTAAAAAAATTTCACAAATTCAAAAAATATATATAATATTTCTCAAGTTTGTTCATCAAACATAATATTTATTTCCACCAAAAATTTCTTACACCATTTACAAATATCAAATGGTAGTAAATGCTTGATCCCAATTTTATGCAACAAACATACTTATTCAAAACTCATAATATATTAAATTTATATTATTTTTTAAACATGAATTTATAAATGCTTATAAGAGATAACACCACTTATTTGGAAAAGCCGAAAATTAGCTGAGCCAACGCCCTTGTATTCCTATCCATTAATCGAAAATGATATCAAGACCAAGTAATATGCTACTCTAACTAACGAGTTAATAAAACGGTACCTATGTGCTATTAAAGAAACTCATTTACAGCAAATGTTCATCTTTCTCTATAATGCAAATTGTCCGCTACAAGTAACTTGAACACAAAATTTCATAATTTTGTTTCAATCAAACTGTACTTTGTAATCAAATTTCGCCAAATCCCAAAACTCTGCAACACCATAGCCTACCATTTCCACAAAAAACCATAGCTCAGAAACTCCTCATTTGAACCTCATAGTTCAAGATCTACATAACTCAAAGTTTGTACCCTAATTTCCAAAATTACTTTGATTAAACAAATAATTAGCTTCAACACTTACCAGGCACTACGATTTACAATTGATTCAGCTAGTCAAGGTGTCCAGATCGGTTACGCGTGACAATTTTTTTTCCACTTTTTCTTCTTTTCCACTTTCCCTCCTTCTCGTTTTCTACTTAAGCTTCTTCTTTTCTTTCTGTGCTTCAAAAGCACGAGCTTAAATAAGAAGACAAGTAAAGGAGGCTTGGGCCTTTTCAGAGAAATGGGCTGGCCGGGCTTTTATTGGGCCTATCATTACAATGGACGAAAACTTTCCTTCCCCAAGCAGACGACTCGATTTACTCAAATGAAGAATGGCGACACGGGAGGCGGTGTTCTGGACAAATTTCACCAGCAGAACCGAAGAAAGCACAGGCCCGTGATGGTTATGGAGTTCTCGCAACATCGGCCATGGATGGTGGATCTTATTTTTGCTTCTTCGTCTTCTCTTTCTCAGCGCGATTTGAAGAACTGAGAGGCAGCAGATGGCTTTTGGATGATGCATCCTATGGGCAACAAATAACAGTAAATGGTGTTTTGGTGAATCGCACCTTTATAAAAACAGTAATAATAGAACAACAATATATGCGGCAATTTGAGCATAGGCATTACCTTTAGCAATGGCTTTGATGCCAGATTCTTGATGCCACTACCAATTACCGGACATGAAGAATGTGTGTGGGGTATTTGGTGACCTTGCACCGATTTAATGCAACATACACGTAAGGAATTCGTGGAAACGGTAAAATCCAACCTAGTTTCGGTTCAAAGAAAATGTAAACAGAATTGGAGCGTGTACCTTAGAGAGGTCGCTCTCCAGTTTCTTAGACCAAAAGGAGATGTCCTGTCGAAGACTCGAAAGTACAACAGTAGTTCGTACAGGACAGAGACCATTAAGCCGCTGGGTATATGTCCTGTTCAACACGTTTGGATAATTCTGGGAGAATGGGTCGAGCAGAAAAAATACCTCCCACCTTCCTGAGACGGCCTAATTCTTTGAGCTCGTAAAGGTTTGTTACACCGTCGCAGTGAAAAATTTTCAGGACTACCAAACGATTTAAATCTTTAAGACCATGGATCTCTGCTAATTCGCAGGATCTTAGTTCTAGTTCTGACAGATGATGTTGCAGACTAGAAAATTTTGGCTCCGGAATCTTGCAGTGTTTGAGACGCAGAGTCAATAAGCTCGAGGAGGGAAGTTATGTGAGGTCTAGCTCCTTCATGTTGGATAAAGAGAGTTCCCGGAGCTGGGTAAGGGCACTAAAATTTCCAGGGAGATGAGTGACCTTTGAAACGGACAATTGCAAACTCTCTAGACTTGGTAATCTCGTGATCCACTCAATATTTGGGGTCTGACTTGATGACCCCGCTTCTGGCTGCTCATCATCATTCAAGCAAAGCTCTTTCAGATTTGTCAGATATGACAAGTCGGGGACGACCATGTTTTTGGATCCCCAGCGGAGACTGAGTAAACTGGAGGGCATCTCTGGTAGTGCTTGAAGTCGGTTGCATTGAAGGATGTGAAGAGTTTGGAGGCGAGAGTGACCGCAAATGCCCTGAGGCAGCCCAGCCACATCGGAAGACGACAATCTCAAAATTCTCAAGGAGGATAATACTGAAATATCACAAGGAACTTGGCCCCCCAAACTTCTGCAGCCAGAGAAATCAATCTCTTCCAGTTTCTCTAACTTCACAATATAGTCAGGAAATTTTTGTAGGTAAGTGTGTTCCATCTTCAGCGTCTTCAAATTTCTCAGATCCTTGACTGACTCTGGCAGTTCTTTGATTGCAGTATATGAAAGGTCCATTACCTCCAGCAGCCTCAGGTTCCCTATGGAAGGTGGAATTTCAAACAACTTCTCACACTTCCTTAGAGAAAGTCTCCGAAGATTCTGAGGAAACTCAATAGTTTCCGGATGCCAATTAATAGCACCATCCAGAGCAAGACTCGTGAGATTCTCTAGGTGGCCAATTGTGGATATATCTTTCAGCTTTTCACAGCCACAAGCACTAAGTTTTTCAAGATTCTGAAAAGAATCTTTTTGGATATGAATTATTTCGATGCCAGTTCCATCAATCAGAAGTTCCTTCAAAAATTTCTTGCAGGCCAGTTCTGGCGGCAAATTCTTGACTTGTCTGCAGTTTCTCAAATTTAAGGAAATCAAGTTCTCCAATCTACTAATGAATGGCCTAATTTGAGATAACTGAGTACAGTCTTCCAGTATCAAAATCTCCAAATTGATGGGAGCTGGAAAGTTAAACGATGCAGGCAACTGAACACATCCTTGTAGGTTCAAGACTCTCAATTCCTCCACCTTCTGCAATGTACGTGCAAAAGAAGATATTACTCACTCATATCGATCATCTTAAGGAGAGATTCAAAAAGCAAATATTGGCCATACCTTCGCAATTTGTTCCCAAAATTTTGATTTTTTGGTGACCAGACTCCTAGACAGATCGAGAATGACTAGCTCCTTCAAATGCATATTACGTAGCTCAGGAATTGAATGGCACTCTTGCCAATCAAGCCACTTCAACTTTTTAGGAAGATCTTTAGCATCTCCCTGGATTCTAGCCCGGTCCAGTCTGAGGTAGCTCAACATCGACATATTGCAAACCTGTTCACATTTAAAACTGTCGGTGCAACCCTCTTCAACTGTGACACCAATCCCTTTGACACTTGAAGTACCCTGTCATGTCTCGGTTGGGAAAACAAGGTATGATTAAGTTGAAAAACTCTAATTTCTCTGACTGCTTTTAATGGAATGAGACAAATCAAATTATAAAATCAGTTGGTATATACAATGCGTTCTAAATCGTGTTAGGCACAGATCCCTTTCTCTTCCCTTCGAGATTGAATAAAGGAAAGGCTGAGTTTCTGTTAATGGGAATGGAAGGTTTATCTGAACGCTTTTGTAACCCACGAAAAGAATTTCAAGAGGTTTTGAAAACTTGCCTCATAATCCTCTGGAATGGGAAGTTCTTGACTGTGATTCCAGAACCTGCAGCGCTTGCGGGGACCCTTGTCATTGACAAGTTTCCTGCCGAAGTCTCTTACCAGATTGTGCATTCTTAATTCATTATTTTTTCCAATTTCCAGCAAGTACATATCGCAGAGGCATTTTATTCCTCCAGTAGGAGCGTAACAACAAGCCTTCCACATGTAGGAGGGAATCCTCTTATCCTTTCCGATAAAAAAGCAGGCTATGTCGAGAAAGATCTCCTTTGTATCAGTATCTAAATATTTATAACTGGTCTCAAAGGCAGCTTTAACCTTGTCGTTTTTGTTGTTCTCTAATGAACCCAAGGTCTCTTTCCATATTTCTATATCATTTCCATTGAAGGATAAATTTGAAGCCGTAAGCACAATAGCAAGAGGAATTCCTCCAATAGCTTTGACGATGTCCATGGACAGGGAATTATACTCATAGACATCTCGGGGAGCATGCATACGAAAGAGTTGAAGAGAATCCTGATATCGCATTGGTTTAACCTCGTGTTCTTCAGCTGCTCTATCTTCGGCTTCTCCAAAATCGAAACCCTTTAGAACATTCCTTATGTTCGTGGTCACAATAATTCTACTTCCTGAACCGAACCAATTAAGCTTCCCAGCTAGTCCTTTGATTTGTCTAAGCTCATGCACATCATCAAGCACAATGAGAACTTTCATTTTAGTAAATAGATTTGATATTATTTTAATACCATAATCAGAAGATTTCAAGGATTGACGTCTTTCTTTTTGAAGGTCAGCAATCAACAGTTCTTGGGAAACCTTGACTCCTTCTGAATTTATATCTTTAAGGAAGCTACATGCATCAAACAACTTGTGGATCATGTTGAAGACAACCTTAGCAAGTGTAGTCTTTCCGACACCTGGCATACCGCATATTCCGACAACACGTTTATCTTCTCCACATACTTTCATCGCTTGTCCATGGCTGTAGACAACACCGAGCTTTGTCATCATCTCTTGAACATGAAGATCGATTCCAACTAGTTTGTCGGTTACGTCTTGGTCATCCTTCTTCAACTCCTGCCGGACACGGGTCATAACTTTGTCTAGGAGATCGGTCACATGCCTGCAAAACATGAGTGATGAAGCACAAGGAAGACAACAGAGTTACCAAAAATATTAAACAGTAGATAAAAATCAAGCGGGGATTGAACCGACGAAAAATAAATCAATCAACAAGGGCAGGGGGAATTTTCAATTTAAGTGGAGAGCAAGGTTTAATGCACAGAGCAATTTTGACATTGATATCATCATGCTATCTGCATAACAAAAGATCTAGTCAAGGGGGAACGAACAGAGCGTGGTGGACCAGGTCGGCTGGTCTAACTCCCAGCTATGTCATGAGTCGAGTCAATTTTCAACTGGCCATTTTAATCGACTCACTTGTTAATTGAAAGGCGTCGAGAACTTCAACTTGTTAAATTATCAATCCATTTCACAGGAGTAACTTTAAAGATCTCTTTAGCTCGCATCACCATCAATGTGATTATATATAACATTTATCAGAAAAGTTTTGGATTCGTTCTCGCACCATCCTAAACCTTTTTCTTCCATCTAGTAAAGAAAAAGGAAACCAGAAGTAAAAGAATTACCCCCCATTTATAGTCACCCGATCAAATCCGCTCAGTTTCCCGACCTCTCGAAGCACCTCCTTCCATTTTTCGATGGTCTTTGAGTCGACTTTCTTATCTGCATCATGTTTCTTGAAGGATGTTGCAAAATCCCCCTCCTGGTTCTTTACAGCGTAGGGCCTAACATTATAGAAAATAGGAATAATAATCTGTCCATTTGATTTTCGGCACTCCCACATTTGTACCAGCTCCATGAGGCAACTTTTACTGGAAGCATAATCTTTGGAGAATATGGCTATTGAGATCCTCGACCGCTCGATTGCATCTTTTAGCCCCTGATCAATCTCATCTCCGGCACGCAGCTTTTCATCGTCTTTAAAGACCTCTATCCCTGCTGCTTTCAGTTTTTCATGAAGGACATCTGTGAATTCTTCACGAGTATCGACACCTCTAAAATTCAAGAATACTTCATGATTGTTTCCAGACGATGGTTCCTGTCAAATCAAGGAAATTAAAGTAAACGTAGTGTTCCAGACCAAGTCTTATGCTTCTGGCCAAAATACTAACAACGAAAAAAAGAAAGAAAACGAAAAACAAAGTTTTATGGTTCCGATGGAGCCGAGCCTAACACAGCTAGCTGACTGCAACTGAATCTTGCAACTCATGCACTTTGGCTGTTTTAAGATCCATAATTTTCAGAACTTTCGTAATACTCAAAAGTTGAGTTGTGAATTCACACGTAATCTTTTTATAATTTCCTCGAATTCAAATAATATCTCAAATTTTAGGGGAGCGCAAAACAGTTGTTAACAAATCAGCGTACAACATCAATAGTGCTTGGAGTTTTGATAGAATCTCGTGATTTTGAACAGAGTTTGGTTCAATCATTCACGCCAAAGGAGAATTGTAAAATTCCAGACAATGTTTAGCAATTTGGGGGGTTGAACTACAAGCAGAGAATCAATTCCGCCATATTCATGTCGAAGAAATAATAATACAAATCCCAAATATGCAGAGGTAACAAACCGGGCATTTTCTCTTCCTTCCGGCAGCCAAATTTTCTGGAGCCATAACTCGGAGAATTATTCGAAACGCCACAGACCAATTCGCTCTCTCTCTCTCTCTCTCTCTCTCTTTCCCGTTCGCTTGCAGAGGGCACAGGAGGTGTATAGATATCGTTAGACAACACTGTATATTGCAATTTACCCATGAACAAGACCGTTGACTTGCGGGTGCGTTTGGGCAACGTGGTGGAAAATGGTCGTGCAGTCCCGGTCCCACGTGATTTAATATTATAAAAAATCATTACAAAAGGTCGAGAAAAACAATGAGACAAAGGCTTTTCGGTGGTTGGAATCGATAAAGCAGATGCCATGGACCGACTGGTAGTCCTCTCAGGCAGTTCCATTCAATCGGATCGATAAAGACGATGCAATGAACAGACTGGCAGTCCTCTCAAGTTCTCGTTTTATTTTTTATATTACTTTCTCACCTTAGAAAACGAGGATGGATTCCGTGCAAGTCTAAAAGGACGAGTTCTCGAGTGCAGGGCTAGGCTCGGCTAGTGTCCTCCAGCTGGAACCTAAATTGAATTTCATCGCAATGACACAAATAATTTTTTAAATTTCAATTGATATATAATTTAATATATGAATTTTTAATTTATTTAATATAATTTCTAAACTTTAACTTAATATGTAATATGATTCATGATATTTTAATTTATTTAATGTAGTCCATAAACTTTTTATACATATTCAATTATATGAAAGTCCATGATTTTTCATACAATTCAAGGACTATATGAACATATATCAAAAGTTGAGGGAATATATTGAATAAATTAAAAGTTCAGGGACCACATTGCATATTGAGATAAAATTCAAGAACCAAAATAAACAAATTAAAAGTTCATGAACAAATTGCACATTGAACTAAAGTTCAAAGGCCGTTTGTGGCATTTTCCCTTGAATTTGCACCATTTGAGTCCAAGTCCGAGTCCAAATTTGAGTAGATTTTTTAATCATATAAGTTGTTAGAACACAGATATCTTAGGGTGAGCAATTGGACTGCTCCCGAACCAGACTGAATCGACTGATTGGGTCTGCTTCTCGAGGACGTCAGTCTAGTTCTCGATTCCATAAAAAAGGAACTGTTGATTTTTGGTATGCTTCCCAGTTTTGAGAGGGAACAGGACTGACTCTTTTTTTTAAAAATAAATATTATTTTTATTTCTTAAAAATAGTAATAAACCCTAAAATGGTAACAATTCTAGTGTTTCCTTAATTTTTAAATTTTTTTGGCTAAATGATCGGTTTCATTTGAGCGATCCCTGGTCTCAAAAAATTGAGAACTGATCCAGTTCCTAGTTTCTAGGTGAGATCAAGTCGAATCGGGAACTGATTACCCCTATTATTATTTTAAACCACCGAATGTCCAAGTTTTGAGAAAAACTTGTGTACACAAGTGTCATATCATATATTCAATTTACTTGTAAAAATTTTGCAAATGCCTCAACATGTCTAGCGAGAAAATATTTAGTGATTAGAAAGCACCACATCATCCGCTTACGTGGCGCAAGTGTGCTTAAGTGGCTCCATTCATAGAGCAACATGTGGCATGTAACGTGGAATTAAAGAAAGAACCGGTAGCCACTTTTTTCTCTCTCCTCTAGCGCAATGGACTGAGAATCAACAACTGCCGACATTTAGGGTCTATTTGGTAACACTCCCGAGAATAACTGATTCTGTTCTTTTATTCTTGGAAACAGATTTGGAACATAAATCCATTTGGTAAATTTTTTGTTCCCGAGAGGGAATAGGTTTGGAGTAGAATCGATAATAAAAAAAAGTTACTTCTCGCTCCCGGGAATAATTTTGAGAATCAAATTTTCCTCTCTTTTTTCTCTCATATTTTTCCTTTCCCTTTCTTCTTCCTCCTCCCAACCCCCTGCCACCCCATCGCCGCCCCTAGGCTGCCGCCACCGAGCGGCTGGGCGAGGTCTGGCGAGCTTGCTGGAGCCCCGTCAAGCCAGGGTAAAGTCTGGCAAGCTCACCGGAGCCTTGCCTGGCCATCGACGAGGCCACACATAGCTCGGCGAGACTCAGCCTCGCCGGTGGCTAGGGGAGCCGAGCGTCGCCCAGATCTGGGGAGGCGAGCCTCACCTGGCCACCGGTGAGGCTTAGCCTTGCGTCACCGGGTGAGGTCGAGCCTCGCTCGGCCTCGCCGATCTGTGCGAGGTTGAGCCTCGTCGGTGGCCAGGTGAGCCTTCGGCGAGGTTGCCGGACCTTGCCCGGGCCGCTCGCGGCCACCAAAGAGGAAGAAGGAGAGAAAACAGAAAAAGAAAACGAAAAAAAAAGAAAAAAAGAGAAATATTAGAAAATTATAACAAAAAGTACTAAAAATTAAAAGAATCAAAAAATTGAAAATTTTTACCAAACACATTTCTATTCCCGAAATAAAATTTTTAAACAAGGTTTACCAAATACCTTAAATACTCAGAAATTATTCTCGGGAACAGAATAAAAAAAAATCATTTTTGATCAAAAATTGTTCTCAAGAGGAGAATCGTTGCCAAACACATGCTTCCTCATTTTCTCTCTCCTCTTTGAAACAAAACGCAAGGAGTCTTCCTCTTCATGTTCCCGCCTCTCTCTTCCTCTTTCGAGCCCATCACTCTCTCACGTCAAGCGCTCCCCTTCTCCTTCTTCTTTGCCTCTGTTCTCATTGCCGTTGTTGACTTTCCATCTCCATAAATAGCTGACTGACCGCCCGCTCGAACTCCTCTTCTACTCCTTATTCGGTTCCAATTTCGAGCTTGGGTACATCGCCAACGATTTTGAAGCAAAGGAGTCTTGCAAGGCTGGATATCCTGGTAGTGGCACTGAGTTTTGGGGTTTTGGCGACGCCTACCACACCCTCGAGGGATATTGCAGCGGAGGTGAGAGAGGTGTATGGTTCTGTGAGACCTCTTTTTTTCCTGTTCCTTTTTCTTTTTCCCTTTTCTTTTGGCTCTATTCATGGTGGTGTCAACTCCCGTTAGGGTGGTATGTTAAATCCAAGTGAAGACCTAGAGATTGTTTTGCAGATATTAAGATTCTTGCTGAAAAGAAAAGAAAAGAAACTGTTTTGAGATTTCGAATAATTATGGCTTGGGGACGTCGAAGGTTGTTGCTGAAACTAACAACCACGGTAAAGTGGGGGATCTTGACGACGACGATGATGTTGTTTTCATCTCCGATGGAGACTAAAACACTAGCAAGAAGAGAAAGCTGCACTAGTTCTCGCATCCTATTTCGGTATTGACTAAGAGACGATAGTCTTTTGGCGCATAGTTGTCGGTGTCCCATATAATTTGCAGTCAGTGGCTTGAGTTAGACGTAGCCCAATTGTCAAGCCGTGTACTTGATCTTAGATGTGAGAAGCCGGCCCTCATGTTTGCACTAGAAACCTGCAGAACTAACTCGACATTTAATGCGAGAATTAACAAAGCGTGACCACCATTTTGCTTATGATCCTTTGTTCATGTAATTGGCTGTTTCATGTTCCATTTTTCAAATCTCTCGAGTTTGTGCAGGGTTCTAAACCAAAAAAAAAGAAGAAGTTTGTGCAGGGTTGTTATTGTGCATGCTTTGAACTAGAGGGCCCCTGTAGAGTTCGGAAAAAGAAAGTGCGCAATAGATTGACATAGATAGAAGTTTGCTTTGTGCTTGGCTTTTCTTAAATCAACCATATCATCAACTGCACTTTATTTCATCGGATAGAGTCTTTACTCAGTAAGGGAGAAAGCTCATGAAAATATTTGATCGATTTCAAGCTAATGATAAAGATATATATGATACGAGGTATGAAAATCTGGACTTTTTGAAGGAAATCTGTCTCAATCCAATCTTGTCAAGGTCCAATTTTTGTCACCAATCCATTCAAATTTTGGTTTATGTACAGCATGAACAAGTAGAGAGAGAGAGAGAGAGAGAGAGACTTCAATTAATCTATGGTATCTACACACCGATGCAGCTACTGAGGCATTGGGTGCTACTAGGTGCACTTCGACATGGTATGGAGGAAATGGTGTTCCTTTCCTCTCCAAGTGCTTCATTTTCTTGACGGCGCTATGTTTATCCTAGGCTCCCTGAAAATTCAAGAAACGGCAAGAACGAAAAAAGAAACTCTACCAGTTAAATCCATGTGTCCGACATATGTAATTAAAATGGACTAATGTATGAAGGTTTGAAGTATACTAAGAAGACTGTGGACAGAGTTCTCCACTTTTTTCTTGCAAATGTTTTGAGACATTAGAATCGAGCAAGCAATGTACCCACAGAGAGGGACGATTTCTTGCTCGATGTCACGAGTCTAGAGCGACTATTCAATTTGTAAGGCAGGGATGTGATGAACCATGCGCTCTCTATATGGTGTCTAGGTTGGCGTCCAACGAGCAAATATACTTCATTTTTCCCTCTTCCACCAACTTATTCAGTTCCTCCATCTGCAAGCTCAACATACCACCCTAATGGGGAGTCGACACCACCATGAAAAGAGCCAAAAGAAAAGGAAAAAAAAAAGGAACAAGAAAAAGAGAGGTCACAGTATCATACCCCCCTCTCTCCTCCGTTGCAATATCCCTCGCTGCGTCTCCAAAAGCCCAAAACTCAGTGCCACCACCAGTACATCCAGCCTCGCAAGCATTCTTCGCTTCAAAATCATTGGCAATGTACCTGAGCTTGAAATCGGGACCAAATAAGGAGTAAAAGATGCAAAGGAGTTCGAGAGGCCAGTCAGCCGTTTCTGGAGCCAGAAAGTTGACAATGGAGACGAGAACAGAGGCAGGAATGTGAAGATGAACACTCCTTGTGTCTTGTTCCAAAGAGGAGAGAGGGAATGCAATAAATGTCAGCATTAAATGTTCGCTTCTACTCAGTACGCCAGAGGAGAGAGAACAAAGTGGTTACCGGTTCTTTTTTTAATTCCATGTAATGCGCCACATATCACCCTTTGAGTGAAGCCACTTAACCTTATGCGCACCACATAGGTGGATGACGTGATAATTTTAAACCAATGAATATTTTCTCGCAAAGAAGGAAGCACTCTCTCTCTTCTTTCATATGCAGTATTTCCCAAGAGAAGAGAGATAGAGAGGGGGAGGGAGTCTAGTGAAAACTATTGCAAAAGCAAGAGATCGAATAATAAAATAGTTAGAATAAAAAAAATAAATTAAACATTATATTACATGATTTGGTCATAAAGACCTACGTATACGAGAAGAGCAACAATGAATTCTACTATAAATCAAACGATACAATGGAAATTACTATTACATTCGAGTCATTCAAGCACTCTTAGGCTATATTTGGTCATTCATATTTCTAACTAAGATATGATTGGATAGAATAGAATATGAAATCTAGGGGATTTTGTTATATCCCATTCACTGTTTGATTATTGTAGTAATAAAGTCGAATTTATTCACATCATATTATATATACTATTTAGTATAAATGACATATTAATGTAAGTGAACTACAAATTTTACAAATGGAAATGATAAAAATCTTTCGCGATACTCTTGTCTACTATATTTTTATTTATTTATTTATTTTACTCTTTTTTAATTAATTTCTTTTTATTTCTTTCTTCTTCTTCTTCCATCATTCTCTAATAAAATTTTATTAATTAGAAAAGCGTACTAAAATACCTAAAATATGTAATAAATATATTTTTATATCAAATTTATATTATAAGATAGAATTGAATTCAAATATATAAACAAAAATAAGATTAAATTAAATAACCAAATTGCTATGTTTTGCTATTTTGAATTTCTTATATTATATTTTAAATATTATTTATATTGAAATGTAATTTTAGATTTGTTAATTTAAATAGTTTATTTTTGAGAAAAATAACTTTCTTATTGTGAAATTAGAAATTCTATCCACCTTTATCCCACCTTCCCATAGGATAATTTTTTTTGGCCTATATCCTTTTTATATCTAATTTTATCTTGTCTTGAGTAGTCACCAAATGTCGGATATGATAAAGTTTATCATATCTTGAATTCCATCCTGACTGCAAAATATAGCCTTAGTGTGTCCCAAGTCTCAGTTACACGCAATAACTCGCTCAGTTTTTAGCTCCACAATTTCTCAAGAAATAATCTTTCAATCTCATGAATGAATTATTAACAAATTATTACCACAAGAATTTAATTGGTTTTAGTACACTTAGATCTTTAGAGTGTAATTCACAACCATAAGCTTCTCTTTGCTGATCTTTACAAAGAACATCCCTTTTTATATATAGGAAAGAATTGGATCCAAAATAGAAAATATCTTTTTAGGAAACCTTCTCTTTTTACCACAAGAATTTAATTGGTTTCAATACACTCAGATATCATCATATTGTAATTCACAAGTAGAAGCTTCTCTTTGATGATCTTTGCAAAGAACATCCCCTTTTTATATATAGGCAAGAATTGAATCCAAAATATGAAATATCTTTTTAGAAAACCTTCTTAAATTAGGAGATCATTCAATTAAGAAATCTATTCAAAATAGGCAACTTACTTGAATTATGAAATTTTCCTTTTTTGGGCTTAAACTTGAAACGTATTTTAACAATCTCCACGTTGACTAAACATTTTGAGCAAGTCAAAATCGCCTTATTAAAATTCAAACTTTACTACAACTCTCCCATAGCCCCACGTGGGCTCAACTGTTATACACATTTTTCAAGTCCAAGCCTCGCTTGAACTTCGCTAAAATTTAGAACCTCATCAAAACACCAACTCCGCATGTATCTTTAACTATTTCGCAAGGTTTTTCTAATACAACCTTCTCTACTATAGACAAAACAAAGCCATTGTTGCATCCATACCTATTAGGAGATCAAACATGTACCTTGTCAATATCATTAGTTATGGTAACTACTGGCTTTATAGGCTCCACCTTACGACAAGCACCATCTATGTCAAACACTCCACTAGTACTCGTTATCTTATGGGTTTTTAGTTGCAACTCCACCTCAAGCCAAACAACATTCAGATCCATATAAGTGTTGCCGTAAACACTCCTATTCAAAAGTAATAGAAACTTATCAAATGTAACTTTTCAGCTGATAATAAGTGAATTTAATTTCAAGCACCACAATAAATAACCCCGCTTACCTTGTGCATGACCTGAGAACACTTCTTATCCTTTCATCGAGTTTACCATCACTAACTCAAACATAATAGAGTAACCATATATTCTAATAGATAGCAAAATCATTAGCAACGTTACTTGATTAAACTTCTTCAGGAGTTTGACATCAATAGTAGTCGATGCAGATCTATTCATGAAGTAGCTCACCATTCTAAAGACATCCGCTAGGAATCTCCTAGCCATACTAGCACTAGAGAGTATTTTATAAGCCTTCTCTAGCAATATTCTGCTCATCAATTCCACAAGAAGTTGTGCCTCATATGCACTTGTGCGGTGTTTCACTATGCCTTCCTTCATGCAAATTTCATTTAATAGCTTCGAGCATATTTCCATGCTACTGTCAATCCACACTTGCTTAATCATCTTGCTTGTGTCTTTTTCGATCAAAGCTCTCAACTATCTGATCTTGATAATAGCATCAAGCTTGTGCCTAAGCACAAAAAACCACATCTTCCTTGAGTAGTTATCAATAACTATTAGTATATATTTGACACTTTTCCTTGAAGGAAACTGTAATAGCCTGCGAACATTCAAGTAAATTAACTCTACAATTTCCATAGTTTTTTTGACAGTCATATTAAACTACACTTTTCGCGATTGATTTAAGTTATAGCACCTGCATATATTTAATTCGTTGGCAACATAACCACACAACCACTTAGAATCTTCAAGCTTCTTTCGCTAATGTGCCCTAAACATGTTTGCTACAATCCATACTCTTGAACAGATGCATTCGACATCTCCACGACAAAATCTATCAGCGTCTTACCTTGAAATTCACACAGGCTACTATGCTTGATTCCTTTTATTATCATCAAAACACCTCGAACAATTTTCAAAACTCCATTTCTGAAGTATATTGATGCTTAGTTGAATTTAGGGCAATCAAAGAAATCAAGTTCTTCAACTTTAGAACGTGCCTAAAGTCAATGTCCTCACGATATCATCATGTATTTTGACTCTAACTTTGTGTAACCTATAACATTGCATTTAGCATTGTTCCCCAATTGTACTTTACTATACTATTATTCACGCATTGATAAGTAATAAGCGAGTTTCTATTCGGTGTAATATGAAACGAACAACAAGAATTTATAATCTATCCATGAAACGATGAATAATCACTAACAAACAAGACATAATCATTACTATTCAAATTACAATCACTTATGGTTGCAACATAATTTGCAAAATAACTATAATTTCTTTCTCATTTTTCAGCTTAATATAATTTTTTCTAAGATGTCACCTCTTGCCACAGCTCCAACAGATAGCACCACTAATTCTAAACCGACTACATCTATTCATATTTATACTACTCCTGCCATATGTGTACTAGTTCTTACTCTATTTTCACCTACTAAAGAAATAGATACAAATTCGTCAGATTCTCTTTTATGGATGTCTTTAATTCGAACCCCATCAAATGTTAAGCTTGTTGACCCAAAGGAATTACTAACAATAGTAATAGTAGTATTTCAGCTATCAAGTAATGAGAATAATATAATCAAAGTACATACCTTATCTTCAAAGTCAATTTCAATTGAACTCAATAGACTAACAATCACAGTGAATTCATTGATACGATTTGCAATTAACACACCTTCATTCATCTTCAAGTTAAATAAATGTCATATCAAATAGACCTTGTTAATCAGAGAGAGCTTTTTGTACATATCCGATAGGGCTTTCATTAAACCCGTAGTGGTATTCTCTTTTACGATGTTAAATAGGACATTACGAGCCAACGTCATCCGAATAACATCCAACGCTTGTTTATCCAACAATTCCCAATTAGCTTACTTCATCATCTCTAGTTCTCCCCAGACAAGGACAAGTGCAATTTCATTTGATAGAGATTATTCTCAATTTGCATCTTCCAGAAATAAAATCATTCCCATCAAATGTGTCGACTTTTCCTTATTTTGTCGCCATCGATTCTTTATCCTCAATCGAGTTTGGCTATGATACAAATTGTTGTAGAAGCAAGCGATTGAACAATAAAATAGACAAAATAAAGAAAATAAATGAAATATTAAATTTACGTGGTTCGATCGTAGTGACCTACATCCATGGAAGAGTTTGTTTATCCATGAATGATCAGGATCTTTAGTCTTTCGCAAACATTTCTAACGGTTGATATCAGAGCTTGTTAATATTTTTGCCTTGATGACTTTTTGCGGGGTTTTATTGAATTAAAAATTGAGGCAATATCTGGCCGCGAGATAAATTGGTGATTCCAGCCAAATTCAAGCAACTCACCACCCAACTTCGGATTAGTACGGTTGCACCACCATGGGCAAGAAAAGCCCAAAGTTAATTCAGGCATTAAGGTGACTGCTAGAGGCTAATTGTGTGGCGAAAGTCGCAATGGTTAGGGCTTGCATTTTTGGGAATTTTGCCTAATTCTGGCCAATTTCTTGCCTATTTTCACCGAATCTAGGACCTTTGTGATCGCATCGGCATGATGTCCAAAACCAGGACTTAATTTGGTGTAAGATGGGTTGTTGAGGGAGACCTAGGTGGTGGAAGGGGCCATGGAGCAAAAAGGAAAACTTGCCTCGCGCGATAAAAAAGATGTGTGGAATCCACATGTGCGTTGCAATTGTAGGCGTGTGGGCGTTGCAAATGCAAGTGCGCGTTTGATCCATGTCCCTGACACGCCCGTGCGGCCCCCTTGTGATTTAACTATTCTACCCTTGGCATGTTGTTTTTACGATTCTGCCCTTGGCTTCTTGATTTTCATTGTTTTGCCCTTGGCCACATTAATTTACTATTTTGCCATTACATGCAATTTGATGGACGTTTTATGCATGAAATTAAATGTCTAGTACTTCATATATAATTTTGTTTAATTAGAGATTAGCCACAATATTTGTAGTTATCTTAAATTATATATATTGAGAGCCTTTGGATCACGTATAGAAAATAGACATTGATTGTAATTAATCATGTTAATATAATAATTTTTTTCCCACAAGAATTTTTATTATATTGATATGATTAATTAGGATGAAATATCATATATTTTTCTTAATTGACCCATAGGATTAAGAAAATGAATATAATATGATAGTTTCTTCATGAATTAATTACGAATTAATTTAAATTAGAGACTTAGCCCACAGACAATTTTTAATGTTATTTGATTCAAATTTAATGACATGTTTTACATTGTGAAACACAATTTATATAAATTTTGCCTCAAATTTTGTGACATAAGTATGTTTATTTATTATGCAATTTCACCACCCACGAATATGTCTTATTTCAATATTTCTGAATTAAATAATGACAAATATAAAGTTTGGAGGGAATTAATCTTTCTTCAATTGGGGTGCATAGACATTGATTATGCTATTCAGAAAAATGAACCACTTTTTCCCACTGATGCTAGCACTCTAAGTGAAGTTGCTCTTTATGAACAATGGGAGTGGTTAAAATGCCTTAGTGTGATGTTCATAGGACTAAACTTTCTTTTAGTATTTGTGATTCAGTCACTCAACATAACAATGCCAAAGTATTGCTAGAGGCTATCGATGCACAATTTGAAACTTCATAAAAGTCACATGTTATGACCTCATTATGATATTTTCATCATTGAAGCTCTCTATTGTTAGAGGTGTGTGTGAGCATATCACGAAGATGAGGAACATTATGGCTTAGTTGAGGAACCTTGAGGTTGAGATAATTGAATCCTTTCAAGATCTCATATAACACACATAAGAGTAAATTGTCACTTAATAAACTCATGACCATGTATGTTCAAGAGAAAGAAAAGTTGCTTATAAAATCGGGAAAGAGTGCTCATTTGGTAATACAAGAAAAGTATAAGGAGCAAGGCGAGGGAAAGGGAAATGGTAAAATAGCTACCCAAATTGACATTAAGAAAGAATCCAAATGCTCCTTCTATAAAAGGAAAGAGCATATAAAGATAGATTGTGTCAAATTTAAAGCCTTGCTTGAGGATAAAGGTAATGCGATTTCATGTGTTTGTTAATCTATGGTTGACATGAGTTACAACACTTGGTGGATTGATTCTGGATTTACAATCCACATGTTCAAATTCTTTGCAGGGTTTTCAAAACTATCATAAACCAGTAGGAAGTAAACAATGCATCTATTTAGGAAATAAGATACGTTCATATGTGGAAGCTATTAGGACATGCAAATTAGTTTTCTATAATGATTTTGTTTTGAATTTGGAAAGAACTTTTTACATTTCTAGTTTCTCAATGAACTTGGTTTCAATTTCAAGATTCTTACAATTGGGTTATTCCTTTAACTCATACATTCAATTTATCATCTATATCCGAAATTGTTAAGAGTGGTATTTTGTCTGATGGTCTTTTTCAAATTAGTTTACAAGACAAAATATTTTATAATGCAATGCATGTTCATGATAATGTTGGTAGAAAATGATGTGTTGTGAATAAAGATTTATTTATGTTGTGGCATAAAAAATTGGGACATATCTCTATAAATAGAATTAAGCGATTAGTAAATGATGAAATACATACTACTTTGGATTTTATTGATTATGACACTTGCGTGGACTACACAAAGGAAAAACAAACCAACAAGATAAAGAAAGGTACCAAGAGAAGTACAAAAATATTAGAAATCATATATACATTCAATTGTAGTCTAGATGTGGACTTGTATGGTCAAAGTACCTTATCTCTTTCATAGATGATTACTCATGTTTCATGTATCTCTACTTTTTCATAACACAAAGCATCAGATTCTTTGATGTCATTAAAACCAAAGTAGAGAAACAATACAGTGAGCAAATTAAGATCGTGAAATCAGATAAAGGAAGTCAATACTATGGTGGATATACTGAAGATGGACAAGCACATGGTCCATTTCTGAAGTTTCTTAAAGAGCATTGAGTTCTTTAGGCCAAAATGGATTAATGCATGACTGACGTGGCACAACTGTTGTATCCAATTTTTTCTCAAAAGTAGGGAGACTTATGAAAACTTTGACAAAGTGGAACCCATCTACCACACATGGCAATCAATCAATAGGCCGGCCCAATGGTGATGTGGAGGGACCAATCTACCCAATATTTTCTCGGAATATCTCATGCAATACTCACATGCTCACGTGCAATATTTGACACATGCTCATGTGCTTTGATTGACATATGATATCCAACACCTTGACTTGACTTGACTTGTAGTTTGCATTAATAACAACATTGAAGAGAAAACTAACGATCAATAAAGATGCTACAAATAAAAGGGTATATGCTTTTTAACACAACTCTAGTTGGTAATCATATTCTCCAAACAACAAATTTGACAAAAACTAGACTCTTTTTGCATGACACATATGCAGGGTCAATGTCCCATCCTTTTTATAATATCACGACGGCAATACCACAAAAATAATTCTTCCATGACAATATTGTAAAAGCATGTCTAAATGGAAATTGATAACTAAACTAATGTTCTAAACAAAAAGATTATATAGTAATTTCATTCCATCAAAAAAAATGCTACATACCACATTTTATCATTGATACATAATGGATAAATTATCTAAAAAGCTTTAAATTTATTACACTTTTGCTAATTTAGTCCTAAGTATATCAATTTTATCAATCAAGTTACAAATCTCTTTATGTTTTGCTAATTAAATCCATTCGATTAATTTTGGTTGGAAATCATTGATATGGACATTGACATCCTATATGGTATAAATGACGTTCACATTGATAATTTTTAATAATATTTTTTTTTTTGAATTTTTATGTTTTATTTTCTTTTTTTTTTTTCCCTTCTTCTTGCAAGGGCAACCCTTGCCGGTGGCTTGAGGCAAGCAAGGTTGTCCTTGCTGGCAAGAGGAGAAAGAGGGAAAGGAAAAAGAAAAGGAAAAAAAAATAAAAATTTAAAAACATATTAAAATATTATAAAAAATTGTCTACGCCAATCGATGTTAGCATTCGCCAATGCTCGAGTCATCGGTTTTCGATCAAAATTGATCATATGAACTCAATTGATAAAATATTAAAATTTTGCTGATTGAATTGATAAAGGTGTAATTAATTTTATGATTTTTAGAAAAATTTTCCAGACACAATCCGCACTCTACTGCGCATGTTGGGACAATGCTGTGTTCTTGCCATCTAACTGTCCAAGACTCATCGTGCCAATCGAACAGCTCCTACGCATGCTGCACCGTAAGCACGCAATAATTGCACGCGTTACCCCCTGCAGCAGCACTATGCGGGATGGGAGGCGCGTAGAAAAGAACCGCTGCAGGTGCAAGAGCCTTCCTGACTTGACCTGCCTTTTAACGATGGCCGGAGAAGGTAAAGACAAAGGAAAAGAGAGGGCGCTTTTTTATTGTGGTTGAGAAAGAGAGGGTACTTGATAGCAACAGCATGCGAGGCCTTAATAGTTCGGTGGGAGACAGCGTGAATGATGTTCGACGAGATGGGGTCCCTCACAAATCGCAATCGCTCGCTCACTCCCCATAGGCTTGTTTGGTGCAATGTTCATTAAGGAACAAGAAGAACGTATCTCGTTACTCCTGTGAGAGTGTAGGAACCAGTAATGTTTCATCGTTTTCACCGAACGGCTGCAATGACCTAAGATTCGAGGTTGTGGCTCCCCCATATCCTCGATCAAAGGTCGTGGAAGCCATGGACGACCTTGACCAAAGCTGGTTGTTCATGACAGCTTGACCGTGAAGCTTGCTAGCTGCAAGCCTTGTTTGTGAAGATTTCCCACGTCCTCACGGTTCAGCTCCGATCAAGAAGATTTCCCTTCCTTTTCAGGAAAAAAAACTTCTGTAGAAAATGAACAGTCAAGAAAAAAAAATCAAGAAAGATAAAACGAGACCATTTCTATTGAGTTTGACCATGTCATGCCATGCCATATAAAGCGATTAGTGATGACTAAACTATCACATTAATAATTCTAAGCCAAAATTAATTAGAATAACTATATTAAATTTTCACGAAAATGTTTATGAATATATTGACTTAATTATAAGATTTATAATTGAATTGACTGTTGAAATAGTTTATTATTATAAAAGAGATTTCTCTTCATTAAGAGAAGATGTGACTCTTAATTAAGAAGACGTGACTTTTGGTTAAGAAGACGTGACTATTAATCAAAAGAATACGTGACTCTTGGTTATGAAAAGTTACGACTTTTCGTCCTAAAACAAAGTTATCGGTAGTTATAAAGGAAAGTTATTCTTGATATGAAAAGTGGTGATGGTTGGGAATAAAGTACATACTCCCAAGAGGTCTATTTATTGGTTGTCTATGAATAGAAATCAATTCTCATATTATTTATAATAACAGAAACTGTTCAAAAGTGCTTATACTTTAGAGCTCTCTTTTTCTCTTTTCATACATACAACTTTTAACACATTCAAGGAGAGATTCCAAAAGAGAGTTGAGTAATTGCTAAACTCATTTTTCTATGGCTTTGATGTATATCTTGGAGGTATATTTGTTCTAAATCCAGCAGCAATAATAGCGGGGGCAAATAATACCTTAAGGATAGTGATCGTCATCATGCATCAAAGCATCAAGGACTATCTTCTTTAGCAATCATCTTTCACCAACAATCTTAAGGTATTATTTTTATGGAGATGGAGACATCGGCTATGTCAAGTGCTCGCAATCTCGACAGATTGTGAATTGATCCTTATGATGGAACTAATTTCATCCATTGGAAGAACAAGGATCCGAAGCATGTTTTGTTGGTTCTGTTATTCGTCTCTGTCATCATGTTACACAATGAGAAATTGGAGAATTCAATCGATTGACTTTGCTTTCAATGCTTAGTATTCGGACACTATGCACCATTTCTATCTTGCATGCTGGACACTGTTTTGAACAAAAGTGTGCTATTAGAAGGGAATACATTTGGCTGATGGGGACTTTGGTAAAATTCCACAAGGGTATCATTGGGTCATATCGTGTTAAGATGGCCTCATCCTACTCTACGTCCTGTGTCGGAGGAATGGTGACGTCAAAGAGAAGGTTCAGAGGAAGGACGGAGATTAAGTACTACCCTTGACACATGGCCACGTGATACTGCGAATTATGATTGCTCGCTGGAGAATGGCTTGGCGCTGCTGATGTAAGCATCACTAGCATCGGAGTTGCTGGTTGCGCTCTTGCGCACACCCTCGGCGAGGTATGTGATTTCATTGCTTGAAATTAGAGAAGAAATGATCATATCAACTGTGATTATATTCTCGATCATTTGCTCCATTCCATTTCTTATTTCGTTGGCCTAGAGTTGGACCTTTGCCAAGTCGCTACTCATTGTTGAATGTTGCTAATCTCATCAATATTGTCGAGTTTGATTGGGTCAATTAAATAAAATTTGAATTGGCCACAGGGCAAGCAAGCAAATAGCCACCAAAGCTCCCTTCATTGCAGGTTCTTGTTTCTAACCAAATTGAAGTTCATGAGTGTTTCATGCATGATTAGCCAGGGCGATCATTGAAGAGAGATGTCCGAGGAGTGTGGATGCGTGTACAGAGAATGATCAATTGGAAAATCTAGGCATATTAGTTTGCAACATGAGTATGTTCGATAATTAATTACTAATGGAGTTATTTCAATAATATACGTCCGAACAAACGATAACTTAGTTGATCAATTCACTAAGGGACTCTTGAGAGATTTAATAAGTAGTACTGCCAAGGGAATGGGTCTTAAACCAATTGATAATAGTCAAGCATAGTGGACACCCAACTTTATAATTTCTAACGAAATTATTAAAGTTGAATGGGTAGCAACAAGCTATTGTAACTTGACAATAATCGAGTATTGGGGCACAAGATTAGTACTCATGGAAAGTTAGGAAAATGGGTGTAAGAAAACACTCTTAATGAAGTTCAAGGTTTTAGCAAGGCAATGCTAATATAATAAATTTAGAAACTTCACCTATATAAGCATAAGAAGTGGTGCCACTTCTAACAAAATTCGGATGAACTTTTGTAATTGTTCATAAATGCAGGAGGAGCACAAGGCAAAAAAGTGCTTAAGCATAGGAAGTTTCTAACTAAATGTGTATAAATTCATATGTGTGATAATTTGATTAATAAGTGGAATCATGGTTCAAAGTTTTATCTATCACTGATTTCGTTAATGGAATTATTTGCACTAATTGAAGGTTCAAATCTTAATATATATCTTTATGTATGTTTGATTTATGTAAATTAGTGTAGTTAACAAACTAAGTGGGGATTGTTGAAATAGTTTGTTATCATAAAAGATGTGTCTTTTCATTAAGGGAAGATGTGACTCTTGGTTAAGAGGATGTGACTTTTGATCAAAAGAAGACGTGTTTTGATCAAAAGAAGACGTGACTCTTGGTTATGAAAAAAGATGACTTTTCGTTCTAAAAGGAAATTATCGATAATTATGAGGGGAAGTTATTCTTGACATGAAAAGTGATGATGGTTGGGGGATAAGGTACATATTCCCAAGAAGTATGTATATTGGTTGTCTATGATTAAAAACCAATTCACATATTGATTATGATAACCGAAACTGTTTAGAAATGCTTTTACTTCAGAATTCTTTTTTTCTCTTTTCGTACATACAACTTTAATACATTCAAGGAGAAATTCCAAGAGAGAGTCAAGTAATTGCTAAACTCGTTTCTCTGCAGCTTTGATATATATCCTGGAGGTATATATGTTCTAAACCTGACAACAACAATAGTGGGGCCAAATAATACCTTAAGAACAGTGATTGTCATCACATATCAAAGCATCAAGGATCAACTCGTACTTTTCTATCTTCTTCAACAATCATCTTTCCTGGCATTGACATTTATACTATAGATTTTGGATTGATTCGGTAATATATCTTGTTAATCTAAGTTCCACCGTATACTAATATATGTGAATGGAGGATATCGGTATTGTTATCGCCGTAGAAAGCCTAATTTAATTTTTTTTTTTGGTCAACAAGGTAACATAAACCAGTGTATCTCGTTGGAGAAAAGATTTAAATTGATCCTTGATTGATTCCCCAGCTAGATTCCAATCTCATAATTGATATAGTGAATTGTAGATTTGGAATATTTTAGGGAAAATAATATTGTATATATTTTCCTTGATTTGCATTTCTTGTACTATAAAATGCAAACATGTATTTGTACATTACAAGAGAGACATAAAATATAAAACATATTTTCCATTACTCGATATTTTGTGTCATGGTATCAGAGCAGGTTTTCTAACCTAGCTTCCGCAAATATCTTTTCTTGAATTGCCTTCGATTTTTTTTCTAGTTTGTTGCTACAAATCACCTCCTACAAAACAAATTAGCACCTCATATTGGAATTCAGTCTTTTATTCAACATGCAGAATCCAGTTAGCCATGAAATTGAAGATCCAAGCTTACCCTCACCAGAAAACTCATTCGTTCAAGCCCCAGAGCAAGTGTAGCAGATTGCACAAAATCCTTCGACTCTTGCCATGAATTCTTCCGCTCCTTCCGCTCAACCTATTCCAATTCAAAGGCCATATGTGCCACGGATCCTTGCCCAGGGCCCATAGGCCCCTGGGCCCAATCAATGGACTCCTAAGTCCAACCAACAATGGGCGAACTACGGCCCACAGCACCCAAACAGAGATCCAGACTCGACTTCTTAGGGTCATAGACCCGAATTGAATTTAGGCGGGTTGGGAACAAACCCTTACCCAAGTTTACCACCTGGGATCATGCCGCTGCCGTTTCCAACTGCCGCCGGCCGCCTTGAACCTAGTGACCCTCTCCATACTTCACTGGCCGACGGATTGAAGTTGCGACTAATTCCCCTTCTGCTCACGAGCGGACCATTACTCAACCTGGGTGAGAGAATTTCGGCAAGCCTCATTACGAAGGAAAAAGACGGATTCCTTGATGGATCCGTTCCCTTTCCGACCAACGAATGCATGCATCGTCATTGGCGCTAGTGCAACCAATTAGTCCGTACTTGGATTGGAAATTGTGTTGCGTCAGAGGTGGTGGCCGGGCTCCTACTGACTAAAGATGCAAAAAAGATGTGGGATGACATTAGTAGGGAAATGTATGGTAAACTCGATCGGGTAAAAGTTTTTTCCCTCACGCAAGCCCTCTCGGAGTTGAAGCAAGGGAACCTCTCGGTTACCGCTTGCTTCAACCGGCTATCGGCCTTTTGGAATGAACTCGAGGTGGCAAAAGAGCAACTTGAGGGACCGGAGACGACTCTCAAACAATATGGGGAAATCAAAGAAAGAAAAAATGACTCGATTTCTTTTGGCCCTAAATGACAGTTACATACCTTTTTGATCGCAAATTCTTGCCATGGATCCGGTTCCGATGCTCGGGCGAATTTTCCAACTGGCCGTCCAAGAAGAAAGTTAGCAATTTGTGGCCGCCAGACACAAAAAAAGGGAGTAGAAAGCGTGGCTCTCACTGCACAACTCTCCGGTCGATCGTACGGCGAACGTCATGTGCCACAGCAACCAAGGGGCTCCAGAGGAAACTCTAGAGGAAAGAAAGGGAAAGAATTTTCTGCTTATCAGGTATCAGCACAAGGAAATGACAGGATCCACTAGCCAATTACTCAAGATTAGTATCAGCAAATAATGAAGGCACTCAATCAATTAAAGATGCTTGACAAAGCTGCAAATTTTTCAAGTACTTCGTTGTGCAAAGATACTAACATTACAGTTGATGCATGGATTATTGATTTAGGCGCCAGTGACCACATAGTTTGCAATGAATGCTTATTTTCCAATATCTACAACAAACCTAATTCATCCACATTTGTCCGTCTTCCAAATGGGAATATTACTAGTGTGCAAAAGATTGGTACTGTTTACCTTAGCCCAAATATTATCCTAAAAAATGTTCTCTACATTCCTGAGTTTTAATTCAACTTTATATCTATTTCCAAAGTTTGTGAGGAAAATTCTTGTCGAGCCAATTTCAATTTTGAAAATTGTTCCTTTTGGGACTTTTCGACTAGGAAACTGATGAGTTTGGGTAGAGTGGAATAAGGATTGTATTTTTGGATCAAATTTCCTAGAGATTTTGATTTGTCTTCTTTAAATAAAAGCATACATTGTAATGCTGCTGCTGGTAATAAAATCTCCCTTTCTCATAAGCATCTAGGCCATAGCACTCTTTTTCCCTGTCCTGATTGTAAAATATGCCCTCTGGCAAAACAATCACGAACATCATTTCCTACTAGTGTGTCTCGAACCACTAGTATGTTCTCATTAACTCATATGGATATTTGGGGTCCTTATCATATACCACATTGCGATGGATCTCGTTTATTTCTTACAATTGTGGACAATTATTCCCGTGCCACTTGGGTATTCCTCATGCAATCCAAAAATCATACTTTTTCATACCTATCAAAGTTCTTGTCCATGATTAGAAATCAATTTGAAAAAAATGTCCAGAGGATCTGCACGGATAATATGAGTGAATTCTTTTCAACTGAGTGCCAATCTTTCCTATCCTCTCAAGGAATATTTCATGAGAGTTCCTGTGCCTACACTCCTCAACAAAATGGAATTGTTGAGCGTAAACATCAATATCTTCTAGAGGTTGCTCTCGCACTAAAATATCAAGCTTCCATTCCCAAGTATTTTTGGGATGATTGTGTGGTCACGGTGGCCTATTTAATAAATCGCATGCCAACTAGAGTATTAAAAGGACGCACACCGTTTGAAATGCTCTTTGGAAAAAAAATCAGACATTGGTCATTTTCGAGTATTTGGTTGCCTATGCTTTGTGACAAATGTGAGATATAGAAGTAAAATGGATCCTCGTGCTCTTCAATGTATTTTCATGGGATACCCCACTCTATAGAAGGGTTATCGAGTTATGGATGTTATAACTAGTATAAACACCTAGAGGGGGGGTGAATAGGTGTAGAGAGATTATCCACGCAAATATATGTAACTTTTGCAATCAACGAATTGAAACCAAGTAGAGAGAGTGAGAGAAGATTGCAAACACTTGTTTATAGTGGTTCGGCTTTTAGACAAGCCTACGTCCACTCTCAGGGCAACCGACCAATCGGCTGTATTTCACTATATGATCAACGGCGATTACAGTCTCGAGTGTTTGTACTCGGTGATGATTGTCTCACTAAGTCACTCTCTTTTGGTAATACACCGAGATCACTCAAATGCGCACTTGTGAACAACAATTGAAGAACGAAAACAGCTTTGGAATAATGTTCATCTTCTCTCCCCCTAAGTCTCAACCTATCCTTAAATACTCTCCAAGCCACACTCGACCGTTGGCTCTTTCCTTGAGAGTTTTTGTCTTCCCTTTCTTGGACAGACTTTATAAGGCAAGTCTTTTTGACCGTTGAGGGTAGATCGGATCCCTTAGATTACTCGTTCGCCCATACAAACAGAATCGGGCTTCCATAAGTGCTCTATTCTTCATTTGGAAGTTGCCCACTAATTGATCCTGTCAATCGATTAGTATAACGGAGAATCAACATAAATAAGGTAAGTGAAATCTTGTACCGTTGGTGATCTTATCGTATAAGTTCATCTTAAGTCGACGGTCTTAAGTCCTGAGTCTGCCTAGATTTTCAGTCTGGTTCATTCAGACTTAAAATCTCAGTCCAGTACGGTCAGACTTAAATCTCAGTCTGGACGAGTCTTTCCGTCTGGTACGGTCAGACTCTAAGACATCTCTTGCTTTGTCTTACGCTACAAGCGGACTTTAAAGCCTATGTCTTTCTGAGTTCTTTTTCTTAAAGAGATTGAAATAAATATCATTCATAGAATGTTTTGTAAGCATCAAAACTAGGAGTTTTCTCAACAATCTCCCCCTTTTTGATGGTGACAAAACATTTCATACATATGGCTTAATGTCCCCGCAAAATATGGTTAGATAGAGCTCGCTTCCAACTATTCTCGTTCAACTCATAAGAATAGCTCATATCAACCCCGTATAGACAATCCAAAGAACATATCTTCATATCACGGCTCAACATGATTCGGTTTAATCGGCATAAAATATCGGTATAGACAATCGAACTTTCATGCATTAATAAAGCCTAACGTGTCATGCACAAGATGCAAAAGCTCGAATTGTTAGATTTAACCAGAATTAACCATATCTCGCGAGAGATAGCCATATCTACTCTCCCCTTTTTGTCAACCTCAAAAAGAGTTAGTCGGTTCAAAAACAAACCGGTTTCTAAAGCGAGAAGATGTTTTTAAGAAGTTTTCTTGTTTGGGGTTCGAACAAGGGTGAAATCCTCCATATCCGATGCTGAGACTTCTCAATCCCGTCAATGCATTGATTAACCGTCTTCTCGAGAGTCTCCGATCTGTTATTGAAGGAGGTTTCCATTGCTACTTGCGATTTCGATCTCGTTAGCGATGCTATGATGTTTGATAATCAGCATTCCCAGATGAAGCTGCGATTACTTGAATGTTAATATTATCGTAGGATGCTCCCCCGATTTGATGCTTCATTTCGACCTTGATCCCTTTCTTTTTCCCTATCCCGATCTCCTTCTTCCTCTTCTTCGCTTCTTCCTCTCGATTGATTTCTTCTTCTTCTCGGATCTTCTTTCGGATCTTCCTCGATTGATTCATCATTCTTCTCATGTTCTCGTGCTTGAGAATGTTTTCGCATGTGTTTCGTTTCGGTTCGAGACATTCTCTCGAGAAGTTTGACGCATATTTGCGAGAATTGCGGAGATACTTTCTTCTTCATCTTCTTCATCTACCAATAGGAGTTGTCTTCTCCTTTTAGAACTTGGCTCAGCAACAGCTGATTCTTTACCTTTTCGTTTTGCTGTCTCTGCTCTAGCCAATTCCTTTTCTTTTCTTCTCCATGTCTCTGCAACATCTTTCAGTCTCATCTTGTTGATCATTTTCATGTCAATGGCCATTGTGGGAAGAGTTTTAGTGCTGAATCTCCTCGGTATGTCTATCTTTAGGTGTTCAAAGATCCTTGTCACTAAAGCTCCATAGGGTAGCTGTCCTTTATCCTTTGACACCGTCCGATACATATGCAATATTATTGTGTGAGGCGGTGAGAAGAAAGTACTCCCCTTTCAATAGCCCACATCGGTTTGGCCTCAAATTTAGATACATCGAGTCTTTGATGAGGCTTTTGGACGAATGCGGTGATAATGATCTTATGCAAAATAGTTCTTGCGAAGTTAGAAGAGGATAAGTTATAGTGGCCCTTACGGACTTTGTAAGAAACTTACATACTTGTATCATAGGAGAGACGTCTATTGGCACGAATGCTCCTCTTTCAACTTTTATAATGTCGCCCGAGTGTCCGAACTAACATCATAGAACCTGTCATTCACACTTTGAATTGCATTCTGCGGAGATAGAAATGTCAAGTTCGAGTAAAAATATCTTTGTTAATTCGGGATAAACGGCGGCGAATCGGTGCAAAATTGGTCAATCCGCAATTTTTCAAAGCATTCTCTCGATTTACTTCAACAAAGCATCCAAATAATCAAAATCCACAATTCGTGATTCATGATTCCTCGATCCATCGATCGTTGAAGAAAGTCTTATGCTCTCGGAACGAAATAATTTCCGGTTGTGTTTCGGGCCACGGCAGGCTATTCCCATTCTCACTTCGAAATTTCGTATATGTTCTCATCATCTTCCTTCACATTATCTCTCGCTTCTCCCTTTATCACTTACTCATGTTTGTACGAGTAGATGGTGATTCGTGGTGCATCTTTGCTTGAATGAGACGGAGTTCATTCGCATACCCTTTTTCTCTCAAAAAGAATAATTTGACATCATCCCTAACCTTTCTTTGAACTATTTTTTTCGTATGTCCTCAGTACTGCATGGGGATTATCAGTGGGTATCGGTAGAGTTAAACCAGGCGTACCTCTTCGTGAGACATTCCTTTCTTCAGATTGTGGGCGGAGAGTTTTTAGAGATTCCTCTAGGTCATTTTGAGAAGAAACTCTTGGAGATTGTCCTTGAGTATCTTCGAAAGTCTGTGTGAGGTCGAAATGTGTCTGCCCTCTGTCGACTCTTCTTCCTCCTCTCCCGGCAATCGTTTGATCTTCTTCTTGGAGATGGAGATCTTGATCTAGATACGGAGGATCTCGAAGCCATGTTCGAAGAATGTAGGTTTTGGAGAAGATTGATTTAGAAAGCGTTTTTCGTGTTAGGGTTTGTAGACAAAACGTTCGAAGAGTTGTGAGGAAAAGACCCGACTTTTAGACGTTTTTATACCCTCGTTGAGAGAACAAATGAACAGTCGCAACCCAAAACAAATTAAAATGGCAGTTATTCTAAACTTAACAAGAATGTTCAATCATCATAGACTCATGCCAAAAATACGCAAATCAATCATGCAGATCAAAAACTTACTAAAGATTGACCAGATTTAATCAAGGAAACAACATACTTACTCAAAATACCATTATTTCCTTTTTCAATCTTCTTTGAAGAATAGTCTATCCAGACGATTGCTTCCATCAGACTTTGTCCTGTTCTCATAGAATTTATAAAAAAGGGTTAATAATATTTAATCTCCCACATATTGAATCGAATGTACCTTTGTCCAGCGGCTTTGTGAAGATATCTGCTAATTGATTCTTGGAATCAATGAATTCCACATATACATCTCCATTTTGCACATGGTCTCTAATAAAATGATGCTTGATCTCAATGTGCTTCGCCCTGGAGTGTAGAATCGGATTCTTGGTAAGATTTATTGCGCTCGTATTATCACATCTTATTTCTGTACAGGATTCCTCCTTTCCATAGTCTCTTAGTTGCTGTCTCATCCACAGAATTTGTGAACAGCAACTTCCAAGTGCAATATATTCTGCTTCTGCTGTTGATAGAGCCACAGTATTCTGCTTTTTGGAGAACCATGAGACTAGCATTTTTCCCAGAAGTTGGCATGTACCTGAAGTACTCTTTCTGTCTATTTTGCATCCTGCTAAATCTGCATCTGAGTAGCCAAGAAGTGTAAAATCTGTTTCTTTTGGATACCATAACCCCAAGTTTGGATAAGTGGCTATATACTTAATTATACGTTTAACAGCAGAAAGATGTGATTCTTTAGGATCTACTTGAAATATTGCACAAAGACAAACACTATATAGAATATCTGGTCTAGATGCAGTAAGATAGAGAAGAGAACCGATCATGCTTCTATAATTCTTCGATCAACCTTCTTTCCCGTTTCATCTTGATCTAGTTTGATGGAGGTTGCCATTGGAGTCTCGGTCCTTTTGGAGTTCTCCATTCCAAACTTTTAATCAAGTCTTTGGCATACTTTTCTTGATTAATAAAAGTTCGCGTTTTGTTTGATTGACCGAAGTCCTAGAAAGAATGTCAATTCTCCCATCATGCTCATTTCAAATTCTTCCCGCATAGACTTTGAGAAGTTCTTGCACAAGTGCTCATTAGATGAACCAAAGATAATATCATCTACATAAATTTGTACCAATAGTATATCTTTACCTTCCTTCTTAATAAACAAGGTTGTATCTACCATACCTTTCTTGAATTTATTGTCTAGTAGAAACTTGCTCAATCGTTCATACCATACTCGAGGTGCTGTTTTCGGACCATAAAGTGCCTTCTTTAATCTGTATACATGGTCGGCTTTCTTGGTTCTTCGAAACCGGGGAGGCTGCTCTACAAAGACTTCTTCTTTGATAAACCCATTTAGAAAAGCACTTTTCACGTCCATTTGATATAACTTGAAATTTTGATAGCACGCATAGGCAAGTAGTAGTCGATTGCTTCTAGTCTTGCAAGCGGAGCATAGGTTTCATCATAGTCTATTCCTTGATTGAGAATAACCTTTTGCCACGAGCCTTGCCTTGTTTCGGTGACTTTTCCAAGTTCATTGACTTTGTTTCGAAGACCCATTTAGTACCAATGATAGTTCTTCCTTTGGGTTTGGGCACCAATTTCCATACATCATTTCTCTTAAACTGTTGAAGCTCTTCTTGCATTGCCTCTATCCAGCTTTCATTTTCCGAGCTTCATCAATTCCTTTTGGTTCAATTTCAGAAATCAATGCAATGTTACTCGTGTCCTTTTTGTTTCTCGATCTGGTTTGAATCCCTTCGTTGATGTTTCCAATCACCAGTTCCTTTGGATGACTAGACTTATGCTTCCAATTTCGGCTTGGAACTTCATCATTATTAGAATCTTCGCGATGCGGGAATATCACGCTGAATTACTTGTTCTTCATGAGTTGCTCCTTTGACTATTTCCGGGAAGATTCTCGCTTCTTTGTTGAGACCAGATCTTTCGGGAGCAAAGAGCATCGATTCTTCAATAGTTGTACCGCTTTGTTTTGAAACTTCTTTCTCCGAAACTTTACGTTCATGGATTCTTCCTTTGTCGAGTGTTCTTGTTGAACACTCTAAATGCTTTACTAGAGTTTGAATAGCCCAGAAAAATATCTTCATCGACCTTTCTTCAAACTTACTAGGTTGATGATTAATATTTTTAAGGATATAACATAGACAACCAAAGATTCGAAAGTAGGAAACAATAGGTTTTCTTTTCTTAAAAATCTCATAGGGGTTTTCTCAAGAATTGATCTAAGAAATACTGTTAATAATATGACAAGAAGTAGAAGCTGCTTCGCCCAAAACCGAGTTGCCACCTTGCTTTCTATAAGCAATGTTCTAGCCATTTCCCGCAAAGATCTATTTTTTTCTTTCCACCACTCCATTTTGTTCTCGGAGTGTAGGGAGATGAAAAAGTATGTATACCATATTTGTCACAAAAAATTGCAAAGTCTTGATTCTCAAATTCTCCCCATGGTCTGCGTTTTTTGATACTTGAAATGGAGTATCCTTTTTCATTTTGGACCCTCTTTGCAAATGTTGAGAAATATGAAAAGGTATCTCCTTTATTTGCTAAAAAATATACCCATGTAAATCGAGAGTAATCATCTACTATCACAAGACGGATCTTCTTACCTCCAATGCTCGGGTTCTCGGTTGGTCCAAATAAGTCCATGTGAAGAAGCTGTAACACACGATTAGTTGAAATCTGTTTTATAGATTTGAATGAGCTTCTTACCTGTTTTCCTAGTGTACATGCAGAACAAAGCTCTGTGTTCTTGTAACTTAATGAAGGCAAGCCACGAACGAGCTTTTTGCTGGCAAGCTTGGAAATTTGTTTCATGCCGACATGGCCAAGTTTGCGGTGCCACATATCTCGCTTCATCTTGAACCGATAATAGACATTTTGCGGTGTCTTCATTTATGTCCGAAGATAAATGTTCCCATGCCTTCGTCCGGTAAAAGTCGTGAAGAATCATTGCTTGTTCCGAACATAGATTCTCTTTGAAGTTTATTCCGAAACCGGCATCACATAAGCGATCGATGCTCAAAAGATTGTAGTTTAATCCTTTGACTAGAGAAACGTTGTTGATGATTAAACTACCGATCTTGACAGATTCCCAATCCTATAATGTTTCCTTTGGTGTTTCCTCCAAACGAAATCGTTCCTCCCTTGATTCTTTCGAATCCAACGAACATTTTTGAGTCACTGTCATATGTCTTGAACATCCTTTGTCCAAATACCATTTCTACTTACTCCGAAAGCTTACCTGCAATGTTCACACATACTCATTTTTTCTTTGGTACCCAAATTTTCTTGGGTCCATTGAAGTTAGTAGTATAAACTTTTTCTATCCATTTCTTTTGAACAGTCTCCAGACTTTAGGACATCTATTCTCGAAATGTTCTCTTTCTCCACAATTAGAACACTTTAGATTTGCTTGACCAACAGGTTTAACAAAATTCTTTTTAAAGTGATTCTTGTAAGCCTGTCGAGGAGGTCTCTGTTTAATTCTTTCCTTAACTTTAGGAAAATCAATTAACGATTTGCTTTCCTTGCGTAACCCAAGTCCCGACTTATCATAATAAGGGATTTGGATAGAAAGAATATGCTGCAGATTTTTCGTCCCTACAGAAAACTTTGAATTAATATTCGAAATTTCCTTCCTAAGAAATAGATTCTCATTTTGTAAAGAGCTTTGATTTTTCTTTATTTCTAAAAGTTCCCTTTTTAGAGTCTCACCTTCATTTAAAAACAGAATCACGACTTTCCTCCGGTTCGAAAATTCCTTTTTGAGATCGTTAAATCTTTCTTTTAATGAACAATTTCGATGACTCAACTTACGATTTTCCACTTTTAAACCGGAGATCTTTTTCAAGGTAGTTTTTAAATTTAAACAAAGCTCATTTATGTAATCGAGATTTCTATTGGAATATCGGAATGATTTACCTCGATTTTCTCGTCTCGAACCCGAATCGATCCGAGTGCGTGCCTCGAGTCTCGAGTCCGAATGAGCCATCGGACAGATGTTGCCATATTCGTCTTCACCTTTGTCCTCCTCAACTTCGTGTCACTCCATGTTTGACTTTTAGGGCCTTCTTGTATTTCTCGAATTTCCCTTTGTTCTTTTTGAGCTTGGGACAGTGCATTTAATATGACCCTTTTTCTTACATTCAAAACAAATGACATCTTTGGCATAATCTTCCTCGTCATCGGCCCGCGTTGTCAGTTGTCTGTTTTGTTTTCGTTGTTGAACTTCCGCCTTTCTTGTTTAACTTCCTCACTTTTTCGATCGCGGTGCAAGTTCTTCGTCATCCGGTTCTTCCTCGTAGTACGTAACATCGAGAATCAATGTTAGACTTAAGAGCAATAGATTTTTTACCTCTGGATTCTACTTCCTCGTTCATTTGTTCTCGCTTCATAGACCTGCAGAGTACCAACGAGCTCATCGACGATCCAATGGTGAAATTCGCGAGTTTCTCGATAGATGTCTTCACATTGTTCCAATCTTTTGAGTCCTCTCGAAGTTTGTTGACCTTCATTGGTCCAGAACAGGTTGTCCTTGATATGCCAAACCGTTTACAATTTCTGTAAAACGACTGAACATGTCTCCGATGGATTCTCCCTGTTTCATCTTAAAAGATTCATACTGACC
Organism: Corymbia calophylla; assembly: GCA_014182845.1. Classification (NCBI taxonomy): domain Eukaryota; kingdom Viridiplantae; phylum Streptophyta; class Magnoliopsida; order Myrtales; family Myrtaceae; genus Corymbia; species Corymbia calophylla. The sequence continues at coordinate 28,676,903 of CM024695.1, forward strand.
AAGTAATATATTTACTTTGGTTTCCTTGACACGATCAGTTCCCTCGTATGTTACATGTAGTCTATCCCAAACTTCCTTAGCTGTATCACACGAAGATATTCGATTATATTCATTAGGTGATAAAGCACAATACAGAGAGTAGATAGCCTTAGCATCGAGAGTTTGTCTCTTCGTCATTTCTTCGGAGAGATGGTGGCTGAAGTTTCTCGTTTCTTTCCCATCGTTTCTCTTTGATGTTTTTCGGTTTTGTCGGTGGGATCAATTCCCTTTTCAACCACATCCCATTCGAGTGGATCTTTCGATCCGAGAAAGGCCTTCATCTTATTCTTCCAAATATTGTAATCTTTGCCGTCGAAGTAGGGAGGACGAGTGTTGCTCCGCCCTCAATCAAACTCGGTGCAAGAATACTAGCCATAGAGGATCTTTAACTCAGAAGTAATAAACACTTCAAGATCTCGAGCACGAGGCTCTGATACCAATTGTTATAACTAGTATAAACACCTAGAGGGGGGGTGAATAGGTGTAGAGAGATTATCCACGCAAATATATGTAACTTTTGCAATCAACGAATTGAAACCAAGTAGAGAGAGTGAGAGAAGATTGCAAACACTTGTTTTATAGTGGTTCGGCTTTTAGACAAGCCTACGTCCACTCTCCGGGCGACCAGCCAATCGGCTGTATTTCACTATATGATCAACGGCGATTACACAGTCTCGAGTGTTTGTACTCAGTGATGATCTGTCTCACTAAGTCACTCTCTTTTGGTAATACACTGAGATCACTCAAATGGGCACTGTGAACAACAATTGAAGAACGAAAATAGCTTTGGAATAATGTTCATCTTCTCTCCCCCTAAGTCTCAACCTATCCTTAAATACTCTCCAAGCCACACTCGACCGTTGGCTCTTTCCTTGAGAGTTTTTGTCTTCCCTTTCTTGGACAGACTTTATAAGGCAAGTCTTTTTGACCGTTGAGGGTAGATCGGATCCCTTAGATTCTCGTTCGCCCATACAAACAGAATCCGGGCTTCCATAAGTGCTCTATTCTTCATTTGGAAGTTGCCCACTAATTGATCTGTCAATCGATTAGTATAATGTAATCAACATAAATAAGGTAAGTGAAATACTGTACCGTTGGTGATCTTATCGTATAAGTTCATCTTAAGTCTCGACGGTCTTAAGTCCGAGCCCGCCTAGATTTTCAGATGCCGGTTCATTCGGACTTAAAATCTCGCCTCAGTACGGTCGACTTAAATCTCGCCCGGTACGGTCGAGACTTAAATCTCGCTACGGACGAGTCTTTCCGTCTCGGTACGGTCGGACTCTAAGACATCTCTTGCTTTGTCTTCTGCTACAAGCAGACTTTAAAGCCTATGTCTTTCTGAGTTCTTTTTCTTAAAGAGATTGAAATAAATATCATTCATAGAATGTTTTGTAAGCATCAAAACTAGGAGTTTTCTCAACAATGGAGATATCCTCAGGATGGTTCTTCGTTAGCTAAGATGTTGTCTTCCAAAAAGATGCATTCCCTTTCAAGGAAACGGCGTCTCCAGAAGATTTGACAATGTAGACATCAAATAACCGGCAAATTTTATCAGAGGAGGATCTTTCTATGACACCATAGTATGTACTGCTTGCGTCTGATCAGCAAAGCCCTGACATATGTCCAGAGACAGTGTGCCCTGAATCCTAGAACATATTAAAAGAAACCCCTAGTTCTTCTACTTCATTATCACCACAAAACAACAGTGGCCCTTCATTACATCAATATGAATCTTTAGCACCAACTATTACACAAATGCCGGTGGTCCAGCCTCGACGTTCGAGACGACAAGTGCGCCCTCTAGCATGGACCAAGGACTATATATGTTCTTCTTTGAAGACTAAAGGTACACAATATCTAGTATCTTCCTATATTTCCTTCAATCGACTGTCACTAGAACATATGTGTTGTATTAGTCGAATTTCTGAAGAATAGGAACCTTCTTCCTATGAGGAAGCAGCGCATGATATTCGATGGCAAAGGGCCATGAAAGAAGAATTAGCTGCTCTTACAGAGAATAACACCTGGGATATCGTTCCCCTGCCTCCTCATAGAAGACCCAGTGGCTGCAAATGGGTATACAAGATAAAATTTAGGGCGGATGGTTCAATTGAACGATATAAGGCTCGACTTGTCGCTAAAGGATTTATGCAACATGAAGGTTTTGATTATCATGAAACCTTCTCTCCTGTTGCTAAGGAAGTCACTGTTCGCTCTTTTCTGTTTGTCGTTGCATTACGAAATTGGGATCTTAACCAGATGGACGTCAATAATGCCTTTCTTTATGGTGATCTCGATGATGAAATCTACATGGAACTTCCATAGGGATTGTGCAGACAGGGAGAGTCACATGTACGTTGTCTTCGCAAATTCCAATATGGGCTTAAGCAAGCTTCTCGACAGTGGTATGCAAAATTTACCACGGCACTTACAAATGCAGGTTTTCGGCACTCCAAGCATGATTATGCACTGTTCACATGGGACCAACAGTACTTCATCAATCTATTTGTTAATTTATGTCGATGATATACTTATCATGGGAAATGATCATGTTGCAATTCAGAACTTTAAAAGATATTTGCATTTGACTTTCCATTTTAAAGATTTGGGACCACCCAAATATTTTCTTGGCATTAAAATAGCTCGATCTAGTGAAGGAATTTGTCTCAGTCAACGAAAGTTCATTCTGGAAATCATATCAGAAACAGGAATGTCGGGATGCAAACCAGCTGCCATACCTATTAAGCAGAATACCAAATTAACAACATATGAATATGATGCAAGTTCTTCTTCTCCAAATGAAGATTCACTTCTTAAGGATCCATTAACATATCAGTGACTTGTTGGAAAATTGATCTACCTCACCATGATCAGGCCTGATATTTGTTATGCGGTACAAATAGTTAGCCAATTTATGCACAATCCGAAGCAATAGCATATGAATGCAGCGTTGAAAGTTGTAAAGTATTTAAAGGGATGTTCGGGACTTGGAATTCTTCTATCACGAGATTGCAACATGAAGATGATGGCCTATTGTGATACAGATTATGCTACATGCCCCATGACAAGGAGATCTATTACTGGTTTTTGCATCAAATTGGGAAAGTCTTTGATTTCACAGAAGACGAAAAAGCGGTCAACGGTTTCATTATCATCAACCGAATCGGAATATCGAGCTATGGCAAAAACTGTTTGCGAAATAATTTGGATATGAGGATTACTTTCAGACCTTGGTGTGCAAGTTGATGGCGCAAGTGAATTATTTTGTGATAATGATGCCGCACTCAAGTTAGCAGCAAATCCAGTTTTTCATGAAAGAACAAAGCAATTGAAGTTGATTGTCACTTCACTCGAGAGAAGATTCAAGAAGGGATTATTGCAACTCGAGGGATTGGAACTGTGGAACAGTTTGCAGATATTTTCACTAAGCCATTATGTCAAAGACAGCACACATATTTATTGAGCAAGCTAAGGGTCTTTGACATTTATAAGCCGCTAGCTTGAGGGGGAGTGTTGGAGAAAGGATTTGAATTGATCCTTGATTGATTCCCTAGCCAGATTCCAATCTCATAATTGATATAGTGAATCGTAGATTTAGATTATTTTAGAGAAAATAATATTGTATATATTTTCCTTGATTTACATTTCTTGTACTATAAAATGCAGACATGCATTTGTACATTACAAGAGAGACAGAAAATATAAAACATATTTTCCATTACTCGACGTTTGGTGTCAATATCTTCAATAAGGTTCATTTTGTACTAAAATCCTATTAACACCTGCAGACAAATGCTGTTCTAATTTGGCGATTACAAAGAATTTTGTTCTTCGATTTGTACAATCAATTTCAGCCGTGAAGTTAAGAGTTTCGTCTATTGATGGTGACTGTAATATCTAGCTTCCTTACTCAACCTTCTCTCTCCTTAATCTTGTAATTGCATCGAGCTCCATAAATTCGCTTGCGTGATGAAATGCGGTTCCTTGCGTGTTCTTCCAAGTACCACGAAAAGACTTCTCTACTCTCCTCTTCTTCTCCATGAAACTCATTCTAATCATGGCCATCATATAGGCACTTTGCTGTCGAGAAATTTAGGGTGCGCATTGATATGACTAGTATAAACACCTAGAGGGGGGGTGAATAGGTATAGAGAGATTATTCACGCAAATATATATAACTTTTGCAATCAACGAATTGAAATCAAGTAGAGAGAGTGAGAGAAGATTGCAAACATTGTTTATAGTGGTTCGGCTTTTAGACAAGCCTACGTCCACTCTCGGGCGACCAGCCCAATCGGTTGTATTTCACTATATGATCAACGGTGATTACACACTCTCGAGTGTTTGTACTCGGTGATGATCTGTCTCACTAAGTCACTCTCTTTTGGTAATACACTGAGATCACTCAAATGCGCACTATGAACAACAATTGAAGAACGGAATCAGCTTTGGAATAATGTTCATCTCATCTACCCCTAAGTCTCAACCTATCCTTAAATACTCTCAAGCCACACTCGACCGTTGGCTCTTTCCTTGAGAGTTTTGTCTTCCCTTTCTTGGATAGACTTTATAAGGCAAGTCTTTTTGACCGTTGAGGGTAGATCGGATCCCCTTAGATTTCGTTCGCCCATACAATCGAATGCGGGCTTCTATAAGTGCTCTATTCTTCTTTGGAAGTTGCCCACTAATTGATCTGTCAATCGGATTAGAATAATAGAATCAACATAAATAAGATAAGTGAAATACTCTACCGTTGGTGATCTTATCGTGTAAGTTCATCTTAAGTCGACGGTCTTAAGTTCGAGTGCCCGCCTAGATTTTCGATGCAGTTCGTTCGGACTTAAAATCTCGAGTACGATCGAGACTTAAATCTCGATGGTACGGTCGAGACTTAAATCTCGATGGGTACGGTCGACTTAAATCTCGGTCCGGATAAGTCTTTCCGTGCGGGTACGGTCGGACTCTAAGACATCTCATGCTTTATCTTCTGCTACCAATAGACTTTAAAGCCTATGTCTTTCTGAGTTCTTTTCCTTCAAGAGATTGGTATAAATATCATTCATAAAATGTTTTGTAAGCATCAAAACTAGGAGTTTTTTCAACAATCTCCCCATTTTTTATGGTAACAAAACATTTCATACATATGGCTTAATGTCCCTGCAAAATATGGTTAAATAGAGCCTGCTTCCAACTATTCTGCTCAACTCATAAGAATAGCTCATATCAACCCTGTATAGACAATACAGCAGCAACATAACTTCATATCACAGCTCAACATGATTCAGTGTAATCAGCATATAAGAAAATATCATTGGCCATGCATAATCAGAACTTTCATATCATAGTATCATGTATCAACACAATAATAAAGCCAACTATGTCATGCATCCATCCATCAAATCATCAAAAGTCAAAAGTTCAAACTTTATTCAGAATTAGCCATATCTACTCTCCCCCTTTTTGTCAACTTCAAAAAAGAGTTAGTCAGTTCAACAAAAACAAACCAGTTTCTAAAGCAGAAGATGTTTTTAAGAAGTTTTCTTGTTTGGGGTTCGAACAAAGGTGAAATTCTCCATATCTGATGCAGACTTCTCAATCCTGTCAATACACTTATTAACCGTCTTCTCGAGAGTCTCCAGTCTGTTAGTGAAAGATGTTTCCATTTCTACTTGCCGATCTTTGATCTCAGTTAGAAGTGCTAAGATCTTCTGATAATCGGCATTCCCAGATGAAGCTGCAGGTACTTGATTTTCAATATGTTCAGAAGGATGCTCCCCCTGAATTGATACCTCATTCTGTCCTTGTTTCCCATCTTTTTCCCCATCCTCATCTCCTTCTTCTTCTTCTTCGTTTCTTCTTCTTCCGGATCTTCTTCGATTGGATACATCATTCTTCTCATGTTACGTGCCGAGAATGTTTTCGCATGTGTTTCGCTACGGTTCGGACATTCTCGAGAAGTTTGACGCATATTTGCAGAAGTGCGGAGATACTTTTTTCTTCATCTTCTTCATCTACCTAGTAGGAGTTGTCTTCTCCTTTTAGAACTTGGCTCGACAGCCAGCCTAATTCTTTACCTTTTCATTTTTTCTCTCGCTCTAGCCAATTCCTTTTCTTTTCGTCTCCATGTCTCTGCAACATCCTTCAGTCTCATCTTATTGATCATTTTCATGTCAATGGCCATTGTGGGAAGAGTTTTAGTGCTGAATCTTCTGGGTATGTCTATCTTAAGATGATCAAAGATCCTTGTCACTAAAGCTCCATAGGGTAGTTGTCCTTTGTCTTTCGACACTTTGTCCGATACATATGCAATATTATTGTGTGAGCGGTGAGAACAATACTCCCTTTTCAATAGCCCACATCGGTTTGGCCTCAAATTTAGATACATCGAGTCTTTGATGAGGCTTTTGGACGAATACGGCTGATAATTATCTTATGCAAAATAGTTCTTGCAGAAGTTAGAAGAGGATAAGTTATAGTGGCCCTTACAGACTTTGTAAGAAACTTACAAATTGTTTCATAGGAGACGTCTATTGGCCTGAATGCTTCTCTTTCAACTTTTATAATGTCAGCCAGAGTGTCTGAACTAACATCATAGAACCTGTCATTCACACTGAATTGCATTCTGTCTGGAGATAGAAATGTCAAATTCGAGTAAAAATATGCTGTTAATTCAGGATAAACAGCAGCAGAATCAATGCAAAATTGGTCAATCTGTAATTTTTCAAAGCATTCTCGCAGATTTACTTCAGCAGCATCCAAATAATCAAAATTCACAATTCTGTGGTTCATGATTCCTCGATCCATCAGTCTGTTAAAGAAAGTCTTATGCTCTCTAGATCGAAATAATTTCCCGGTTGTGTTTCGGGCTACAGCAGCTATTTACATTCTCACTTCAAAATTTCTGTATATGTTCTCATCATCTTCCTTCACATTATCTCTGCTTCTCCCTTTATCACTTACTCGTTCTATACGAGTAGATGGTGATTCTGTGGCCCGTACTGCTTGAATGAGATGGAGTTCATTCGCATACCCTTTCTCTCTCAAGAAGAACAGTTTGACATCATCCCTAACATTTCTTTGGACTAATTTATCATATCTCCTCATTACTACATGAGGGCTTTCAGTGGGTGTGGGTAGAGTTAGTCCAGACGTACCTCTTCGTGAGAAATTTCTTTCTTCAGATTGTGATCGGATAGCTCTTGGAGATTTCTCAAGATCATTTTGAGAAGAAACTCTTAGAGATTGTCCTTGAGTATCTTCGGAAGTCTGTGTGAGGTCGAAATGCGTCTGCTCTCTGTCGACTTTTCTTCCTCCTCTCCCAGCAATCCTATTTGATCTTCTTCTTGGAGATGGAGATCTTGATCTGGATACGGAGGATCTCGAGGCCATGTTCGGAGAAAGTTAGTTTTGGAGAAGATTGTTTTAGAAAGCGTTTTTCTCTGTTAGGGTTTGTAAACAAAACGTTCTGAAGAGTTGTGAGGAAAAGACCCGACTTTTAGACGTTTTTATACCCTTCGTTAGGAGAACAAATGAACAGTCGCAACCCAAAACAAATTAAAATGGCAGTTATTCTAAAATTAACAAGAATATTCAATCATCATAGACATATGCCAAAAAATATGCAAATCAATCATGCAAATCAAAAACTTACTAAAGATTGACCAGATTTAATCAAGGAAATAACATACCTACCCAAAATACCATTATTTCCTTTTTCAATCTTCTTCGAAAAATAGTCTGTCCAGACGATTGCTTCTCTCGACGTTGTCTGTTCTCATAGAATTTATAAAAAGGGTTAATAATATTTAATCTCCCACATATTGAATCGAATGTACCTTTGTCCAAAGGCGGCTTTGTGAAGATATCGCTAATTGATTCTTAGAATCAATAAATTCCACATATATATCTCCATTTTGCACATGGTCTCTAATAAAGTGATGTTTGATCTCAATGTGCTTTGCCCTAGAGTGTAGAATCGGATTTTGGTGAGGTTTATGGCGCTCGTATTATCACATCTTATTTACGTACGGGATTCTTCCTTTCCATAGTCTCTTAGTTCTTTGTCTCATCCAAAGAATGCGTGAACAACGGTTCCCAAGTGCTACATATTCGCCTGCCGTTGATAGAGCCACGGTATTACGCTTTTTTTGGAGAACCATGAAACTAGCATTTCTCCCAGAAGTTGGCATGTACACGAAGTACTCTCTCTTTTGTCTATTTTGCATCTGCTAAATCTGCATCTCGAGTAGCCAAGAAGAGTAAAATTTGTTTCTTTTGGATACCATAACCCCAAGTTTGGATAAGTGGCTATATACTTAATTATACGTTTAACGACGAAAGATGTGATTCTTTAGGATCCACTTGAAATCTCGCACAAAGACAAACACTATATAGAATATACGGTCTAGATGCGGTAAGGTAGAGAAGAGAACCGATCATGCTTCTATAATTCTTTTGATCAACCTTCTTTCTCGTTTCATCTTGATCTAGTTTGATGGAGGTTGCCATTGGAGTCTCAGTCTTCTTGCAGTTCTCCATTCCAAACTTTTTAATCAAGTCTTTGGCATACTTTTCTTGATTGATAAAAGTTCCACATTTTGTTTGATTGACCTGAAGTCCTAAAAAGAATGTCAGTTCTCCCATCATGCTCATTTCAAATTCTTCCTGCATAGACTTTGAGAAGTTCTTGCACAAGTGCTCATTAGATGAACCAAAAATAATATCATCTACATAAATTTGTACCAACAGTATATCTTTACCTTCCTTCTTAATGAACAAGGTTGTATCTACCATACCTTTCTTGAATTTATTGTCTAGTAGAAACTTGCTCAATCGTTCATACCAGGCTCGAGGTGCTTGTTTCAGACCATAAAGTGCCTTCTTTAATTTGTATACATGGTCTGGCTTTCTTGGTTCTTCGAAACCAGGAGGCTGCTTTACAAAGACTTCTTCTTTGATAAACCCATTTAGAAAAGCACTTTTCACGTCCATTTGATATAGCTTGAAATTTTGATAGCAAGCATAGGCAAGTAGTAGTCTGATTGCTTCTAGTCTTGCAACTGGGGCATAGGTTTCATCATAGTCTATTTCTTCATATTAAGAATAACCTTTTGCCACGAGCCTTGCCTTGTTTCGGTGACTTTTCAAGTTCATTGACTTTGTTTCGAAAACCCATTTAGTACCAATGATAGTTCTTCCTTGGGTTTGGGCACCAATTCCCATACATCATTTCTCTTGAACTGTTGAAGCTCTTCTTGCATTGCTTCTATCCAACTTTCACTTTCCAGAGCTTCATTAATTCCTTTGGGTTCAATTTCAGAAATCAATGCAACGATACCTGTGTCCTTTTTGTTTCTTGATCTGGTTTGAATCCCCTCGTTGATGTTTCCAATCACAAGCTCCTTAGGATGACTAGACTTATGCTTCCAGTTTCGGTTTGGAACTTCATCATTATTGGAATCTTCTGCTGATGCAGGAATGTCAGGCTGAATTACTTGTTCTTCATGAGTTGCTCTTTTGACTATTTCCTGGGAAGATTATGCTTCTTTGTTGAGACCAGATCTTTCAGGAGCAGCATCTGATTCTTCATTTCTTGTCTTGCTTTCTGTTTTGAAACTTCTTTCTCCGAAACTTTACGTTCATGGATTCTTCCCTGTTTGAGTGTTCTTGTTGAACACTCTATATGCTTTACTAGAGTTTGAATAGCCCAGAAAAATATCTTCATCTGACATTTCTTCAAACTTACTAGGTTGATGATTAATATTTTTAAGGATATAACATAGACAACCAAAGATATGAAAGTAGGAAACAATAGGTTTTCTTTCCTTAAAAATCTCATAGGGGGTTTTCTCAAGAATTGGTCTAAGAAATACTACGTTAATAATATGACAAGAAGTAGAAAGCTGCTTCGCCCAAAACCGAGTTGCCACCTTGCTTTCTATAAGCAATGTTCTAGCCATTTCGCAAAGATCTATTTTTTCTTTCCATCACTCCATTTTGTTTGGAGTGTAGGGAGATGAAAAAGTATCTTTGTATACCATATTTGTCACAAAAATTTGCAAAGTCTTGATTCTCAAATTCTCCCCCATGATCTGTTTTGATACTTGAAATAGAGTACCATTTTTCATTTTGGACCCTCTTTGCAAATGTTGAGAAATATGAAAAGGTATCTCCTTTATTTGCTAAAAAATATACTCATGTAAATCGAGAGTAATCATCTACTGTCACAAGACAGTACTTCTTACCTCCAATGCTCTAGGTTCTGGTTGGTCCAAATAAGTCCATGTGAAGAAGCTGTAACACATGATTAGTAGAAATCTGTTTTATAGACTTGAATGAGCTTCTTACCTGTTTTCCCAGTGTACATGCAGAGCAAAGCTCTGTTTTCTTGTAACTTAGTGAAGGCAAGCTACGAACTAGCTTTTTGCTGGCTAGCTTGGAAATTTGTTTCATGCTGACATGGCCAAGTTTGCGGTGCCACATATCTGCTTCATCTTGGCGATAATAGACATTTTGCGGTGTCTTCATTTATGTCCGAAGATAAATGTTCCCATGCCTTCGTCTAGTAAAAGTACGTGAAGAGTCATTGCTTGTTCCGAACATAGATTCTCTTTGAAGTTTATTCGAAGCCGGCATCACATAACCGGCGATGCTCGGAAGATTGTAGTTTAATCCTTTGACTAGAGAAACGTTGTTGATGATTAAGCTACCGATCTTGACACTCAGTCCTATAATGTTTCCTTTGGTGTTTCCTCCAAACGAAACTGTTCCTCCCTTGATTCTTTCGAATCCAACGAACATATTTGAGTCTCTGTCATATGTCTTGAACATCCCTTTGTCCAAATACCATTTTTTTTCTTACTCGAAGCTTACCCGCAATGTTCACACATACTCATTTTTTTCTTTGATACCCAAATTTTCTTGGGTCCATTGAAGTTAATAGTATAAGCTTTTTTATCCATTTCTTTTGAACAGGTCTCCGAGACTTTAGGACATTTATTCTCAAAATGTTCTCTTTCTCCACAATTAGAACACTTTAGATTTTCTTGACCAACGGGTTTAACAAAATTCTTTTTAAAATGATTATTGTAAGCTTTGTCAAGGAGGTCTTTGTTTAATTCTTTCCTTAACTTTAGGAAAATCAATTAACGATTTACTTTCCTTGCAAAACCCAAGTCCTGACTTATCATAATAAGGAATTTGGATAGAAAGAATATGCTGCAGGTTTTTCGTCCCTACAGAAAACTTTGCATTAATATTTGAAATTTCCTTTCTAAGAAATAGATTCTCATTTTGTAAAGAACTTTGATTTTTCTTTATTTCTAAAAGTTCCTTTTTAAGAGACTCACTTTCATTTAAAACAGAATCACGACTTTCCTCCAGTTCTGAAAATTCTTTTTGAGATCATTAATTTTTTTCTTTTAACAAACAATTCGATGACTCAACTTACGATTTTCCACTTTTAAAGCGGAGATCTTTTTAAACTAGTTTTTAAATTTAAACAAAGCTCATTTATGTAATCTCGAGATTTCTATTGGGATATCGGAATGATTTACCTCGATTTCTCTATCTCGAATCCGAGTCGATCCGAATGTTTGAGTGCGAGTACGAATGGGCCATAAGACGGATGTTGCCATATTCGTCTTCACTTTGTCCTCCTCAAACTTCGTGTCACTCCATGTTTCAGCTTTCGGGGCCTTATTGTATTTCTCGAATTTCCCTTTGTTTTTTTAGCTTGGGACAATTCGTTTAATATGACCCTTTTTCTTACATTCAAAACAAATGACATCTTTGGCATAATCTTCCTCGTCATCGGTTCTACGTTGTCAGTTATCATTTTTGTTTCTGTTGTTGAACTTCCTGCCTTTCTTGTTTAACTTCCTCACTTTTCGATCGGCGTCAGTGCAAGTTCTTCGTCATCCAGTTCTTCCTCGAATCGTAACATCGAATCAATGTAGACTTAAGAGCAATGGACTTTTTACCTTTGGATTCCACTTCCTCGTTCATTTGTTCTGCTTCATAGGACTGCAGAGTACCAACGAGCTCATCAACAGTCAGTGGTGAAATTCGCAGAGTTTCTCTGATAGATGTCTTCACATTGTTCTATTCTTTTGATAGTTCTCTCAGAAGTTTGTTGACCTTCATTGGTCCAGGAACATGTTGTCCTTGATATGCCAAACCGTTTACAATTTCTGTAAAACGACTGAACATATCTCCAATAGATTCTCCCTGTTTCATCTTAAAAGATTCATATTGACCAAGTAATATATTTACTTTGGTCTCCTTGACACGATCAGTTCCTTCGTATGTCACATGTAGTCTATCCCAAACTTCATTTCTTTGTATCACACGAAGATATTCGATTATATTCATTAGGTGATAAAGCACAATACAGAGAGTAGATAGCCTTAGCATCGAGAGTTTGTCTCTTCGTCATTTCTTCTGGAGATATGGTGGCTGAAGTTTATGTTTCTTTCCCATCGTTTCTCTTTGACGTTTTTCCAGTTTTGTCAGTGGGGTCAATTCCCCTTTCAACCACATCCCATTCGAGTGGATCTTTCGATCTGAGAAAGGCCTTCATTTTATTCTTCCAAATATTGTAATCTTTGCCATTGAAGTAGGGAGGACGAGTGTTGCTCTGCCCCTCAATCAAACCTGGTGCAAGAATACTAGCCATAGAGGATCTTTAACTCAGAAGTAATAAACACTTCAAGATCTCGAGCACGAGGCTCTGATACCAATTGATATGACTAGTATAAACACCTAGAGGGGGGGTGAATAGGTGTAGAGAGATTATTCACGCAAATATATATAACTTTTGCAATCAACGAATTGAAATCAAGTAGAGAGAGTGAGAGAATATTGCAAACACTTGTTTATAGTGGTTCGGCTTTTAGACAAGCCTACGTCCACTCTCCGGCGACCGGCCAATCGGCTGTATTTCACTATATGATCAACGGTGATTACACACTCTCGAGTGTTTGTACTCGGTGATGATCCGTCTCACTAAGTCACTCTCTTTTGGTAATACTGTTTGAGATCACTCAAATGCGCACTATGAACAACAATTGAAGAACGGAATCAGCTTTGGAATAATGTTCATCTCATCTACCCCTAAGTCTCAACCTATCCTTAAATACTCTCCAAGCCACACTCGACCGTTGGCTCTTTCCTTGAGAGTTTTGTCTTCCCTTTCTTGGACAGATTTTATAAGGCAAGTCTTTTTGACCGTTGAGGGTAGATAAGATCCCCTTAGATTCTGTTCGCCCATACAATCAAAATCTGGGCTTCCATAAGTGCTCTATTCTTCTTTGGAAGTTGCCCACTAATTGATCTGTCAATCGATTAGAATAACAGAATCAACATAAATAAGGTAAGTGAAATACTCTACCGTTGGTGATCTTATCGTGTAAGTTCATCTTAAGTCGACGGTCTTAAGTTCGAGTCCGCCTAGATTTTCGTGCGGTTCGTTCGGACCGAGATTTAAAATCTCGACCGTACCATCGAGATTTTAGTCCGGTACGGTCGACTTAAATCTCGCCCGGATAAGTCTTTCCGTGCAGTACGGTCAGACTCTAAGACATCTTATGCTTTTTCTTCTACTACCAGTAGACTTTAAAGCCTATGTCTTTCTGAGTTCTTTTCCTTCAAGAGATTGGTATAAATATCATTCATAAAATGTTTTGTAAGCATCAAAACTAGGAGTTTTCTCAACACGCATGATGTTCCAAAAATCAATTTCTAACCAGAAATTAATTTTTCCATTTCTATTTCCCAAAGGAGTTATTGAGGCAAAATAGACGTTTGACACTACTATAAAATTTCTATTTGTGAAATAGAAATTTGTTTAGTAACAATATAAAATTTCTCATTTCTAAGTGGTGGCGGGAGGCAACCGGTGGCCCGTGGGGGTGCGGTAGCGAGGGCGGTGGTTGGTGACGAAAGTGAGTGATGAGAAGAGTTTTTATTTCTCGTTTTTGTTCCAAAAATAGAGAAGTAAAATATTTTAACTTTTGATTTTTGTTTCAAATCTACTTCTATTGTAGAAATTTGTTCAAGAAATAGAAAAATGAAATTGCGAGACCAAACGGATTTCTTTTCTAAGCCTAAACTTGAGAACAGAAAAATAGAGAACCAGGGAAATAGAAATGTTCTCACGTGGACCCTTAACACACTAGCCACGTTAGTACACTCGAACACTTTAAATAACGTACCTCTTTGCAATTATCTTATCTTCCTCCACCCTTCTTTTATAATTTAAGTAGGATGACACAAGGCTATTTCTCGTCTTCCTTGACCGTGATCACGAGTAAGTCCTCGCACTGTTTGAAGATGTCATGTTTCGCTATCTACATTCCTCTAGAAAGCTTTGCTCGCACCACTCGACCTTTTCGGAGGAACACAATCACTCCAATTCGTCCACAGTCCAGGCCAACGACTCTAAATCCTTGACTCTTTAATTTCCAAAACACTATACGGAAGTTGCTTGGAACCTTTGCATGTTCTTCTTTGACTTGACTTGATTTTCCTATTAATTTAAAAAATCGAAAAGAAAACCATCGAGAATGTCTTCAAGATACATTCATATATATTTATCATTTTCGTTACACATCTGACCTCACTTGTCAAAATGTATCTCTCTCTCTCTCGAAACAATATCCAAACTAGACTTCTCCATGCCACATCATGCCTAAAGATGACCTCACTTTATCATACCCTCCCATCCTAGTCACTTTTTTCTGTCCTTAAATTAATATTTGTTAACATTTTACAATCTTTTTAATTCAGTGTCATGTTACAAATTTCTGGATAATGAGTTCCCTACGATCAAATAATTTATTCAATAATGTGTCCTCTTTTTTATTTCATTGTTTGATGGACTTTTTAGTAGTGTGTTAACGCTCAGTGTGTGAAGGGTTGAAGTAGATAATATGTAGAAGGATAGCACGTGCTTTCTATAACACTTCAACAGTGCTTTGAGAGAGAACAAATTTAAGAACTAATTCATCTTTATTCCATCTCTGACCCAGTTTCATCAGCCAAACCACTTATGCTTGTGTAACTGCTAATTTTCTAAATTGCTTCCTCAATCATTTCACACAATGAATGCACTTTTCCTTATGATATCATAGTTCCAAAAATTAGTAAAAACAAATTTTCATGAGTTGAGAAATCTTAATCCTTGCTTGCATTCAAATGTTAGGCATGATAGGTTTGCTCTTTCTGAAATTGCATGGTCCCATTTATTCTTGTGATTTTTTATTCTTTTTTATCCTCGATAAAGAATTTGCTGGTCTTGACAGAGGAGCCTTAAAACCAATAGAGATTGAATAAGGAATAAATTAGAGATCTTTTTGCTTGAAAGATGGAGCGTGATGTCTATTAGAGAAATTAAAGGCTCATGTGCTGTTAAACTAGGAGTGAAAGCTTCATCCTTCCATGTATGGCCCATGGCTCCTCTCCTAAAAATGGTCAATTATATAGCTTATAAAACGATGAACGAATTTTTTTTTCATTGTCTATGAAAATATTTAAATATAAATTCTTGTAAATAATGTAAAAAAATTATATACTACATAATTATTTTGAGTGATATAAGCGATTATTTTTAAGAAAATATTTTCGAAATCATTCATTTTTCATGAAATTAATGGATTTTAATATGAAGGAGATAGCTAAGTACAGGGAAGTATAAGTGTACACATATAAAGTGTCGTGAGAATATGTTATATCTTAATGTCTAAGAGGAAAACAAAAATAACAGATCGCCGTTCAAGAGCCAGTTTGTCTTAATTCCCAACCACCATTTATGCGTCTTGGGCTCCTCAAATAACAATCCCATTTCATTTATTGTGCAAGAAACCATATAAAAGATGATAAATGAAAGTAATTATCAATTAAGAAAATGCTAATTACTGTGGACTGGGGAGAGACCCCAACTGAATAATACTCACTGGTTTATGCATAGAAATTGTTAGATGCCAAAAATCATCCAAATCATCAGAAAGGAATATGGATTAAATGGGACGGAAGAAAGTGTAGGTGGATTAAAATACATTTTTTCAAGCAAAATGTATTGTACCGATTATATTCATATAATATAAGACGGAATTGACCGTAATGTGTATAACTCAATTTACAAATGCTAATCAACAACATTAATTGTTTGACAAAAGAAAACAACATTAATTGCAAAAACGCCAATTACAGATTTGATTGGTTCTTAAACAGAATCAGCATTAATGACTCAATAACCGAAAAACTCTTATATACATGGTTTCTAAGTAGAAACCTTAACCGACCAAAGAAAAAAAAGTAGAAACCTTTAACTTTTTAAATTATTACAGTACATTTACTTTAATCAATATGTATTTTTTAATAATGGGAAGAGGAGAAGCAGAAGAAAATTTAATTTAGTGATGATGTGGCTCGACAAAAAGCTCTGTTCTCCATGTTTTGTTATTATTTATAGATTTATAGATGGATACTTAGCAAGTTAGCATGCTCCCCATCACCATGAACCCGGATTCCATCCAGAGATGCGAGGGAAGAAAATTGAATAAAAGGAGAAGAGGACGATGGATGAAAAGTATCCTTTTCCAAGCAGCAGATCAATTCAAAGACGCCCCTCTTTCACTCGCAATATCGCAATCATCGGCCTATTCACCTTCGCAATCGTGAGCACACTTTCTTGTAATTCCTTCACATTACACATCCATTTCAGATCACCGCCCTGTAATAAACTCCTGGACATTCAGGAAATTGAGATACGGATACCAGTTCTTCCTTTCCGACTTGATCAACTGAAACGAATAAACGCAAAACTGAAGGTGGTGTCGAGGACAAATCTCACCAGCAGAGCCGCTGGAAGTAAATCCCATGATGGCTCACGATCGCAGAGTCCTCGCGGAGGTGCCCATGGATGGCGGTTCTTATTTTTGCTTCTTTGTCTTCTCTTTCTCACCCTGATCGAAGAGCTGAGTGGCGGCTTTTGGATGCATCCTACAGGCTACAAATTACAGTAAATGGTGTTTTGGTAAATCGCACCTTTATCTGATTTCTATGCGAATATGGCCTCACTATATCAGTGCGCAGCTAAATAGGCCGTGGAAATGGCATTGCCCTTTATGAAAACAGTATAAATAGAACGCCAACAAAATATGCAGCAATTCGCGTGGAGTCACTACCTTCAGCAATGGTTATGATGTGAGGTTCTTGATTCCATCACCAATTGCAGGACAAGAAGACTTCACCTCGGGTATTTTGTGGCCCTGCACAGATCCAATGCTCTATACACATAAGAAATTTATGGAAACGATAAATCCGACTTTCTTTCACGTTAAAAAGAATTCTACACAGAATTGGAGCATGTACCTTAGAGAGGCTGCCCTCCAGCGTCTTATAAAGGAGATGTCCTGTTGAAGGCTTGAAAGTGAAAAAGCTCAGAATTGTGAATGATTTTTTATATCACTTAATTTACAGATCGTACACACTTATAAAGAGAATGAAAAATACAATATTTGACAGAGCAAGAATCATGGAATGCCAACTCATCTACAGTTGGTATGCTAATCTAAAATTCAAAAAGATATAAAAAAGATATGAAATCTTTTCTGATATTATTTTTTGAATATGAAATCTTTTTCATATTCAAAAAATAATTCAAAAAATAATATCAAGTGGGGAATGAACCGACAAAAATTAAACCAGCCAACAGGGGCAGGGTAGGTCTTCAATAAAGATGGAGGGCAAGTTTTAAATGCATGGTCTATTTCCCTTTTATGCACATAGCAATTTTTGACATTGATGTCATGCTATCGGCAAAACAAAAGTCCTCGCCAAGGGGGAACGAACGGAGTGTGGTGGATCAGGTGGGCTGGTCCAACTCGTAGTTTTGTCAAAAGTCAAACCATTTTCAAATGGCCACTTTAATCGAGTCACTAATTATTCAATAGACATATAGAACTATAACTTGTTAAATGATATCAATTTCAGATGAATAACCTTAAAGATCTCTTCAGCGTTCACAATCATTGATATGATTACATATAATATCTTTTAAAAAAGGTTTGGGTTAATTTTCACATTATCCTATTGAAAAGGCTCACAATCGTGAATGATTTTTCATGTCACTTAATTTACAGATTGTACATGCTTATAAAGAGAAAGAAAAATACAATCTTTGACAGAGCAAGAATCATGGAATGCCAACTCATCTACAGTTGGTATGCTAATCTGAAATTCAAAAAGAAATAAAAAAGATTTCATATTCAAAAAATAATATCAAAAAAGATTTCATATCTTAACACGCCCCTGCAAGATGGACGTTCCATTGGAAACGCCCATCTTGTCTCGTAATTGTATTGTCCGCAACCTTGATAACGGTTTCGTGAGAATGTCGGCAAGTTGATCATGGGTGGAAATAGGCATAAGTACAGTGGGAGTGCCACAACTTGGCACGGATGAACACTTAAGTGCCATAACTTACAAAAGGCACACTTAAATGCCACTTTTCAAAAAAAATGGATCACTTAAGTGCCAAGTGGTCGGAACCTTGCCGGAAATCCTACGTGGCATTTTTTTATTAATTTTCTTGCCTACGTGGCTCGCCGGAAATACTAAATCGGTGAAAAATCAACCAAAACGACGTCGTTTTGGCTGACGTGATTTATAAAATTTTATTAATTAAATAATATTAAATAAAAAAATATTATTATAAAATCGATTTTATTTTTAAAAAAACAAGAAGAAGAAGGAGGGAATCGGCGGGCTGTGCAGCCCTCGCCGCTGCCACCAAATCACCGCCCCACCCTCGCCGGGAAGGGCCGGCGACGGTGGGGAGGGTCGGCCGGGTCGCCGGGCCGGCCGGCGGCTGCGGCGAGGGTCGCGACCCTCCCCAGATCTGGGCGGGCTGTGGGCCCTCGCCGCAGCGGCCGAGGCCCAGCGACCCCAGTTGACTCTCCCCATCGTCGCCGGCCCTTCCCGATGAGGGTGGGGCGGCGACGGCGGCGGCGACGAGGGGCGCATGCCCTCGCCAATCCCCTCCTTCTTCTTTTTTTTTTTTTATAAATAAAATCGATCTAAAATTTTTTAAAATCTGACGTGGACAATTTTTTTTTATTAAAATTACCACGTGGATTTTTTATTTTGAAAAAAATGCTCCGTCAGCAAATGAAGTCGCCGGAAAATGGACACGTGGCAGTTTGACCGGATTTTCTCACTGTTGGCACTTAAGTGATCCCTTTTGCTCCGATTTTGGCACTTAAGTGATCCCTTTTGCTCCGATTTTGGCACTTAAGTGTACCGTTTGTAAGTTATGGCACTTAAGTGTCCCTCCGTGCCAAGTTGTGGCACTCCTAGGGTCCGTATGTTGGTGGAAATATGAGAGACTTGCATCTTGCCAGCTTTAACAAGTTCCCGAATGAAAATGGTAATCTATCTCAATGTGTTTCATTCGGGAATGGAAGACGGGATTTGCACAAACATAAGTAGCACCCATGTTGTCGCAATACAAGCTTGGTGCCTTGTCCATCTGAATGCCAAGTTCTTGAAGCAAAGATTTTACCCAAATGAGTTCCGCCGAGGCCATAGCAATGGCTCGATATTCTACTTCAGTGGACGACCGTGCAACTGATCGTTGCTTTCGAGAACTCCAAGCGATAGGATTGGCCCCTATATAAATCACAAAACCCGAAGTAGATGTGCGATCATCAATGTTTCCTGCCCAATCTGCATCGGTGTAGGCATGAAGCACAGGTTGTGTTTCGCGTCTCAAGTGCAACCTGTGGAATAATGTTCCCTTAAGATAGCGTAAAAGCTATTTTACAGCTGTCCAATGGGTTGTGGTCGGCTTATGCATGAATTGAGATAGTTTGTTTACTGCAAAACCAAGATCCGGGCGAGTGATGTTGAGGTATTGAAGTGCACCAATGAGGCTTTGAAATTCTGTAGCATTGGCTGGTGATTGTTTGTCATGAACCAAAAGAGATTGACCCATGGCTAATGGTGTCGCGACCTCTTTTGCATCTCCCATTTTGAAGCGTTCAAGTAACTCTCTTATGTATTTATGTTGAGAAAGAAGTAAGTCGATCTTTATAGGAATGACTTCAATTCCCAAAAAGAAATTCAGTGGCCCCAAGTCTTTAATTGAGAACCGATTAGAGAGAGTGGTGATGAAGTCCGAAACAAACTTCTGGTCACTTCCTGTGATAATGAGATCATCAATGTACACAAAAAAATAGGCTTGAACACCACAATGAGAGTAAATGAATAGAGAACTATCATTCTTTGAATTGACAAATGAATTTGCGAGAAGGAATGAACTTAGCTCATTATACCAAGCCCGCGGAGCCTGCTTAACCCATATATGGCTTTGCGAAGTTTGCAAATGTGTGTTGGTTTTTCTGGGTCTTTAAAATCAGGCGGTTGCGACATGTAAACCTCATCCTGAAGAGTTCCTTGGAGGAAGACATTGTTGACGTCCATTTGTCTCAATGTCTATCCACGCATTAAAGCTAATGATAAAACCACCCGAATAGTATTTGGTTTGATGACCGGGCTAAATGTATCGGTGTAATCAAGGCCCGGTCGTTAGTGAAAACCTTTGGCCACAAGACGTGCCTTGTACCTCTCAATACTGCCATTTGCACATCTTTTTATCCAATAAACCCATTTGCAACCTACAACATTCAAAGATGGATCAAAAAGTATTAGTTCCCAAGTCCCGTTACGAATAAGGGCATTGATCTCAACCGACATTGCTTCACGCCATTGAGGATCGCACATAACTTGTGTAATTCCCATTTGTTCTATAGTCGGTGGAAGTGGATGTTTGGTGATGGTGTGTTGATTTATTTGGGCTTAAAAATATTATTTTGAGATCTAGTGGTCATTTTATGAGTTCTTGTAGGTGGATTTTTGGGTGTTGATGTTTGGTCATTATTGACAATGGCAAGTGGGGTTTCAAGAGGTGGTATTTGTTGGGACTGATTTGAAGGTTGGGAAGTCGATGAGGATGTAGCACGGGATGGAATGTTGCTTCGAGGGGGCACTTGTCCAGATGGTCCAATGTTTGGCACTAAAACTGGAAGTGAAACAGTAGGTAGAGGAAATGAACTTTGAGGGGTTGACAAGACACTTTTAATATTAAGAAGTGTTTGGTACGGAAATATGTTTTCTTCGAACACAACATGACGTGAGATATAAAGACGATTATTTTGTGAATCAAAATATTTATATGCACTTTGTGATAGTGAATACCCTAAAAATATACATTGTCGAGAGCGGGACATAAGTTTATTTGTGTTGTATAGACGTAACCACGGATAACAAAAACAACCAAATATGCAAAGTTTTTTATAATTGGAAGCCATTTGGAATAATGTTTGAAATTGTGAATGCATATTTAGAACGGATGTTGGCAAATGTATATAACCAAAAGGAATGTGGTAGATTTGTTTTGTGTAATAGGGCAAGTCCAGTTTCAACTATGTGTCGGTGTTTTCTTTCTGCAGTTCCATTGTGTTTCGGTGTGTGGGGTGGTGTAGTTAGATGGGAAATTTCAAGTTTTGCAAGAAAATGTTTCAAGTTTTGAAATTCTCCGCCACCATCTGAGTATAAATTTCGAATAGAGACAGAAAATTATTTTTCAACCAAGTTTTTGAATTGTTCAAAAATTTGGGTAACATCTGATTTTTTTCTTATAGGATAAAGCCAAGTGTATTTCGTATAGTGGTTAACAAATATAAAATAGTAACAGAAACCATCAATTGAAGCAGTTGACATAGGACCCCAAACATTGGAAAAAATAATATCAAGCGGAAAATGACTCACAAGAGTTGATACCCCAAATGGAAGTTTATGACTCTTATTGCACTGACACGCATCACAGGATAACTTAGAGCCTATGATTGACTTAGAAGACAAACGAGTTAGAAAATTATTAAGAACATGACTTAGAATATGAATTGAAGGGTGACCTAGTCTGTTGTGCCAAACCATCGGTTTTGTCCGCTCATTGACAAATGCTGTGAATTGTGGATGAGTATTTGTGAGAGGCATCCTATACACACCATTGTTAAGCCCTCCTTGAAGCAACGTTGCCCCCATGCGAAGGTCCTTCACCAAAAAATAATTTGCAAAAAATTCGATAGATGAGTGATTATTGCGACAAAATTGTGAGACATAAATCAGGTCTTTTGTACTATCAGGTGCACATAAAACATTGGTTAATTTAAAGGATTGGTTTGGATAGGATAAATTAGTAGAACCAAAGTGACTAATACGCAAACCTGTGCCATCACCAATGACGATCTCGTCGGGGCCTTCGTACTCTGAGTGAGTGGTGAGGTTGTTAAGATTGCTTGTGACGTGATGTGATGCTCCTGAGTCTAGTAGTTAGCCATTTTATTGACGTGGAGCTATTGCAACGTGAGCAGTAGGTTTGCGGAGACTATTGTGAATGTGAAAACAAGATTTGGCCGAGTGTCCATATTGATCACAAAATTGACATGTCGAACGAGACTCTTTATTGTCCCGATCAGAACACCTCCTATGAGAAGGTTCACGATGCTAGTTAGATCTGAAATAATTTTGATGACGGCTACGATTGTTGGGCCAACGGGAGTTGCTTCCTGTGCCACAACTTCTGTTGCTATAGTTGGCTGTGACTGGTGCTGCTTCAAGTCTAATTTCTTCCTATTTTAGTTGGGTTTCATAGGTCACCAATTTGTCATGCATTTCTTCAAAGCTGATTGTGTTTTCACGAGCCTTAATCGCTGCTGCAATTTCTTTGTATTCAGTTCCAAGTCCTCGAAGTGCATGAACAACTAAATCATCATCAGAGATAGGAGTGTCAATGATTGCTAATTCATTGGCAAGGGCTTTAAGTTCCTGCAAAAATTTTGAAACAGAACGTGAGTTTCGGCGAGCGGTAGAGAGTTTATCCTTGAGATGCATAACTCTTGAGCGGGATTTATTTGCATATAAATTCATGAGTTTTGTCCAGGCAGCGTGTGACGAATTGCAAGAGGTAATAAGAGGAATCACGGCTTCGAATACAGATGCAAAAATTGCATGAAGCAAGAGTTGATCCTGGCGAATCCAAGTTGTTGTAGCTGGATTTGGCACCGTTTGATTTCCAGTTGAAATGGTGAGAGGCGGACAGACAGAAGTTCCATCAACAAATCCTATTAAATCATAACCAATGAGTAACGCCTGAAATTGAGCACACCAAGAGGGATAATTGGTAGCAGAGAGCTTGAATGGCAATTGGACAGCGGTTGAGATCGAAATCAGACCATTAGGTGCAGTTGTTCCGATGGAAACGGAACTAGAATTTGAGGTGGTGCGAGCTTATTTTGAAGTGACTTCCATGGCTAGAGGGTGCAGAAGGTTGCAAAAAAAAAATGCAGAATAGCCGAATCAAAATGCTCTTAGGAGCAGAATCGCTTTGATACCATGAAAAAGCTCAGAATCGTAAATGATTTTTCATATCACTTAATTTACAGATCGTACACACTTATAAAGAGAAGGAAAAATATAATCTTTGACAGAGCAAGAATCATGAAATGCCAACTCATCTACAGTTGGTATGCTAATCTAAAATTCAAAAAATAATATCAGAAAAGATTTCATATCTTAAAAGAAAGTACAATAGTAGTTCGTATGGGATAGAGACCATCTATCTACTGACTGAGAAGAATGCAAGATACGGACGTATAGCCTAATAATCGCATCTGTCCAGTTCAACACTTCCGAATAATTCTGGTAGAACGACTTGAGGAGTCAACCAAACTTGCACCTTCCGCAGACTTACTATGTTTTCAAGCCCATCAAGGTTTGTTATTCTTCTACACTCCCAAATTTTCAGGATTTCCAAACGCTTTAAATTTTCAAGACCGTCAATCTTTGCTAAATCGCAGTCATCTAGTTCTAGTTCTGACAAATATTTCAGACTAGAAAAGTTTGGGTTTTGAATCTTGCAATGTTTGAGATAGACAGTTGTCAAGCTTGGGGTGAAGGGAAGTGAGAGGTCTAGCTCCTTAATGTAGGATATGTCGGAATATAATCCAAAGAAAGTAAACTGTTTGTTGTAATCAGAACATCAATGCAAAGAAGACGATGACAACTTTATAAACTTACAAATCTTGGATAAGATGAAAATAATATATCACTGGAAAAATAACATAAAATTGGAGGTGAGGTATGGATGTTCAAATCTCTTTAAAGCGATTAGTTCCTGCCAATGGTGCTCCGCGGATTCACGAACTATGCCTCCCAAAATACAACACCTCGAACCTGTTTGGATTAACACTATGTAAATAGGACTCAGTCGAACCGTTCAATTGAACCATCACACTCATAAGAATAAAAAAAGTAGAGTAGTTTTTCAAATCTCTTTTGGAATCATATTCTCAAATTTTTCTTTCTAAAAAAACCTACCAATGATGCTCTATGCTCTTATCTATTTATAGAGCTTTCAAGTTTATGTACAGAAGAGATACATGAATTAAATAGATACATGTATCCAAGAGATTCATGAATTCAGGAGATACGTGAATCCAAGAGATTCATAAATTTAATAAATATAGATACATGAACAGAAAAGACGTATCTTAATTTGTTTGCATTCGTTGATCCATTCACCATATTTATAACAATCCTCCACATTAATGGATCAACAAAACATTTTTGACTCGAAGGAATCTGAGTATACTTGTTGAAATACACCGCATCAAGATAGGTAGCTTTCGCTTTGAACCTTCTTTAGTGAAAGCCTATCGGACTTACTTAACTAGTCGATGGACGAAGCCTTAAATCGCCAATTGTTTGTGTAAGCCTAGACAATAAACCTCATGCGGAGTATTTCCAATTCAAGATTGGTTCTCAGCTGTGTTCGTTCTTTCGACCCTGAACCTCTCGGGATTCATGCATGCTTTAGAAAATCTAGCCTTAAAAGATTTTCATAGAGTCGGCCAACTCCACGCATATAGGTGCATTCCTATTAAAGATATTCTACCATATCTTATTTGAATGTTACATTCCAAGTTATAGGAATCATTAAACGCATAGCGTACCCTTAATAACGCTATATGAAAGCACTGTTGCATCATAGGAATGGGAGATAATGCTTACACTAGAGTTTCCAAAATTTGCGTTGTCCTATTGAACCTAAACCATGGGATCTCCAATCGCATAGGTTAGGTTTTCACCCCGGAATCTCTTTATTGGGTTAAGCTCTTAAACCCATTCCCCTTGATGCGCAGTTTATCTTCTCTCTTGACAAACCTTCTGTCAGCGGATCAGCAATATTTTCCTTTGACTTTACAAAGTCTAAAGAAATGATTCCATTTGAGAGCAACTGCTTTACGGTATTGTGTTTACGACGAATGTGTCTAGACTTACCGTTATAAATCACATTATGCGCCCTTGCAATTGCCGCTTGATTATCACAATGTATGCAAATTGCAGGCATAGGTTTTGGCCATATTGGAACATCGTCTAAAAAATGTCGAAGCCATTCTGCTTCTTCAGCAGCTTTATCCAAAGCAATAAACTCTGATTCCATCGTAGAGTGTGTTATTAGAGTTTGTTTAGAGGATTTCCATAACACTGTGGCACCTCTTAACGCGAAGGCATATCTGCTGGTCGATTTCGATTCATCAGAGTCTGAAATCCAATTGGCATCACAATGACCTTCCAAAACAGCTAGATATTTGCCATATTATAGAACATAGTCTTTTGTCCCTTTCAAATATCCTAATACTCTCATCAGAGCATTCCAATGCTCGTGACCTGGATTATTGGTATATCTGCTCAGTTTGCTTACTGAGTACGCAATATCTGGTTTAGTGCAATTCATGATATACATGATGCTGCCGATTACTTGAGAGTATTCTAGTTGTCTAATACTATTTCCAGTATTCTTTCTCAAAGTTAGGTGTGGAAGAAAAGGATTGTTTGCATCTTTAATGCCGAATCCTTTAAATCTCTCAATTACCTTTTCAATGTAATGATATTGTGTTAAACCTAAGCCATTAGAATTCCTTAGAATTTTGATGCCGAGTATAACATCCGCTACACCTAAATCTTTCATCTCAAAGTTCTTCTTGAGAATGTTCTTGGTGATTCTGATGACATCAGTGCTATCTCCAAGAATTAGTATGTCATCAACATACAGACAAATAAGTACATATCCGACTGTTGTGGATTTAATGTATACACATTTGTCACACTCATTAATTCTATATCTATTTTGAATCATTACCCGGTCAAATTTATCATGCCATTGCTTAGGAGCTTGTTTAAGTCCATACAATGATTCGACAAATCTACACACTTTGTGTTCTTGTCTTTTGACCTTGAACCCTTCAGGTTGTTCCATATAAATCTTCTCGTCGAGATCATCATTTAAGAATGCAGTTTTTACATCCATTTGATGTATCAAAAAATTGTATAGCGAAACTATAGCAATTAACATCCTTACTGATGTTATTCTTGTGACAGGTGAATAAGTATCAAAGTAGTCAAGACCCTCTTTAAATGTTTGGGGCTCACTTTCTAACATGTATGTTAGAAAAAATCAGGTCTGAAAGATTTTTCAATTCGAGACCTTTTACTCTTTCGAAGTTCGACTTCTTTGGTTATAACTTCATCATTCTCAGATTCTGATTCTTTAAGCCTTTTCTAAGTTCTCCTTGACTTCGTTTTGCAGGATATATATCCTCAAAAAATTCAGCATCCCTTGATTCTAGGATTGTATTGACATGGATTTCCGCATTTTCAGATTTGTGAACCAAAAATCTATATGCGCTACTATTTTGAGCATAACCAATGAATATGCAATCCACCGTTTTAGATCCCAACCGAGTTTGTTTAGGAGGAGGAATTGCCACCTTGGCCAAGCACCCCCACACTTTTAGAAAATTGTAGGATGGCAACTTTCCATTCCATAACTCGTATGGAGTTTTACCTATCTTTTTGTGAGGTATTTTATTAAGAATATAAATTGAAGTTAAAACTGCCTCCCCCCACAAGTTCTGAGGTAAACCTAAACTCAAAAGCATGGCGTTAGCCATCTCCTTTAGTGTCATGTTCAATCGTTCAGCAAATTCATTTTGTTGTGGAGTATAAGGTGCAGTTGTTTGGAGAATTATTCCAAAACTGGCACAAAACTCTTTGAAATTAATTGAACTGCATTCTCCTCCTCTATCAGACCTAAGCACTTTGATTCGTTTATCAAGTTGGTTTTCAACTTTATTTTTATACTTGACAAACATGCTCATAGTCTCATCTTTGCTAGTTAGTAAATAAACATAGCAAAATCTTGTATAGTCATCCACAAATGTGATGAAGTACTTCTTTCCATCTCTACTTTCTACAAACTTTAAATCATATAGATCACTATGGATTAATTGTAGAGGTTCACTTGTTCTTTCAATAGATTTGAAAGGTTTCTTGGCAAACTTGGCCTCAACACAAGTCTCACACTTGTAACGGGCATCCAACTCAAATCTTGGAATTAACCCCAAGTTTGCTATTCTCTTCATTGTACCATAGTTTACATGTCCTAATCTATCATGTCATAAATAAGGAGACACGACTGTGTAAACTGAAGACTTTCCTTTATTAATAGTCTTTGGGTACATATAATTCGAGTTTACATCAACGACAGCCACATTGGCTTTAAATAGGTCATTACACAAGTACCATTTCCCCACATACATCCCTCCTTTTGAAAGTACAAACTTGTCATATTCAAATACCACTTTGAAACCCTTCTTGACAAGTATGGGGCCAGAAATTAGATTTTTCCGAATCTCCAGTACATGCAGCACATTCAGCAAGGCGACCTCTTTGCCAAATGTAAACTTCAAGATCACCTTTCCTCTTTCGACAATCTTTGCTGATGCAGAGTTAGCCATATAAAGTTTCTCATCTTCTTCAGCCTTCTCATATGATGAGAACATGCGTTTATCTACGCAGATGTGATTTGTGGCACCAGTGTCTAGCCACCAACCATTAGTGTTCAACACTAGAGATGCTTCGAATATTACCACAGCAGACAATCTCTCAATATTGTCATGTTCTGTCAAATTCAGTTGCTAGGTTGCACCATCATTCTTGCCTTTTTTCGGGCACTTCTTGCAATCCTTAGCTCGATGGCCAGGCTTGTTGCATATAAAACACGTCACTTGGAATTTCTAGGACTGTTCATTTTGCTTGGCTTTTCCTTGAAAGGATATCTTCCTTTTTCTATATTGCTTGGATTTGGAAGATTCCATAACGTTGGCCTTTGGCTCAGAAGAAGGGTTCGCACTCCTCCTATTGTCCTCCTCGGTTCTGAGGTGCAGAATGAGATCTTCAAGGATCATCTCCTTCCGTTTGTGCTTCAAATAATTTTTGAAGTCTGACCAGCCCGGAGGCAGTTTCTCAATCATAGCCGCCACTTAGAATGATTCACTAAGTATCATTCCCTCAGCAGAGATGTCACTCAGAATTAATTGCAATTCTTGAACCTGACTCATGACAGATTTAGAATCCACCATCTTGTAGTCCAAGAATTTGGCAGCCACAAATTTCTTGGTGCCAGCATCCTCAGTCTTGTATTTCTTCTCTAAGGACTCCCATGATTGTTTAGCAGATTCAATATTACAATAAACATTATATAGAGAATTCACTAAACAGTTAAGAATATAATTTCGACATAAGAAGTGTCCATGCTTCCAAGCCTCCAATGCACCGAGCGTCATGACATCGTGTCATCTGGACTAATTACCGGGCACACCTCTGATAAATACTTCGTCAAGTTTAGCATGGTCAGATAGAAGAACATCTTCTGCTGCCACCGTTTAAAGCCCACTCCGATGAATTTCTCCGGTTTCTCATTAGCTGTAATTGGAGGTGTTGCCATCACAGTAGGCAAGGCTGGTTGAACCATCCCTCCAGAAATGGAGCCAAAAACCATTTGGCCTGTACTGTTCTGAAAAATAGTCTCGAGCATACCAATCATAAGACTTGTACCCGCACCACCAAAATTGGTGTTGGCCCAAGGGCGCATAGCATTAGTTGCTACAAATTCAGGCCCCGAAGGCTGAACATCTCCCATAGCAACGGTCGAATCGACCATAGGAACGTCTTCAGAAACATTCTGGACATTGAAGGGCACTTGATTATTTTCAATAATCTGACCAGAACAACAAACAGTAAGTGAGCTAATCGCCTTAAGATTGTTGGAATATAATCCAAAGAAAGTAAACTGTTTGTTGTAATTAGAACATCAATGCAAAGAAGACGATAACAACTTTATAAACTTACAAATCTTGGAGAAGATGAAAATAATATATCATTGGAAAAATAACCTAAATTTGGAGGTGAGGTACAGATGTCCGAATCTCCTTAAGGCGATTAGTTCCTGCCAATGATGCTCCACAGATTCATGAACTATGCCTCCCAAGATACAACACCTCGAACAAATTTTGTAACATCCTGAAATTCGAGCCCTTTTGATGAAGGAATGAACATGAATTTCGTCGATGCATTGTTGGTTGATCTCACTCGGAACTGATCACTCCTGAGATACTGACCTTGAGGGGAAAAGCTAATGAGGACATAACTCATGCGACTAAAGAACTTGACCTGAGAAAACGACTTGATCGTGAGACTTACGTAAGGACGATCATGTAGATATGCAAGCCGATTTCAGGACGACTAGAAGTCAATTCGCGGGCAGAAATAATGGGACGACGGGTGATTTCGTCTACTATTATCGAATCCACGGACGACCCTATGTCGATCATTGATAATCGTGTACTTTGAAATAAGAATCGATCCTTTGCAATTTCATGCGTAGTCAAGGACGTCCATGTGTCGAGGAGTTTTGAACGTGAATTGGCACGAGTCGATTACGCGTGAATCCTCAAAGCCGCCTATCAGTCTGAGTAGTATCAAAATGGCATTCGGGTGAAATTGACATGGCACGAGAATCCAATATTAGACTTCGAATTTTCGGAAACGTTCGAGAAGGACTTTTGGACAATGCTTCTTAGTAAGTCGACAGTGCCGGTTGAGCTGGGTATTTGGAAAAAGGAATTTTCGGACCAAGAAAACGAGCCTACGAGGAAATGGGCTGGGCAAGATCAGTGTGGGCCTCACGCCCAAGGTGGGACAGCCGCCATGGAAGGCCCGAGGCAAGCAAGTGTGCCCGTTGGACCCAACCGACCCATTTACCTTCCGAGCCCAATTGTCTAAAACCTTGAGCCGATTCAAGCCCAATAAATTCCCGAGCCCGTTTCTATTCATTTTCAAGCCCATTTCCTAGGCCCGCCCCTTTCATTTTCAGCCCAAGGACATATTGGGAAATGTGCAAGGTGGAAATGACCAAAATGCCCTTGGATATTTTGAAGAAAAGTCAAAAAGAAGAGAGAGAAGATGAGGTCAATTGTTTGGCAAGTTGGGGCAAGCATTTATGGCCTTGATAAGGCTTATCCTTCAGCCTTCACTTCACTCTCTCTCTCCTCTTCATATTCTCCAAAAACCGCACCACTTCTCTCCCTAGTTTTCCTTCCTTCCTTCAGTTTTTCAGTTCTGACCTTTCACCGAAAATCGGGTTGTTCATTGCCTTCCCGTTGGAATCTCGGCCCGTGTCACCAGCCGTTGCGTTCAGAAGACGAAAACCGTTCAGATGACGTTGGCCGTTCGCCGAACGGAGTCGCCGTCCGTCCTGTACGGCCGCCGGAAGTTGCTGCTCGCCGGACCGTCACTATTCCGCCTGCAGCAGCTTTGTTCCGCATTTTCCCCTATTTTTCTCCCATTCCAGCCAAACCACCGCCCATACCAGCCACAAGTGGTTCCCCCTCGACCCCCAGGTGCCGCCGGTTGCTGGCCCGCCGCTCGCCGGAGCTCCGGGCAGCCCATTCAACTCCGATGAGCCACTTTCCTCTCCCGTGCGGTGCGGTTTTCGAGTTGCGGTGGGTATTCCGAGTTTGTTGCTGCTGTTTTGAGCCGGGACCGCCTTGGATCGTCGTGGTGGAGGTCCCCGGGTGTCGGGTTCGTCGCCGCCGCCGCGTCCGTGTCGCCGGCCCGCTTAACGGGTGAGTTTAGCCCCTAATCCCTATTTAGTGCCTAAACTTGCTTAGGGTTGGGTTAATTAGTGGTAAGATTGGTTTAGGATGTTTAATTAAGTTGTATTAGCCCTAAGATAGGTGGTTAGATAGTTGATTAAGATTAGATTAGCTTAATTTTGCTTATTAAGCTTAATTGTGCTTAATTTGGTATTAATTGTGTTTATGTGATTAATTAAGCATGATTTGATTTAATTGATTGATTAATTGTTTTAATTAATGTTTTGTTTAATTTCTGGATTAAATGTTTTAATTAATTAAATTTCGGAAAAATCACTTGTTCATAATTACATGTTCACGATTCTTGTTCACGACATTCTCACGATGTTGTTCACGGCTTTGTTCATCCGAAGCTAAATTTTGTCTAAATTTGATGTGCTATTGATTGTTGTGATTAATTGGAGTGCCGATTGTTAATTATGCTCGTGAATATTGATGAAATGCGTGATCGAGTGTTGGTTGGAATTTGGATTTTTGGAATTGTCGAGTGAGATCGCATGACATATTGCGCGGGTTATCTAAAATGGCATGTCGCATGAGCATGAGCGCATGAGCGATGTTGCATTCACGACCAAGCAAAAGCAAAGACAAGAATGGCTTGTTTGATGATGTGTTGCATGGTCGGATTAAAGTTGATAGCCCGGTTGGCCGGATGACCGCCAATCCCATTAGGGTTGTGCCGTGACCATTGGGTCGCGCCGGTGGTCGGATGCGGGGCTGCGGCGGTGGCGGACCCCATGCTCCATAGGGAATGCCGTCGATGGGAGAGAGCCCGTGACGTCGCCGTGCCTCATGGGGAGGACGATGCACGGTTTCGGCCAGGTTGACCGCCAACCATAAGGTTGTGCCGTGGCCCTAGTGGTCGTAATAATCGGAGCATATGTGTGGATGTGAGGCATGAAAAGTTGTGTGAGATGCTCGATTATTCGCATGCTCTTAGTGTCGTGATGATCGTGATGATTTATGGTACGCACGCATGAGTTGACGGTCGTGCGGGGTGTGGCAATGGCCGGAGTAAGATCGCTTGTGACGCGATTCGCATGTGATTGATGAACTGTTTCATCTAACGGCCATGTGCCTTGATTGCATTGTATGAGATTGAATGTGCAGGGTATGGCATACCGAGTAAGGTTGCATGCGAATCGAATATTGCTATGTTGGTTGCCACATGTCATTGTACATTTGTTGGTTTTTGTTTGTTTGTTGTGGGTTGAGTGAGGGTGGTTACGGAGAGATACCCCGGGTTGAGTTGGCGTACTAACCGGGGCTTAGGGGGAGAACTCGCTGAGATTTTATCTCAACCCGTCGTGGTTAACCATTTTCAGGTCCTTAGAATGACGTACCCGCGGTGGAGGATCCTGCTCTCGCTCCTCCAGTGATCGACCCGACGGAGATTGAGTCCGATGGGTCCGAGTGATGATGGTGCTAAACCTGAGGGTTCTTCTTGTTTAAATGGATTAGCCTAGTTTCTATTTGATTTGGCTTAGAGGATGGATCGGCCCTTTTTGTCGGGCTTGTAATTCGTAAAACGATCCTCCATTGGTTAATCCAATAAATTGAATAGTTGAGTAGTTCTTTGTTGTTCTTGTTGTTCATCCCTCATCCCCTGTTTGATTGTATTTTTGTGCGGGGATGGTTCGTCTTCATTTGCGCAAAATCAAAGATTAAAATGAATGGTCATGGATGGGTCCTGGGACGCCGCTTTCAATCGACCAAGGTAATGGGGTTGCCGCGAGCTCGAGAGTCGGGGCGTGACAACCCCGTCGGTTTTGATATCAGAGCGAGGTCAAGACTTGGAGTGATAAGGTGCGTGGGATTTTTGGGATAGTGAGATAGGGATGGCTTTTACTTTACGTGCCTGTGATTGCTTTTGTGGTTTCGTGTGGTGGCGGGTTGCTCATAGTCCAGAGTGATGAGCAATCCTGAGCAGTCAGCCCCTAGGCGTAGGGTAGCGTTTGGTCAGACCAGTGCTAGAGGTAGCGCGCAGGCAGATCCTAGGTTAGACGGGATCCTGCTGGCGCTAGAGACCTTGTTAAGACAGCAAGCTGTGTGCTTTTGCTGTGGTCCTTGTGGTTCCCATAATGAGAGGAGAGGCCTGTGAGAGAGACCAATGCCTAGGCTGGTAGAGCAGTTCCTGAGATTGAAGCCACCGAGGTTCAGTGACGTGGGTGACCCTGAAGCTGCGACCCGTTGGATAAGGGATTTCGAGAGGACTATTACAGTGTTGAGGTGTTCAGAGGAAGACAGAGTGCTTCTAGCAGCTTATCAGTTTCAAGGTAATGCTATTAATTCGTAGGAAGTCACTCAAGGAAGAGTGTTCCCTGAAGGCACAGCTCAGACTTGGGGTGTCTTTCGTGAAGCTTTCATTGGATAGTATTTCTTGGATAGTGCGAGGGAGTCAACGATAGCAGAGTTTCAACAGTTTCGTTAGAATCAGATGTCAGTGGATCAGTATAAGGCGAAGTTCACTGAGTTGAACTAGTAAGTGCCGAGATTAGTGGAGGACCCTTGGATAGGGCGAAACGGTTCAGAGATAGCTTGAAGCCGGAATTGAAAGCCAGCTGGTGCCCTTGAGTTTAAAGAGTTTTGATGAGATGTACGAGAGGGCCCAGATGATCGAGAAGAACATGATCGAGAGGGCGACCGCATTTGGCTCGCGGTTCGTGCCTATAGAGATAATCATCGATTTGGAAAAGGGACCAATGATGGGGAGAAGGAATCTCATCCCACCCAATAGAAAGTGGATTGTCATGGAAAGACAATTCGGTTTAACCTAGTAGTGGGTGATAGTTTTGAGTTTGTGGGAAATCGAGGAGGACCCTTGACCCCTTTGAAATTCGTCGTTGGAAGTAACTTGTTTATTGGACGAAGGTTGCTAAGGTTATTGGACAACTAAGGTTAATTGGTTAGTTGAAGAATCAAGGATGGATCGTTGCACTTATGCATCGCTTATCAGCAGCTCAACCAATGGACGGTCATGAGCAAGTATCCATTATCAAGGATGGATGACTTGTTTGACCCATTTCAATGAGCTTTGATGTGTTCCAAGATAGACCTAAGGACGGGCTATTAGTAGTTGAGGATTAAAAAAGAGGATAAACTAAGGACGACATATCGTGTGTGATTTGGTCACTACGAGATTACCGTACCACTGTTTGGATTAACTAATACGCCAGTTGCTTTTATGGATTCGATGGATTGAGTGATTAAGGCGTATTTGGAGCAAATGGTAATTGTGTTTGTAAGCAATATATTGGAATATTCGAGGAATTTAGAGGAACACGGATAGCACTTAAGGGTGGTGCTATAGACCATTCGAGAGCATAAACAGTATGCCAAGTTTAATGCGTGCGAGTTTGGGTTTACTCGCGTTGTTTTGTTGGTCATATGATTTTGGACGAAGGAATTTCTATGGATCCGCTAAGATCAAGGCAGTCATGATTATGTCAGGGCTTATGACAGTGACAGAGGTTCGAAGTTTTCTAAGTCGAACAGATTAGTACAGATGATTCGTAGAAAGGTTCTCTACGATAGCTATGCTTCTGATACGAAGGTTAATGAAGGACGTAAGAATTTAAATGGACGAGTAAGTGAAATTTTTAAGAGCTTAAGTATAAGCTGATTACCGCACCAGTTTTGAGGATTTAGTCTATTATTGGATAATACGAGATTTACAGTGAGGTGTCGTACAAGGGATTCGACTATGTGGTAAGGCAACAAGGAAGATTAGTTGCTTACGCGTCACGACAATTGAGGTCATTGGATTTGATGGAAGTCAAATAAGTTTATCTTAATGATTTGAGGAGTTGTAAGTATGGGATCATAAGAGGTGATCTATTAAATGGCGATAATCTTTGACAAGAATTACGGTGGATGATTTATTGCTCGGAAGTCTTAGATTCGATTAAGATATGAATTTACCTAAGGTGGATTATTTCAGGAGATATATAAAATAGGGATTTGAGGAATGGATTTTTGTCTTCGGTGGATTAAGAATTAATTATCCCTTGATGCTAGATGGATGAGTGAGGAAATAGCATTATCGATGATTTCTTCTCGAGGTATCAGAAAGGATTTGAAGAGGTACCCGAAAGCTTTTGGTGCAATAAATGACATTTGGTTTGCACCAATTTTCAAATGGTCGAGGTGAATTCTTGGTTTGGTTATTAAATGGACGTGAAAGGAATGGTGAAAGAAAAATCGATGGTTTGTGGAATTCGAACAGCGTTTTGATGGAAATTCAGTGAATAAGATTTCAAGTGTTGATAAGTGACCCCGTGGAAACGAGCTAATGGGTTGACGAGTTGGAGAAAGTTTTGTACTCTGAGGTGCTCAGACGAGGTTAAAACCGTGAGGCTTGGTATGGGACAGGCCAAAGCGGATAATACCTCTATGAGATGGTGCATATCAAAAAAAGGACTTTTGCTAGTAGTGGTGCAGTTCGAAGATGCTCGTAATGCCCGATCCGACGAGGGCGGGGAGTGGTCGCGGGGCTAGAGTGTCGAGCAAGGAGCGACTCCTGGCAGGCTTCTAGGATGTCGAAGGGGCAGAAATGAACTGAACTACGCACTGTGCAAAAAGAGAGTGCTTGTGGGATAAGATTTTATCGGAGTGGTATAACAGAAATTTGGTCAAGTTTGTGGAACTCCAGTCTATGGAACAAGGTCAGAGAACTGGGAATCACTGGTTCAAAATTGGTTTAGCGTTATTGAATGCGGTTGATTATCGAGATAGACTAAAGACCGCTCGAGTCGTCGAAGAGTTATGCGAGATAAGCATCATAGACCGTTGGAGTTTAAGATGGGTGATCATGTGTTTCTGAAAGTATCGCCGATGATGAGAATTTCCAGATTTGGCAAGAAGGGAAAGTTAAGTCCGAGGTATGTTGGACCCTTTGAAGTTTTGGAAAGGATTGGGGTTTTAGCGTATCGTCTTGCGTTGCCACCGAAGCTTGCTCAAGTACATGATGTTTTCCACGTGTCCATGTTAAGAAAGTATGAATTGGACCCGACTCATGTGTTGAATTTTGAGGAAGCGAACGTAGACGATAGGGTGTCGTACGTGGAGAGGCCGATACGGATAGAGGACCGTAAAGAGCAAGTGTTTCAAATTAAGACTATCGCCTTAGTTAAGGTGATCTGACAACATCACGGATCAGAGGGAGCTACATGGGAAAGTGAGGAAGTAATGAAGCATCAGCACCCCCATCTTTTGAGGACTTGTTAGTAGCAGCAAATTTCGAGGACGAAATTTTTATAAGAGGGGAAGAGTTGTAACATCCTGAAATTCGAGCCCTTTTGAGGAAGGAATGAACATGAATTTCGTCGATGCATTGTTGGTTGATCTCACTCGGAACCGACCACTCCGAGATGCGACCTTGAGGGGAAAGGCTAATGAGGATAGAACTCGTGCGACTAAAGAACTTGACTTGGGAAAACGACTCGACCGTGAGACTTGCGTAAGGATGATCCTGTAGTCATGCAGGCCGATTTCAATGACGACTAGAAGTCAATTCGCGGATAGAAATAATGGGACGACGGGTGATTCCGTCTATTGTTATCGAAACCGCGAACGGCCCTATGTCGATCATTGATAATCGTGTACTTTGAAATAAGAATCGATCCTTCGCAATTTCATGCAGTCAAGGACGTCCATGTGTCGAGGAGTCTTGAACGTGAATTGGCACGAGTCGATTACGCGTGAATCCTCAAAGCCGCCTATCAGTCTGAGTAGTACCAAAATGGCATTCGGGTGAAATTGACATGGCACGAGAATCCAATATTGGACTTCGAATTTTCGGGAACGTTCGAGAAGGACTTTTGGACGATGCTTCTTAGTAAGTCGACAGTGCCGGTTGAGCTGGGTATTTGGAAAAAGGAATTTTCGGACCGAGAAAACGAGCCTACGAGGACATGGGCTGGGCAAGATCAGTGTGGGCCTCACGCCCAAGGTGGGACAGCCGCCATGGAAGGCCCGAGGCAAGCAAGTGTGCCCGTTGGACCCAACCGACCCATTTACCTTCCGAGCCCAATTGTCTAAAACCGAGCCGATTCAAGCCCAATAAATTCCCGAGCCCATTCCTATTCATTTTCAAGCCCATTTCCTAGGCCCGCCCCTTTCATTTTCAGCCCAAGGACATATTGGGAAATGTGCAAGGTGGAAATGACCAAAATGCCCTTGGATATTTTGAAGAAAAGTCAAAAAGAAGAGAGAGAAGATGAGGTCAATTGTTTGGCAAGTTGGGGCAAGCATTTATGGCCTTGATAAGGCTTATCCTTCAGCCTTCACTTCACTCTCTCTCTCCTCTTCATCTTCTCCAAAAACCGCACCACTTCTCTCCCTAGTTTTCCTTCCTTCCTTCAGTTTTTCAGTTCTGACCTTTCACCGAAAATCGGGTTGTTCATTGCCTTCCCGTTGGAATCTCGGCCCGTACCACCCGCCGTTGCGTTCAGAAGACGAAAACCGTTCAGATGACGTTGGCCGTTCGCCGAAAGGAGTCGCCGTCCGTCCTGTACGGCCGCCGGAAGTTGCTGCTCGCCGGACCGTCACTATTCCGCCTGCAGCAGCTTTGTTCCGCCTTTTCCCCTATTTTTCTCCCATTCCAGCCAAACCACCGCCCATACCAGCCACAAGTGGTTCCCCCTCGACCCCCAGGTGCCGCCGGTTGCTGGCCCGCCGCTCGCCGGAGCTCCGGGCAGCCCATTCAACTCCGATGAGCCACTTTCCTCCTGTGCAGTGCAGTTTTCAGAGTTGCAGTGGGTATTCCGAGTTTGTTGCTGCTGTTTTGAGCCCGGGACCGCCTTGGATCGTCGTGGTGGAGGTCCCCGGGTGTCGGGTTCGTCGCCGCCGCCGCGTCCGTGTCGCCGGCCCGCTTAACGGGTGAGTTTAGCCCCTAATCCCTATTTAGTGCCTAAACTTGCTTAGGGTTGGGTTAATTAGTGGTAAGATTGGTTTAGGATGTTTAATTAAGTTGTATTAGCCCTAAGATAGGTGGTTAGATAGTTGATTAAGATTAGATTAGCTTAATTTTGCTTATTAAGCTTAATTGTGCTTAATTTGGTATTAATTGTGTTTATGTGATTAATTAAGCATGATTTGATTTAATTGATTGATTAATTGTTTTAATTAATGTTTTGTTTAATTTCTGGATTAAATGTTTTAATTAATTAAATTTCGGAAAAATCACTGTTCACGATTACTGTTCACGAGCACTGTTCACGATGACTGTTCATGGCACTGTTCATCCAGAAGCTAAATTTTGTCTAAATTTGATGTGCTATTGATTGTTGTGATTAATTGGAGTGCTGATTGTTAATTATGCTCGTGAATATTGATGAAATGCGTGATCGAGTATTGGTTGGAATTTGGATTTTTGGAATTGTCGAGTGAGATCGCATGACATATTGCGCAGGTTATGTAAAATGGCATGTCGCATGAGCATGAGCGCATGAGCGATGTTGCATTCACGACCAAGCAAAAGCAAAGACAAGAATGAACTGTTTGTTTGATGTGTTGCATGGTCGGATTAAAGTTGATAGCCCGGTTGAGCCGGATGACCGCCAATCCCCATTAGGGTTGTGCCGTGACCATTGGGTCGCCTGACAGTGGTCAGATGCGGGGCTGCGGCAGTGAGCGGACCCCATGCTCCATAGGGAATGCCGTCGATGGGAGAGAGCCCGTGACGTCGCCGTGCCTCATGGGGGAGGACGATGCCTGGTCTTCGACCGGTAGACCGCCAACCATAAGGTTGTGCCGT
This sequence comes from Corymbia calophylla, assembly GCA_014182845.1. NCBI lineage: Eukaryota > Viridiplantae > Streptophyta > Magnoliopsida > Myrtales > Myrtaceae > Corymbia > Corymbia calophylla. The sequence continues at coordinate 28,715,822 of CM024695.1, forward strand.
GGCCCTAGTGGTCGTAATAATCGGAGCATATGTGTGGATGTGAGGCATGAAAAAGTTGTGTGAGATGCTCTGATTATTCGCATGCTCTTAGTGTCGTGATGATCGTGATGATTTATGGTACGCACGCATGAGTTGACAGTCGTGCAGGGTGTGGCAATGGCCAGGTGAGATCGCTTGTAACGCGATTCGCATGTGATTGATGAATTGTTTCATCTAACGGCCATGTGCCTTGATTGCATTGTATGAGATTGAACGTGCAGGGTATGGCATACCGAGTAAGGTTGCATGCGAATCGAATATTGCTATGTTGGTTGCCCATGTCTCGTTGTTGGTTGTTTGTTTGTTTATTGTGGGTTGAGTGAGGGGTGGTTACGGAGAGATACCCCGGGTTGAGTTGGCGTACTAACCGGGGCTTAGGGGGAGAACTCGCTGAGATTTTATCTCAACCCGTCGTGGTTAACCATTTTCAGGTCCTTAGAATGACATACCCGTGGTGGAGGATCCTGCTCTCGCTCCTCCAGTGATCGACCCGACGGAGATTGAGTCCGATGGGTCCGAGTGATGATGGTGCTAAACCTGAGGGTTCTTCTTGTTTAATTGGATTAGCCTAGTTTCTATTTGATTTGGCTTAGAGGATGGATCGGCCCTTTTTGTCGGGCTTGTAATTCGGAAAACGATCCTCCATTGGTTAATCTAGTAAATTGAATAGTTGAGTAGTTGCTGTTGTTCTTGTTGTTCATCCCTCTATCCCTGTTTGATTGTATTTTTGTCTGGGGATGGTTCGTCTTCCGCTTGCGCAAAATCAAAGATTAAAATGAATGGTCATGGATGGGTCCTGGGACGCCGCTTTCAATCGACCAAGGTAATGGGGTTGCCGCGAGCTCGAGAGTCGGGGCGTGACAAGTTTGGATTAGCAATATGTAAATAGGACTCAGTCGAACCGTTCAATTGAACCAGCACACTCATAAGAATCAAAAGAGTAGAGTAGGTTTTCAAATATCTTTTGGAATCGCATTTTCGAATTTTTCTTTCTGAAAAAACCTACAAATGATGCTATATGCTCTTATCTATTTATAGAGCTTTCAAGTTCATGTACAGAAGAGATACATGAATTAAATAGATACATGTATCCAAGAGATTCATGAATTCAGGAGATATGTGAATCCAGGAAATACGTGAATTCAGGAGATTCGTGAATTCGGGATATACGTGAATTTAGGAGATTCGTGAATTCGGGAGATACGTGAATCCAAGAGATTCATGAATTCAGGAGATACGTGAATCCAAGAGATTTGTGAATTCGGGAGATACGTGAATCCAAAAATTCATGAATTTAATAAATATAGATACGTGAACAGAAAAGACGTATCTTAATTTATTTGCATTCGTTGATCCATTAACCATATTTATAATAAGATAAAGAGAGTTCCCAGAGCTAAGTAAGGGCACTAACAACCCCATTGAGATTGGTGACGTTTGAAAGGGACAATTCCAAGGTCTCTAGACTTGTTAATCTCGTGATCCACCTAATGTCTGGAGCCTTTGCGGTCTCTAGATTCAATAATCCCCCTGTTGGATGCTGAACATCTTTCAAAAGTAGCTCTTTTAGATCTGTCAGATATGACAGGTCGGGCACTGTCATTTTTTGGGATCCCCCCTGGAGGGCAACTTTGGCAGTGCCTGAAGTCGGTCACATTCAACTACATTAAGGATTTGGAGGCGAGGGAGACGGCAAATGTTTTGAGGCAGCCCAACCACAATGGATGATGATGATCTCAAAATTCTCGAAGAGGATAATCCTGAGATATCCAAACAATCTTGGGCCTCCAAATTTGTGCAGCCAGAGAAATCTATCTCTTCCAGTTTCTTTAAGTTCACAATATTTTCAGGAAATTTTTGTAGGGGAGTGCGTTCCATCTTCAGCGTCTTCAAATTACTCAAATCCTTGATTGACTCTGGCTGTTTTGTGATTCCAGTCTCTGAAAGGTCCATTTCCTTCAGCTGCTTTAGCTTCCTGATAGAAGGTGGAAGTTCACACCACTTCTCACACTTCCTTAGCGAAAGTCTTTCAAGATTCAGAGGAAACTCAAAAGTTTCTGGAACCCAATCAATAATAGCACCATCCAGAGCAAGACTTTTTGAGTTTCGTTAGGTGGCCAATTGGGGATATAGATTCCAAGTCTATGCAGCCACAAGCACTAAGTTTTTTAAGTTTCATCCAAGAACCACTCTCGATTTGAATTTGTTTTATGCCAGTTCCATCAATAAGAAGTTCCCTCAAAGATTTCATGCGGCACAGTTCGTGGGGCAACTCCTTGACTAGCCTGCACTTTCTCAAGTTCAAGGAACTCAAGTTCTTCAGCTCCCCAATAAAATGCCCAATTTTATATAACCAAGTACAATCTTCCAGTATCAATATCTCCAAATTGGCTGGAGCTCGAAAGTTCAACGATGCAACTAACTCATTACATCCTTGGAGGTTCAAGACTTTTAACTTCTTCTCCTGCAACGTGCAAAAGAAGATATGAAACTTTACTTGCCTGTACGCATAATTTTAACACGAGATTTAAAAAAGCAAATGTCAGCCATACCTCCTTGAAACGACTCCAGATTTGTGAATCTCTGGTGACCGGACTCCCAGACAGATTGAGAATGACTAACTCCTCCAAATGCGTGTTACATAGCTCCCGAATCGAATGGCACTCTCTCCAATCAACCCACCTCAAATTTGGAAGAAGATTCCTAGTATTTCCCTGGATTTTAGCCCGGCCCAGTCTGAGGTACCTCAAATTCGACATTTGGTGAGATTCTTCATATGTAAAACAGACGGTTGAACTTTCTTCAACCGTGAGACCAATGCCTTCGACAGTTGCAGAACCCTGACAACTCTCACTTGGGAAAAACCGTTTTGAGTAAGTTGAGAACTTAATTTCTTACTCCTTTTAATGAAATGCGACAAATCAAATTTACAAGATCATGGGTATCCACTACGCATTCTAAATCGTGTTAATAACAAATCCCTTTCTTTTCCCTTCAACATTGAATAAAGAAAAGTATGTTTCCGTTAATGGGAATGAAAGGTTGATCTGAACACTTTCGTAACCCACTAAAAAATATGTCTAGGGGCTTTGAAAACTTACCCAACGATATCGTAGAAATTTAAGTGCTTCACTGTGATCCCAAATCCTGCAGCGCTCATGAAGAGCTTTCACCTGGACGAGCTTCCTGCCAAAGTCTCTTAACAGATTGTGCATTCTCAATTCATTATTTTCTCCATCTTCCAACAAATGCTGAGCACGAAGTTGTTTAATTCCTTTATGAGGATAGTAACGACAAGCCTGCCACATGTAAAAGGGAATCCTCTCATCCTTTCCAATAAAAGAACACGCTATGTCGAGGAGTATCTTCTTTGTAGTATCGTTTAAAGATTTATAGCTGGCCTTAAAGGCAGCTTCTACGTCATCTTCTTGGTTTCCGTCTAATGATTCCAAGGCCTCTTCCCATATTTTCTTCTTTTCGTGGCGTAAATTTGAAGCCCGAAGCACGATAGCCAAAGGAAGCCCTCCCAAAGCTTTCGCGATGTCTATGGACAGGGAATCATACTCACGGACTTTTTGGGATGAATACCCTTGAAAAGCATGCTTCCGAAAGAGTTGAAGAGCCCTGCCTTCATCCATTGGTGTAAGCTCACGTTCTTCAGTTGCTCCATTGTAAAATCTTTTAACAAAATCTCGTGTTTATGGTCACAATGATTCTACTTCCCAGACCATACCATCTAACTTCCCCAGCTAATGCTTTAAGTTGTTCAACCCCATGCACATCGTCAAGGACAATGAGAACCTTCATGCTCTTAAATTGACTCAATATATCTTGAACACCTTTATGAGACGATTTAAGTGGTGCAGGTTCTTCTTTTTTAAGGTCAGCAATCAACTTTTCTTGTGAAGAAACAATTACTCCCGAATTAATTCTTTCAAGGAAGCTACATCCAACAAACTTCTTATGGATCTTGTTGAAGACAATCTTTGCAAGGGTAGTCTTCCAACACCCGGCATTCCACATATTCCAACAACGCGTCCGTCTTCCCCCACATACTTCAATCGCTTGTCCACGGCTGTAGACAACACCAAGCTTTGTCATCATCTCTTGAACATGATGATCAATTCCAACTAGTTTGTCGGTTACAACTTGGTCATCTTTCTTCAACACCTGCCTGACCCGTCTACGAACATTTTTTAGGAGCTGGGCTCATCCCTGCAAACGTAAATGATGAAGCACGGGATGACAACAATGTTAATAATATAATATATATACAGACAAAAATCAAGTGGGGAATGAACCGACAAAAATTAAACCAGCCAACAGGGGCAGGGTAGGTCTTCAATAAAGATGGAGGGCAAGTTTTAATGCATGGTCTATTTCCCTTTTATGCACATAGCAATTTTTGACATTGATGTCATGCTATCGGCAAAACAAAAGTCCTCGCCAAGGGGGAACGAACGGAGTGTGGTGGATCAGGTGGGCTGGTCCAACTCGTAGTTTTGTCAAAAGTCAAACCATTTTCAAATGGCCACTTTAATCGAGTCACTAATTATTCAATAGACATATAGAACTATAACTTGTTAAATGATATCAATTTTAGATGAATAACCTTAAAGATCTCTTCAGCGTTCACAATCATTGATATGATTACATATAATATCTTTTAAAAAAGGTTTGGGTTAATTTTCACATTATCCTATTGAAAAGGCTCACAATCGTGAATGATTTTTCATGTCACTTAATTTACAGATTGTACATACTTATAAAGAGAAAGAAAAATACAATCTTTCACAGAGCAAGAATCATGGAATGCCAACTCATCTACAGTTGGTATGCTAATCTGAAATTCAAAAAGAAATCAAAAAGATTTCATATTCAAAAAATAATATCAAAAAAGATTTCATATCATAACACGCCCCCACAAGATGGACGTTCCATTGGAAACGCCCATCTTGTCTCGTAATTGTATTGTCCGCAGCCTTGATAACGGTTTCGTGAGAATGTTGGCAAGTTGATCATAGGTGGAAATATGAGAGACTCGCATCTTGCCGGCTTTAATAAGTTCCCGAACGAAATGGTAATCCATCTCAATGTGTTTCATTCGGGAATGGAAGACGAGATTTGCACAAACATAAGTAGCACCTATGTTGTCGCAATACAAGCTTGGTGCCGTGTCCATGTGAATGCCAAGTTCTTGAAGCAAAGATTTTACCCAAATGAGTTCCGCCGAGGCTGTGGCAATGGCTCGATATTCTGCTTCAGTAGACGACCGTGCAACTGATCGTTGCTTTCGAGAACTCCAAGAGATAGGATTGGCCCCTATATAAATCACAAAACCCGAAGTAGATGTGCAATCATCAATGTTTCCTGCCCAATCTGCATCAGTGTAGGCATGAAGCACAGGTTGTGTGTCGCGTCTCAAGTGCAACCCATGAAATAATGTTCCCTTAAGATAGCGTAAAAGCCGTTTTACAGCTGTCCAATGGGTTGTGGTTGGCTTATGCATGAATTGAGATAGCTTATTTACTGCAAAACCAAGACCCGGGCGAGTGATGTTGAGGTATTGAAGTGCACCAATGAGACTTCGAAATTCTGTAGCATTGGCTGGTGATTGTTTGCCATAAACCGAAAGAGATTGACCCATGGCTAATGGTGTCGCGACCTCTTTTGCATCTCTCATTTTGAAGCGTTCAAGTAGCTCTCTTATGTATTTATGTTGAGAAAGAAGTAAGCCGGTCTTTGTAGGAATGACTTCAATTCCCAAAAAGAAATTCGGTGGCCCCAAGTCTTTAATTGAGAACCGATTAGAGAGAGTGATGATGAAGTCCGAAACAAACTTCTAGTCACTTTCTGTGATAATGAGATCATTCATGTACACTAAAAAATAGGCTTGAACACCACCATGAGAGTAAATGAACAGCGAACTATCATTCTTTGAATTGACAAATAAATTTGCAAGAATGAATGAACTTAGCTCATTATACCAAGCTCGCGGAGCCTACTTTAACCCATATATGGCTTTGCGAAGTTTGCAAATGTGTGTTGGTTTTTCTGGGTTTTTAAAACTATGCGGTTGCGACATGTAAACCTCATCTTGAAGAGTTCCTTGGAAGAAGGCATTGTTGACGTCCATTTGACTCAATGTCCATCCACGCATTAAAACTAATGATAAAACCACCTGAATAGTATTTGGTTTGATGATCGGGTTAAATGTATCGGTGTAATCAAGGCCCGGTTGTTGGTGAAAACTTTTAGCCACAAGACGTGCCTTGTACTTGTCATTACTGCCGTCTGCACGTATTTTTATCTGATAAACCCATTTGTAACCTACAACATTCAAAGATGAATCAAAAGGTATTAGTTCCCAAGTCTCGTTACGAATAAGGGCATTGATCTCAGCCGACATTGCTTCACGTCATTGAGGATCACACATAGCTTATGTAATTCCCATTGGTTCTATAGTCTGTGGAAGTGGATGTTTGGTGATGATGTGGTTGATTTGTTTGGGCTTGAAAATATTATTTTGGGATTTATTAGCCATTTTGTGAGTTCTTGTAGGTGGATTTTTGGGTGTTGATGTTTGGTCATTATTGATGGTGGCAATTGGGGTATCAAGAGGTGGCATTTGTTGGGATTGATTTGAAGGTTGGGAAGTCGATGAGGATGTAACACGGGATGGAATGTTGCTTCAAGGGGGCACTTGTGCAGATGGTCCAATGTTTGGCACTAAAACCGAAAGTGAAACAGTAGGTGGAGGAGATGAACTTTGAGGGGTTGACAAAACACTTTTAATATTGATAAATAATAAACCACGTCGTCATCTAACAACTTAAGCTTTTAGAATAGTCGGCAGTGGTCCCACAAAATCTTTCATGGTATCAGAATTGGAGGTCCTGAGTTCAAATTTTACTAGGCCCCATGTGCCTTCCTAATTAAATTTCCACGCTTAGTACTAGGCAAAAGATCAGATCAGATTAAGTGTGAGGGGGAGTGTTAGAATAATCGGCAGTGGTCCCACAAAATCTTACACTGTTAAAATTGCTTGTGACATGATGTGATGCTCCTAAGTCTGGTAGCCAGCCATTTTCTTGACGTGGAGCTATTGCAACATGAGCAATAGGTTCGCAGAGACTATTTCGAATGCGAAAACAAGATTTTGCCGAATGTCCATATTGATCGCAAAACTGACATGAAGGACGAGGCTCTCTGTTGTCCCGATCAGAATACCTCCCATGAGAAGGTCCATGATGCTGGTTAGATTTGGAATAATTTTGATGACGGCTACGATTGTTGGGCCAGCAGGAGTTGCTTCCTATGCCACGGCTTCTGTTGCTGTAGTTGGCTGTGACTAGTACTGCTTCAAGTCTAATTTCTTCCAATTTTAGTTGGGTTTCATAGGCCACCAATTTGTCATGCATTTCTTCAAAGCTGATTGTGTTTTCACGAGTCCTAATCGCTGCTGCAATTTCTTTGTATTCAGCTCCAAGTCCTCGAAGTGCATGAATGACTAAATCATCATCAGAGATAGGAGTGTCAATGATTGCTAATTCATCGGCAAAGGCTTTAAGTTCTTATAAAAATTCTGAAACAGAACGTGAGTTTCGGCAAGCAGTAGAGAGTTGATCCTTGAGATGCATAACTCTTGAGCGGGATTTATTTGCATATAAATTCATGAGTTTTGTCCAGGCAGCGAGTGACGAATTGCAAGAGGCAATGAGAGGAATCACGGCTTCGGATACAGATGCAAAAATTGCATGAAGCAAGAGTTGATCCTGGCAAATCCAAGTTGTTGCGGCTGGATTTGGCACTGTTTGATTTCCAATTGAAATGGTGAGAGGCGGATAGACAGAAGTTCCGTCAACAAATCCCATTAAATCATAATCAATGAGTAGTGCCTGAAATTGAGCACACCAAGAGGGATAATTGGCAGCAGAGAGCTTGAATGGCAATTGGACAACAGTTGAGATCGAGATCAGACCATTAGGTGCAACTATTCCGATGGAAACGGAACTAGAATTTGAGGTGGTGTGAGCTTATTCTGAAGTGACTTCCATGGCTAGAGGGTGCAGAAGGTTGCCAAAAAAAAAAATGCAGAATAGCCGAATCAAAATGCTCTTAGGAGCATAATAGCTCTGATACCATGAAAAAACTCACAATCGTAAATGATTTTTCATGTCACTTAATTTATAAATTGTACACGTTTAGAGAAGGAAAAATACAATCTTTGACAGAGCAAGAATCATGGAATGCCAACTCATCTACAATTGATATGCTAATTTGAAATTCAAAAAGAAATAAAAAAGATTTCATATTCAAAAAATAATATCAAAAAAGATTTCATATCTTAACACCTATAACCTTTTTTGTCCCATTATCTAGGAAAGAGAATAGAAACCAGGAGTAAAAGAATTACCCCCCATTGATGTCCTCCCGATTAAATCCACTTAACTGCCCGATCTTTCGAAGCACCTCCTTCCATGTTTTGATGGTATTTGAGTCGATTGTTTCATCTACCTCATGTTTCTTGAAGGACGTTTTAAAATCCCCAGCCTGGCGTTTTACATCGTTGGGACTAATATCATAGAAAATTGGGATAATAGTCTGCCTGTCGAAGATTCTGCACTCCCACATTTGTACACCTCCATGAGACAACTTTTACTAGAAACATAATCCTAGGAGAAGACCGCTATTGAGATCTTCGACCCCTTGATTGCTTCTATTAGCTGCGGCTTGATCTCTTCTCCGCCACGGAGATTTTCGTCATCCCTAACGACATGAATCCCTGCATCTACCAATTTGCTGTAAAGGTAACATGTGAATCCTTTGCGAGTATCCGTACCTCCAAAACTCAAGAATACTTCATAATTGATTCTAGATGACGACGATGAAGATGATTCCTGTCAAATCAAGTAAACTAAACCGCTTCACATGGTAAACGTAGTATTTCAGACCAAGTCTTATGCTTCTGGCCAAACAGGAAAAAGATATTAAAAGTAAAAAAATCAAAGTTTATTGGTTCCCATGGAGACGAACCTAATACAGGAAGTAGCCCCAGCAACAAAATTTTGCAACTCATGCATTTTGATATTATTTTAAATTCAAGATTATTGGAACTTTATCGACAATCAAATGACGGTGCTTGAATTCACACATAATCTTTTCATAATTTTCTCGAATTTAAATGATATTTCGCATTTTAGGGGATAGCAAAACAGTATTTAACAGGCCCAACTGACAATGTCAATAGTGCTTGGAGTCTTAACAGGATCTCGTGATTTTGAACGTCCAGTAGTTTGATCGTTCACGTCAAAGAAGATTTGTAAATTTCCTGACGATGATTAGAATTTGTGGGTTCGAACTATAAGCAGAGGACGGTTCCACTGTATTCATGTCAAAGAAGTTCTAAAAAAATAATACAGATCTCAAAGATGCAGAGAAAACTAACCGAGTCTCTTCTCTCAGCCTTCGCAGCTGCAAAAGCAATTCCTCGGTAAAAGATTAGAGATGCCGTGGACCAACCCGAAGCCGAAGCCATTCCCTTAGACAGAATAACCACACCCAGTATTGTCGCCGTCAAAGGCATTGCTCCCTCGCTCTCTCTCGCACTCTCTCTTGCAGTGGCACAGGATGTCTGTAGACATTAGACAACCTTCTGTATTACACTTTCATAATTTTCTTGAAGTTAAATACTATTTTAAATTTTAGCAGAAAGCAAAATACTACTTAACAGACCCAATAGAGCTCAGACTTTCGATAAGATCCTCATGATTTCTACCATTCAGTGGTTCAATTGTTCATGTCAAAGAAGATTTGTAGAATTTCAGACGATATTAAGCATTTGTGGATCGAACTACAAGCAGAGGAACGGCTCCACCGTCATCATGTCAAAGAAATTCCAAAGAATAATACAAATCCCAAAGATGCAGAGGTTCCTTCTTCTAATTTAGAAAGCGACATCTGCAACAGCGATCATTCCCAGCAAAATAAACAATGCCCCGAACCAGAGTGAAGACATCGGGAGAGACGGATTCACCACAGCCAGTATTGTTGCTGTCAAAGCCATCGCTTGCTCGCTGCTCTCTCTCTCTCTCTCTCTCTCTCTCTCTCTCTCTCTCTCTCTCTCTGGCGCTTTCTCTCGCAGAGGCACAGGAGGTCGATAGACATTAGACGACAATATATTTTGCATTTCACACTTGACCAAGACCGGGCATCCGCTAGGCGCTTGGGCAACGTGAGGGAAAATCGTCGTGTACTCCCCGAAGAGGATGCGATAAACGGATCGTATTCCTCCTCAGTTCGTTCAATTAAGTTCGATCCTCCGTATATAAATCAAGTTCTGCTGATATTACTCTAATGAAGGATATTAACGACGTACTATTACTGCAACAAAACTATTTTGCTGGTTGGCAAGACAACACAAATCAACATATTTTTAGTTTCATTTATTTCATGAAAAATAAATGATTTAAAAATATATATATTTTAAAATCGTTTATATCGCTTGAAATAATTAGTCAATGGAAAGTATTTTTATTATTGATAACAATTAATGTGTAAATATTCTCGTGAACGATGAAAATTGATTTTGTTTATTTATTTTTGTAAACAATACATACCATTATTTTTAAGAAATACTTTCCAAAATATTTATTTTTCATGAAATAAATGAAGCTTTTGTTAGAGTCATTTTCCAGTTGAATCCTTCACATCTCTAGGCATTTTTCAGGGTTGATTTGGGGATTAGAAGAATTCCGTTCTTCGAGTTGCACAATTGTGGCAGTGAAGTTTGGGTCTTGTCACTTGTCTTGACCACAACTCGTAATCTTTCGAGCAGATCCTGTAGTCTCTTTCCAACCCTATCTCCCCGCCTTCACTTCCTTAATAGACGTTTGCTCCATTTAGTCTAGTAAATAGATGTTTTATAGAGAAGAAAGATGCATCGGGTATCTATATATTTGGGAGAATTACAAAAAAAAAAAGTCATAAATTTATTACAATTGTGTTAATTCAGTCTTTAATATTTTTTTGTCAAACAATCCTAAACCTTTTGTAATTGAAAAAATCATAAATCTATTACAATTATGTCAATTCAATATTAACTTCTTCTTCTTTTTACCAATTCAATCTTAAACTTTTTGCAATTATGCCAATTTAGTACATCCAACCAAACTTGGCCAATCAACGTTGACGGTGACGGCCGTCCGGCAAATGCCGACACGGTAATTTTTTAATATTTTTATTTTTATTTTTTTGAATTTTTTAATATTTTATATTTTTTTCCTTTTCTTTTTTCTCTTACTCCTCTTTGCCTTCTCTTCCCCATAGTGGCCAACAAGTCTTTGACGAAGGCTGCTAGATTACACGGAGGGGCTTGGAATCTAAGGATGTATTTGGTAACATTTTTGTTCCTAAAAACAATTTTTTCAAAAATAGTTCTTTTCTATTTCTACTCCCTAGAACAATTTCTAAGTAAAACAATGAGTTTGATAACTACATAAATTTTGTATTCTAGGAATAGAAAAAAATAGAAATGCATTTGTTATCTCCTGCCCATAATTATTTTGCGTTTTCCATGCAGCATGTATTGTAGCGGTTCGATCGACATGAAGAGCATTGGACCATTGGATGGCAAGACCACAGTATTGTTCACACATGCACAATGGAGTGAATCGCGTGCTAGAAAAAAAATTCCAAAAGTTTTGTTTTAAATTATTCAATTTTACCAATTAAATTATAAACATTTTCACTTTTTACCAATTGAGTGCATCTAATCAATTTTGGCAGAAAATCACTGATGTAGGCATCAGTCATCTTATGTGATGCGTCTAACATTGATGTGAACAATTTTTAATAATTTTTTAATAATTTTTTTCGAATTTTTTATTTTTCCTTTTTTTTTACCTTTTCTTCTTCCTTCTCTAGCCAGTAGAAACAATCTCGCCTACCTTGGATGAGCCTCGCTATGCCACTAACAAGGCTTGTGCTTGTCGGCCCTCACCTCTAGCCAATTGTTGAGGCCGAGCAACCGAACTAGCTAGAGGAAGAAGAAAGGAACAAAGAAAAAAAGAAGGGAAAATGCTACTAAAAACCCCAAACTTTGCCTAATATAACAAATTTACCCTAGACTTTTTTTTGTGACATAAAAAATCCTAAACTTGTACCAATGTGACACATTTACCCTAAATTTTTTTCTATGATACCAAAAACTCCAAATTTTGCCAATTATGGCATTTTTACCTTAAATTCTTTGACCAAATGACATTTTCGTCTTTTTTTTTCTTTCCTTTTTTTTGTTCTTTGTTTTCCTCAAAGGGAAGAGAGAAAGAAGGAAAAAAAAGAACATAAAAAGAAAATAAAAAGGAAAATTTCTATAAAATAAAAGACGAAAATGCCATTTTCTGCCATATAATTTGGAGTAAATGTGTCACATGAGTACAAATTTAAAATTTTTAGTGTTACAAAAAAATATTTGGGATAAATATGTAATAGTTGTTAAAGCTTAGAGTTTTCAGTATCACAGAAAAAAGTTTGAAGTACATGTGTCACACGGGTACAAATTTAGGATTTTTATAGCACAAAAAAAATTTTGAATAAATTTATCACATTGGGTAAAATTTGGGATTTTTTGTGGCATTTTCCCTTTAAATATCATACCCTCCTTCACCCTCTTCCGTAATTTTGTTTATTCTCCTTGCTGGGAAGATGGCATGAAACTATATCTCCGTATAAGTGTGAACACAATAACTAGAATAATGTAGTATTCTCGCAGAGGCAATAACGTGTTTCAAAAGAGAAATTTCAAGTATGAGAAGAGTGGCATTCGCCAGCATAATAATTTTTGGACCACTATAAGAGTAATGGTGTATTATAAGCCACAAATCCTTGAAAAAGTAAAATGCATTTTTCAAGTAGCGAGGGAAACTTTTTACTTGAATTTTAAATTTTTTCCTTCTCAACTTTAAAGAGTCATTAACTACATAAATGTTATTTGATTGCAATAAATAAAGAAAAATGTGACATGATTCACTAAAAATTTAAATTATTAGAAAAATAAATGAATAATCACGGGAGTTGTATTTCATTACAACTGTTCCTCGCTCGCATCGTTGGTACTACTTATTGGTGACACAAATGAATTAATTTAATCAAGAAAAAATTCATTGGTTGAAAATTTTTATGAAATCAATGCGTTTTCATGTAATGTCCCACAAAAAAATTTCTACAAAATCCATGCACCTCCTGCATATTACTGCGAAAATGACGCATGCAATAATTTATCCTTTCCGTGCATTATGCATCACAGCGGTTTGATCGGCATGCAGAGTGCAGGACCTTTGGATCGCAAGAACGCAGCATTGTTCAAGCATGCACAATAGAGAGCATTGTGTGTTGGTGACGAGACATCGAAGGCTTATAAATCAGTGGAGATCACAGCAATTATTTTTTATTCATCAAGTATGAGATTGATCTTTTAACATTTATCTCCTCTGTGAAATATAATTCAAATATAAGATATTATATCATAGTAGGTTTTGCTAATTTGCTAAACTCTTTCAAAACCTCATCATAATCTTCAACAGATTCTACATATTAATAAATAATTCTTTTAAGCATTTATTCCCAAAATAATGAGAATCATGGAATAATATCTACATATTAATAAAAATGTTATTGACGTTAAGATAATTAACTGATATTTAAACAATAACATCTACCCAAATAATTAAAAACAGTCATTGATCACCTAAATTGTTATTTTAGTGAGGGAACTTCTTTACTTTTGGGGAAGATTTGAAATTTTGTTTTAGGTTCTAGCTTTACTATAATGTGGATCACCTTTGCCTTTATTAAAGTCATTGATGAGCTAATATGTTTTTATACTCTCTTTTGTTTTTACTTTACCTCTACCTAAATAAGGACAAAAAACATTAGTACCACAAATATTATTATAATGTGGATTGCTTAACGCGTTTATTATGAAAGTCACTAATGACCTAACACGTTTTCATGTACCGTCTCTTTTGTTATTTCTTTACTTTTTCCCTCCATCCACAATCAAGTGAGGTCTGTGAGCTCAAAATGTGGAATAGGAGAAGACCAAAAGGTTTGCGAGTGCTGTCCTCTTTCTTTGGTGGGGTGTAAGAGCCAGGAAGATCTGATTTGCTTTTAATATTTAAATTGAAGATCTTTGTTTTATATTTTCTTCCTTTTACTCGGTAATTTTGCTGACATCAGATTTTGGGCCAAACTTGAGGGTTGAAAGCAAGAGTTAATATAACGAAAAATCCTAAAATAATACATCTATAACAAATTTATCTTATGTTAGTTTTGTTAAATTTATTGCCAAATTGCTAAGCCGATGATATGTGGTAGTTAATAATTATACCAATTTGAGGTTTTACCTTTAATTTGTTATCAATTTGTGATTTTTCGTGATATTAATCCAATTTGTCAGAAATGATCAAAGGATAAATTTATCATAAATGTACAAATTTAGGGTTTTTCGTAGTTAAAAAATTAGTTTTCAGTCAATTTTATAATAGGTATACCGGTTTATAGGTTTTTAGTGGTCAAAAAATTAATTTGAGATAAATTTATTACAGATGTACCGATTTGGAATTTTTCATGATATTGAGGTCGGCTAGAAATTGAATGAGATGTGGGAGAATATATCTTTTCTGCACAACTAGAGATCTTAAAAAGGGAGACTTAATTACACTAGTTTTAGAACTAATGCTCTTTTAGTACTTAAACTTGATTACATGCTAACCAAAATGCCAAGTAGCCTATCGAAGATGTCTAGGGTTTATCCTAATCATTCTAAAAATGAAAATAACACTAAAAATATTAAGGTGCGCAACCAAATGTAATCGAAGTAAAAACACAAAAATAACCTAATATTGTCTCTAAAAAAATGGCATTCAAAAATCCCTATTATAAAGCCCTAAAGACTTTTTCAATTTTAGATTTTCAATTTTTGAAAAATTTTCTACTTATTCAAAAATCCCTATTGTAAATCCTCTCTTTCAGCCAACAAGGTCACCCCTCGCTTGCTTTGGTTGATCAGGGTGCAAACACTCGACCTTGAGATTGGAAACTGCAGTTGGCTGAACAATGTCGTGCTGGCCTTTAACAAGGACCACCAGTTGCTCTTCAAGTTCATCGACAAGGGCCGACCTTGTTGAAGGTGAGCGTTTGCATCAGCCCAAGGTCGGCGAGGTCATCCCTCACCCTCCCCCGAAGCAGGCAAGGGGTGGCCTTACCTGAGGTCGATCCTTGTTAGTCGTAGCCTTTAGCTGGTCATCGAGTCTAGGTGACTAGCAGAGGAAGAATAGGAAAAAAAAAAAGAGAAAAGACTAATGAAAGAAAAAAGAAATATAAAAATATAAAAATCCAAAAAAATTAATAAATTTTGTCCACATCGACGTCGGCCGTGCCACATAGGACGGATGATATCCACACTTGTGAATATCTACCAATTTTTACAAAAAGTGAAAAAGTTTATAACTCAATTGGTATAATTAAAAAGTTTAGGATTGAATTAGTAAGAGTGCAATATGTTTATGATTCTTTGGACAATTTTCCCAACAAATCCACCTAGGCATTTTCTAGGCCTATTTATCAAAGTCAAGTTAACATCTTTCAAATCATCTTGAGTTTGAGAGAAATGTTAGAGTTATATAATCTATGATTTTGCATATTTTTCTCGATTGATCCTAATTTGTTACTTTAGACACTCGTTATGTAAAGCCTATAAATACATTCATGTATTATTCGGTTGAACATAATATTATTTCTCTTCGTTAACAAATCTCAAGTTCCCGGTTGGGAGTGGGTGGAGAGTAGGGGTGTCAAATGGATGAGTCGGGTTGGGTCGAAAATGGTCCAACTTATATTAACCCATTTAACCATTTCGACTCATTTTCATATAATATAAATTTGATAACCCATACCCGACCCAACTTATCTTACCGAAACACATTAATATTTTATTAAATTTAGGAAAATCTATTTCCACCCATTTAATCTACTTTAACTTTTCACATATAAGTTACTTGAATAAAAATCTCGAGATCAAATTTAAAAAGTAAATTAAATAATACAAATTAGTAAATAAAATTTAAAAAAATGTGAATATCTTCAAAGTGAAATTCTTTTGGAAAATAATTTCTAAAATAATTCGAATTTTTAATTAATTTTAAAAAATTGAATTATTATTATTATTTCTTTTCTTTTCTTTTTTCCTTCTTTTCTCTTTTTTTCCTTCTTCTTCCTTCTTCTCGCCCCTTTTTCCTTCGCCAGGGTAGCGACCGACCAAGACGCAAGCTGACGGACCCAAGCTCGACCAGGGCTAGTGAACTCAAGGCTCGACTGATCCAAGCAAGCTTGAGCTCTGTCGCGACCAACAAGCTCCCAGCTTGCCAAATCCGAGCGACCCAAGCTCGGCCAAGGCTAGCAAGCTTGGGGCTTGCCTGCCCAAATCTAGGCCAAGCTTCGACTAAGCTCGAGGCTCGCCTACCTAGATCCAAGCGAGTCAAAGCTTTACAAAGGCCGGGGAGCTTGTAGCTTGTCTGCCCAAATCTAGGCTGAGCTCTGACCGACGAGCTCGAGGCTCACTTGCCCAAATCTAGGCGAGTTGGAACTCGAACAAGGCCAGTGAGCTCGGGATCGACGACGGAGATGGCAACATGACAATGGGATCAGCGACGGAGATAAGGGATGCAGAGAGGAGGAGGGGTATGAAAGGAGAGAGAGAAGGAGGAAGGCCTTGGGACCCATGGATTTCCCTAATAACCCATTAAGACCCATTTCTATTTTTGTTTTACTTTTTAAGGCTCATTTATGACCTATATTTAATTTTCACTTGACCCATATTTGACCCATTTAATTAAAAGTGAGTCATAATATAGGTTTATAACCTATTTTGACATCTCTAGTGGAGAGAGCAGTGAGAAGACTCTGGAGGAAAAATGAATGAAGATGTCCCAATCCTGTCTTCTTAATTTTCTGTCTCTCGTTATATGGAGGGAGAATTGACCCCATCATTTTCATGTTCTCTTCCTCATGATTTCGGCCGAGGAATAGCCACCCTAACTTAACACTAAAAATAATGCATTTACTTACCCATGGAATAAACCGTAGCATCATGGACCAAATCTATTTAATTACCAGAAGTTCCCGAAATGTAAGCAAAACTTGTTACCTTGAAATCTTCACTTGCATGCATGCATGCGCACACCAATAGTAGGGGGGAATGAGGGAATATTAATCCCTAATAGTTCCCGAAATTTACTTACTGATTCATGACCTGCATTGGTTTTGAGTTAGCGCTTTGATTCAGGCATGTTTAGTAACACTCATATTTCTTTGTTTTCTATTCTTTTATTCCTTGAAATGAATAAAAAAAAAAAAAAGGGAAAATTTCAAAAAAGGACCCAATGTGAGCCTATTTTCTCAAATAAGGACCCAAAGTGATCGTTGTCTCAAATGAGGACTCCAAGTAGCTAAACAAGTCTCAAATAAGGACCTCAAATCACCGGCCGACCAAATGTTTACCGGACGGTGAGCGTGTGGCATTTCCGATGGCCGGAATAAGGGCAATTTTGTCAAAAAAAAAAATATTGATAGGAATTAACAAACCCTAAAAACAAAACTCCCAAACTCTTCACGTTCTCACGTTTTCTTCTTATGCTCTTCATCTTCTCCGTTCTCTGTCCTCTCTCGCTTGGAACACCCAAATTTTCTGTTAATGGAGAACGAATTGAAGCACAACAAGAAACCCCTACCTTCGTTTTTTGACATTTTCTTCCTTTCTTTTTTTGTCTTCATTTCTTTCCAACGAAGAAGACGAATCTCGAGTAAAGCCATCTCTTCGTTATTTAGACACTCGTATGTAACACGAGAACCTCAATTCTTCATCATCTTTTCCCAACCAAGAGAAGGAGAACATCTCGATGTCGAGGACCCACATCTCGGGCACAATTCGAATCCACTTCCACGGAGAGAGAGAGACAGAGAGACAAAGAGAGCCAAGGGGGGTGTTGGCACGTCTGTTTGGAACTCCAGCAGTTAGGGATCTTGCTCCATTAACAAAGATTTTGGGTTCTCCGAGCAAGAGGGGACAAGGAACCTAGAAGATGAAGTGCATAAGAAGAAGAATGTGAAGAAGAGTTTGGGGGTTTTGTTTTTAGGGTTTGTTAATTTCTATCAATATTTTTTTGACAAAATTGCCCTTATTCCGGCCATCCGGAATCGCCACACGCTTGCTGGCCGGCGAATATTTGGCTAGCCGGCAATTTGAGGTCCTTATTTGAGACTAGTTTAACTACTTGGGGTCTTCATTTGAGACGACGGCCATTTTGAGTCTTTATTTGAGAAAATAGGCTTACTTCGGGTCCTTTTTTGAAATTTTTCCTAAAAAAAAAAAAATCTTTTGGTAACGTCCACTAGTATTTCTTTTTCCCGGAATGAAAATTGTTCTAGGGAAGAGATTTGAAATAGAAATGAGAAGTAGAAAAAAGTAGCTTATTGTTTCTAGGAACAATTTATGGAAATTTATTTCTTGGGTCATTACTCATAACTGATCGCCACCGCCGACCGTTGCGCGGCTGCCGCCGCCCCCCGCCACCAACCGCCTCCGGGTCGCCGCCGTCATTGAGGAAAAAGAAATAAAAAAATTTTATTGGTACCAAATGCATTCCTATTCTTTTTCTATTCCAAGAATCAGAAATTTTTGTAATTACAAAACGTCTTATTTTACTCAGAAATTATTCCAGGAAGTAAAAATAAAAACGAACTATTTTTCAAAAGAAATTATTTTCAAAGGTAGAAATGTTACCAAATGCATGAGGTTTAGGGCCTGCACACTCACATGCGTGGGCTTACTTCAAGGATTCCACGGCTTGGAGAATGAACTGCGGAAGAATAAGTTGCTTCGCTAGGGTTGATTTGCATGGATCATTAAGCAGAGAAACAGCAACGAAGGGATAGGCGCCTGCTGCCATGCACAAGCACAACCCACCAGACCTCACAAGACAGGTTATGAAAGCGGACCAAAGAGAGGAGAACAATCAAGCTTGACAAGCGGAAGGAAAGGAACATGGAGGAGAAGAGAGACACGGACGGAAGTTTCATTCTATATTCGCGACCCCTCACGAGGCAAATCTGGGGAAGTTTGACTGATTGTCAACCAGTGCGAAAGATCCCTCTCGCAAGGCGATGCTTGCGCTTGTCACGGACTCTCCTAAACTCTGTTGAGCTGAACTTGATTTTTTTTGTTGTATTGTGCCATTTTTTTCTTATTAATTGCCACTAATTTATTATGAGCAAAATAAAGGCCAAGTTAAAATGCGAGATATCATTTTACTTCAGGACACATAGGTAACTAACTACAAGAAACTCCACCAAAATTCCAGGCCAATGCCATCGCTTGATTATGCTAAAATTATCTAATGCCCAATTTGGTATATCTTTTTTCCTTTTATGGGAAAACATTTTGCAATCTATCGCCTATGGAAAACATTTTGCAATCTATCGCTTATGCATTTTTTTTAACTATTTTCGTAAAACATGGAAATCTAGATCATCATGCGAGAGTTTTTAGACAACAAAAAATACATCAATATTCAAATAAGATAAAACAATAAACATAAATAAAGTGCGAAAAACGGGAGAAGGACACATGAACTACAAAAAGTTTTTGTTGAATTACTTAAATGCTAAATTTTTTGAAAAAATGATTATTTCAATACCAACTCTGATATGTTTGATTGGAAATCCAACATGGCATTTTTTTTTATTAGTTTCTTAAAGTGTATTTGTTAATGCTCCAATTTTTTTATTCTTTTATTCTTTTATTCTTTTGTTCTTCGGAATAAAAAAGGAACAGAAATCCGTAGTAACATCAACTAGTGTTTCTATTCCCCAAAATAGAAAATTATTCCAGAGAATAGAGTTGGAACTGTAACAAAAAATAAAAGGGAAAATTCCAAAAAAGGCCCCTAAGTGCCTTCAGTTTCTCAAATAAGGGCTCGGAGTTGACATTGTTTCAAATAAGGGCCTGAAGTGGCCATAATTGTTTCAAATGAGGGTCTGACCTTGCCGGTCACCGACCGGCTAAATTTTCCGACCGATCATGGGCATTTTTGTCATTTGCCACTTTTCCTTTTTTTTTTTTCTTTTTTTTTTCTTCTGTTTCATCTTCTTCATCACATGGTGCAGCCATGTGCATGAGCACACATAGAGAGAAGGTAGGCCAAAGGAGTGTAGATATGGGAAAGGATTCAGTTTATGGCCGTAATTGAAAGCTGTTGACTTTGCTGTGCACTAGCTAAATGGATTAGCTCACAATGAGACGTCAATTGAGGGTGGCTGCGAATCAGGTTAAGTTTGTCCTGTTCAAGAGCCTTTGCCTCAGTCTGGTTTCTCAATTGCTCTGAAGTCAGAGAATTAGTCTCAATAATGCGTCGACCTTTGTGCCATTTTTGCTTTCATCTGATAAATAAATGTGGGACCTCCAGAAGAAGGGAATTTGCTTAGCTTGTAACCGTTCTAAATCAGTCCAAGATTGCTCCATCTTCAACCTTATTTCGGTTCTCATTTTATCAAATTTCAAAAAGTGATAACACTTTTTTGAAACAGCTTGTAACCGGCCAGCCACCGATGATAGAGAAGAAGATGACCAGAAAAAAGGAAAGAAAAAAAAAGAAAAAATAGTAAATAATGAAAATGCCCTTAATCACCGGAAAGTTAGGCCCTTATTTGAAACAGATATAACCACTTTAGACCCTTATTTGGAACAAGATTCACTTCAGGCCCTTATTTGAAAAAGTGATAACACTTCAGGCCCTTATTTGAAACAAAGTCAACTTCGGGCCCTTATTTGAAAAATTGAGGGCACTTGGGGTCTTTTTTTGGAATTTTCCCAAAATAAAATAAAGTAACTTCTTGTTCCCAAAAATAATTTTTGGAATAAGTCATTTTCTTTCTTTTCCTTTTGTCTTTCTTCTTCATCCTCTTCTAATAAGTTGTTGTTGCCAATTACTCCCACACACAACTTTTGACACTTCTAGTAGACTTTTCCCTACAATAAAGTAAAGAACCAAAGCCATGTCAGGCAACATCACCTTATTATTAAGCCATGAACAGACACCCCATGAGCTATGCCCGATATTAAACATGCAATTAGTCTAGGTTAAGGAATGCAAATTTCCCTAAACCTTGATAATAATCAAATTTTAAACCTAGAAGATTGAAATTAAGTTTAAAATAAACTAAACCTAATGTGCAATTCTAATCTGTTTGCAATTTCAGGGTTTTTAGCTTTTGCATTTCCATTTTTTATGGTTTCCTTCTAAATCAAGCTAGTTGCGTGCTGGAAGATAAAAAACTAGATAGAAGGCTAAAAATTGAATTTAAACATGACGTAAACAATGCAGAACGACCCGGAAACAATGCCAACTGCCAACTAGCAGAAGGGCGACCTCAGACCCCGCTTGAGGTACTCCGCAAGGCCAAGACAAGAGCCTAAGGGCCGCTATCCAGCCCATACAGGGTCTGCGGCGGGCTTTCTGTCCTCGTTTCAGTGTAAAAACGGCAGTTCGACGTCACAAATGATCAATGCACCTCCGGGCCATAAGGACCAATGAAGATCAAACTTTTTTTCTTGTCGGATTTACTCTACTCTTACTTCTAC
Organism: Corymbia calophylla; assembly: GCA_014182845.1. Classification (NCBI taxonomy): domain Eukaryota; kingdom Viridiplantae; phylum Streptophyta; class Magnoliopsida; order Myrtales; family Myrtaceae; genus Corymbia; species Corymbia calophylla. The sequence continues at coordinate 28,737,558 of CM024695.1, forward strand.
TCTCTCTTAGACTTTTATCTTATCTCTTTGTAGACTGTAGAAGTCGAACCCCATACTTGAAGTTAAATCGTCCCCATCCCAACTCTTCTAAAAATGTGAAAATTCAAATCCCCCATCTCCCTATTTTCATATAAGAAGAATGGTGGCCATTAAGACAAATCCTAGTGGTTATAAAGACCGAACTAACCCACGCCAAAGATGCAAAATAAAGCCGAATGCACACTCAATGCCCCTCACTCATCACGTTTGAAGTGTGGACGGCGGGCAATTGGACGGTATCCATATATTTAACAACCAAACACGCCTCAACATATCTACAGGCCATTGGGGCCAATGAAGGCCGACCCAAGACAATTCGAAAGTACATTTACGAGGGAAAAAAGAAAGAAAGAAAGAAAGAATTCTAAACAACCCGTATACAGCACACCGATAAATCTGGACAGTAAGTATCAGCGCACTCTTTGAGCTCGGAAACAGATTATACTAAAAACGCTTCCCCGAGCCGTGATTTAGGGTTATTTTCCATTAAAGAGGAGGCCTTTTGTCTAAAGGTTTGTACCATGCTTGGGGGTTCAGAGGAAGTCTATTGCCCCTTGGAATTAGAGGTGTATGGCTGGCCAAGGAGATCCCATCTTGGACTAATTTGGTTCAAATTCAAGGTGCCATTGTTTCCCTATTTGGTATACCTAAAAATAGCCTCATTTCGTCGTCCAATCTTTTCCTATTGAATCACCAACAGATGAGGGAGGGTTAGTGATGTGAAAATGTAAAGCAAAACGGGTGATTAGAGGGTGGCCATTATTTGGACGAATTTTGAAATTAAATGACGAGGGGCATACAAAAATGAGATACGTGAATGCGAGTCCATGCAAGGTGCAATATGCAAGTTTATGCAACATCGATGTTTTTTATTAGGGATCAAATTCTGAATGTATTTTATCCCTAATATTCTTATGAAATGCACGAATAATCAATAAGCAAAAATTTAGATGTCAATACTATGTTTAAATTGAAAGAAGAACCAGAAAAGATGACTCGCACGAAACAGAAAATCAATGGAAAAATTAACTATGTCACTCAAGTCAGAATGCAAAACATCCTTTTCCTTGAGATAAGCCTATGACCACGTTGATTTTGGCAGGGGAATTCATAAACTTGATCTAGAAGTGAGAAGACACATGCTAACTAAGAATGAGAACTCTATTGGTACCTCAGTAGCCTCTCGAATTATGCTGAAGCAAGACGGGTATTCATTTCTGCTGTGACCAATCATAAAAGTGACGCAGTTTTCTAATTGACCAATCTGCCAGAAAGTTGCATATACTGGAGCCCTTAAAGATATTGCCATCCGAAATTTGAGGAGAAAATCAACTGGTGCACAACTTTCCTTTTGGAAGAGACCGGTGTGATCACCTGGAGCGGCTGCCTTTTGTTGATTTGGCCTCAACTTGTCTTCAAAGGGACTTCAATAGAGTCAAGCTTGAAATCGACTCCAATAAATTTGCCTTCTTCGCTTATTCCTGTTTCTCCATTAAGTTTTTCCACGGACTGCACCCGTCTTCCCTTAACGGGGTGGATGCCATGCATAGACACCAGTTGAAACTGAGGAGAATCCAGCATCACGTGTCCGTAGAACGTGCCATTACGTGCTTCAACACATTCTGTACTTGGACCGAGTTCTCAGCCGGACATTTACTAATATTCAGCTTTTCCAAGGATGTTATTTCTTCTAGGCCTTCAATTTGATGGATTATTTTGCATTGTCTTATCTCTAAAACTTTCAGCAACTTCAAGTTTGAAAGATCAGGTAAACGATCGAGGTAATCACATTCAGATAGAATCAAACTTCTCAGTGAGGTCAACCGGCCAATCCCATGGAGATTCTGTATTTTGCAGTTCAATATATCTAGCCTCTTCAGGGCTTTGAGACCTTCAAGCCCTTCAATCTCTTCTATCGCAGAATGGTAGAGCTTGAACACTGATAAGTTGTTTAAGCCCTGGACAGTTGGCAATCTTTTCAATGATGAGCAATCTTGAATTGATAAAACTGACAACGTCTTGGGAAGCTCAGATACTTCTTCAAGACTCAAACCGGAAAGGAATAGCATTTTGAGCTGAGTAATACCTGTCGGCTCAAACTTCAACTTGATAATTTGCGAAAGAGACAATTCTAGTTTCGTCAGTTTAGGAAACGATATTGAGAAGGATGGTTTGTCAATCATTTGTTGCACATTGGATTCGGGCATCAGCTGTTTTGAGGGAGGTCGGCATGCCTTCGGGTCCCCATCACTTAGGCACAGCTCGTCCAATTCCTTCAAATCTTCAAGAAGGGGTATCGCTTTCATTTTTTTAGAACTCACACGCAGACAAATTAGAGAAGTGGGGAGCTTTGGCAACTCTTCAATTTCATTGCACTGAATTAAATCCAGGGTGTAAAGACCAGGGATGGTGGAGATTTCGGGGGGTAGGCTAGATATACTGGAATGCCCCAGCGTCAATGATCTCAGATGACGTAGTCCCTTGATATTACCTGGAATGGGCCCCTTCAAACTCCGACACCAGGAAGCATGTAGTCCTTCGAGCTCGGTTAGATTCCCAGTCTCCTCAGGAAATGCTCGAATGAAAGAAGAATCCATTCTCAGCACTGTCAAGCTTTCCAGATATCTTATTGAATTGGGGAGTTCAGAGATACTAGTCCCCGATATATCCAACTCCTTTAATGACCCCATTCTGCCGATAGAATCTGGAAGTTTCTTCATACGACGGCAATCCCTCAATGATAAGCGTCTTAGATTAAGCAACTCCCCCAGTGAGCTCGGGAGCTCAGTAATTTTGGCACCGTCTAATAAGAGCTCGGAGAGAGCAGTGAGGCAACTTATTGACCTGGGCAGGTGAGTCAATGGGAAGCACTTGAAGCCACTGAGAATATCAAGTTGTTTCAAATTGCCTATGGAGATGGGGATCTGCCGTACAGAAGTCCCGTCAATGAAAAGCTCTTTCAGAGCTGTCATACAACCTACTTCTACTGGCAACCCGTTCAATTGGGAGCAGAACTTCAAATTCAGGGAGACTAAACATTTCAAATGGCCAATTGAAGGATCTAGCTTCACCAAGTGAGAACATCGTTCAAGAATCAAGATTTCCAAATATTTGTAACCAGAGGAGTCAGGAGTGCACAGTAAGTCTGAACAACCTGTGAGATTCAGGACTTTCAATTTCTCCATCTGTAAAGTCAAAACAGAAACCCACACATGGTCAATTTGCAGATATTTAATTCGAGAAAGAAAATATAAAAACTACCAAAGACCAAACCACCTTGATTTTACTCCAACCTCGCCAGTCTTCCGTGACTTTGCTCCAAGACAGATCAAGAATAACCAAATTTCTTAATACAAAATTTTCTGCACTAAAATCCGGAGGACACCTTTGCCAACAGAACCACTTTAAACTTGGAAATGCACCAGTAAAATCCCCGAAAACTTTTGCATCATCCAACTTGAGAAAACTTATGGCTGGCATACTCGCAAAATTTGCAGCTGTTAACATGATTGAATCACGAGCTTCAACGTTTTCGATTCCCTACATATAAAATAAGTAACATAATAATCAGAAGCTGTAAACCAAAATACCAGTCACAAAAAAAAAAAAGGATGTGTCCTTGCCCTACATGCTAAAGAGTACACACGTGATATTATTCCTCCGGAAAATATGACAAAAAAGAAATATGTAGCCCATCTGTCAAGATGTTTGTTTTCAAACAAACTGAACCAAAAGATTTTACCTTCTCCCTGTTCATTTCCTTTAGAACCATATCCTGTGTGCAAGATCTTCTTGAACTTGGATCTCCAGATCCCTCTTGCTCAAAAATTCTTTTGCCAAGGCATCTCAGCAATCTGTGCAATCTGCAGTTCATTGTTTTCTCCAATTTTTGCCAGGGGCATTAGAATGCAACCAGAGGATGGATAACAACTGGACCACATATATGAAGCAATTCGGGCATCCACACCAGAGATAAAACATGCTATGTCCAGAAATATATCTTTTTGCTGTTGATCTAATTCTCCATAACATATATCCAGTATCTCTTCAAGGCCAACCGTAGTCTTTTGAGAACTCATCAAACGTTCTTTCATTGACTTCTCCATCTTTTTCCATTCTTGTATTGATTTACCCTGCAAAAATGAGCCGACGACTTCAAATGCTAATGGTAGTTTCTCTGTAGCATTGACAATGCGGTTTGAGAGTCCATCATAATCAGGTATGGAAGATTGCATCCTGAATGCATGCTTGCAGAAACTTTCAAAAGCTTGACTATCATCCAACTCACTAACCATGTAAGTAGAAGCCTTGTCAGAATCAAACTCTTTGAGAATTCCACTATTTTTGGAAGTCACAATTATTCGACTACCAGGACCAAACCAATGAAGCTGGTCTCCTACAATAGCATGAAGATCGGATAGCTTTTCCACGTCATCGACAACTATTAGAACTTTCATTTCACGAAATATATCCAGGAAATCTTCTATTCTTTCATCAAAAGCAGGACCTTCCTGATTTCGTTCTAGGATATCACAAATCAAATTATTTTGCAAAAACTGAATACCACGAGGATTTTGTGTGGTTTCTTTGACCTCTCCGAGAAAGCTACAACTGTTGAAACAAGAAGAGATGCGTTTGTATATAGCCTTGGCGAGAGTCGTCTTGCCAATTCCATCAGTTCCATAGATTCCAATGATGCGCACCTCATCATCGACTTCCATCTCCAGTAAGTCAGTGATTTGTTTTGCACGATCATCAATTCCAACTACATTCTGAACAGCTGCAATTGCATAATTCTTACCTGAGGTTTCCATGTCTACTGGTTGCCGTCCAGCTTCATCTTTTATTTTCTCAATGCTCTGCAAGAAAAACAGAATTTCTTCACGAAAGTATTACAGAGAAAGGAGCAAACACCACCTGATCGGCCTCTCTCGTTTATAACAGTACTTCAGTTCTACACATTTATACAAGATATTCATTTGTCATCGAACTTTTTTAGTTGATGCAAAAAAAATATTAAGGAAACTTAGCTAGTGATTTAAACTAATTAGGTGACATTAATATCTTGAAAGTTGGATCTGCTTATTACTGACCAGATATTTCAACTTTTAAGAAAACTCGATAACATCACAAAAATATCACGCTAATAAAATTAATCATGTTCTAATTTCTGAAGTGTAAATAAATTCCCAACAGCAAATGAGCATTATGGAAATAGGACAAACATCTCAAAATTCAGATGGTAGACTATTTTTAGACTCCGATTATGCAGTGATTGATATTAAGTTCATTTTATCTTCAAATACGTACAATTTTCCTTTGTTCCTTCTGTCATCATATTTCCTCACAATGTCTTGTTGCTATTTCCAGGTTCAACTAACTACATTCAATTTCCTTGCAACTAATTGCATCATATTCAATGACCACGCTATTTCTAGTGCCAAAAGTTCCAAAAGATACACTTAAGTATCCAAATCAAAGAAGAATGGAATATTTAAGTGCCAATAGTGAGAAATTCCAACTAAATTACTAACGTAACATTTTCCAACGACTTTTAAAATTGACTTGGCAATTCTTTAAAAAACAAATTACCCACATGGCAATTCTTCAAAAAAAAAAAAAAAAATTATCCATGTGGCAATTTTTTTCTAAAAAAATTGTCCTCATGGCGCTATGAAGGTGCAAAATGACTAGGCTCTCCGGCGACCCATGTAGACCACTTAAATTATTAAAAATAAGCCACGTTAAATTTCCAACTAACCCCGTTGGAGTTGACACTTAAGTGTCCCAATTTTATTTAAAAAAAGTGGTACTTAAGTATGTTTGTTTTTGCACTTAAGTGTCCATCCGTGCCTAGTTTTGGCACTTGCGGTATACTTTAGCCAACAAAAATTCTCAATTGAGATTTGAATTAACTATTCAAATAAGAGTACTATAATATTTGAGGTGTAGCAAAATTGACATAAACGACATTTACCATGTCTTCACATAGAATATTCTAAACATATTCAAAAAGCCATAATCTACTGCACTTCCCAATATCGTCAGGACATTCCTTCTTAACAATATCCTTACCCATCGACTGAATTAAATCATGCATTTGTAGGGTCCCATTCCCACTTGTTATTAAGGACTGTTAAATGAGAACTTCTATTCCTATAGTTGTGTGCAAATCGCAGTTGTCAAGGATTTCCTTGATGTATTCAATACTTTTCCCCTTAAAGAAGCAAGCAATATCAAGGACAATCTCTTTCTCTTTCTTGTTTTCATTTAATCCATCGAAGCTTGTCTTGAGAACTCAATTGATGGTTTGGTCAAGACTGTTGAAGAGTTTATGTAATGTACTTCTCCATGCATGTTCCTTCCTTCCACGTAAGAATGAGCCCAACACTTCGAGGGCTAATAGAAGACCGTCTGCATGACACAGCGCTTTATCTATGAGATCCCCTCTTATTTCAACCTCCTTATTCGGAAAGGCATGCCAACCAAAAAGATCTCATGCTTCACCAACTTCTAAAGTTCTAACTTCATACATGCAATTAATGTCATGAGAATTTAGCAAATGTTTATCTCTTGATGTAACAATGATTCTACTTCCACTGCCAAACCAATCAATTTTTCCAGCTAAAGCATTTAGTTGATACAAATGGTCGACATCATCAAGAACCAAGAGAACCTTCTTGCAATAAAATCTTTTCCATATCAAACTAATTCCTCCATCAAAACTATGTACCTTTAAATTTCCATGAGACAAGATCTCATATAGAAGCTTTTCTTGCAAAGCAACTAGACCATCGCTTTGGTTCAAAGTTTCTCTAACTTGTGCCAAAAAGCTAGAACCCTAAAATTGTCTTTCAATAGCATTGTACATGGCTTTAGCAATTGTTGTTTTCCCTATGCCTCCTGGTCCCCATAGACCTATCATGAGAACATCATCATCCGACTCTTTTTGGGACAGCAATATCAGTTCCTGAACTTGGCGATCTATTTCGACCGGATACTTAGCAACATGTAAGGGTGTATGCTCTAGATGAATTGATAATTCTTTTGTGAGGTGTTGTATGAGCTCCACTTCATCTCTATTAAGCACTCAAAAGAAGGAGAAACAGGTTTTAGAATTTCAAAGCCATGGCAGAAATTCGACTTCTAATGTCATAAGGGAAATTTCATAAGAAGATTAGCTAATAATGAGATGAAAAGAAGACACCTTCGGGTGAACCTACGCCAAGATCTGTGCTAGGAGAATTACAAAGAACCTGTCCCTAAGGACAATGATGACTCGGGTACTATAAAACGCACACGCTAATTTAAGAACAGAGATTCTTATTAACTAGACAGCAAATATCAAATTCCATGTGTGATGACCCATACCCAAGAAGCACAGAGGGACGGTCTAGTGACATGCCTTGGCAGTACATGGGCGAGACTAAGTGCATATTGCTATCTCACATCCCGGGCTAGCTAATAAGACTTAGGTTATCCACTCTATGTAACGCATTTTAAAGTCGTGAGAGCTAGAGGCTCAAAGCAGACAATATTAGTAGCAACCCCGGGTCCTCACACCAAGAATCTGCTAGTCTGAATATGTTTCTGCTTTGTGTCTTAAATCAAAAGATCAATTTGACGATATCTCTTAGTTTTTAAGTGGCGGTGTATTTTTTCTATTCATGGGTAATTGAGTTAATTATAACATCTCCAATTGGCTTATAAAATCAACATTTAGGAGTATAAAAGATGTTGACGTCTCGAATTTTGGCAAGAGTAAATATGGGCAAATAGATTCGTGAAATGTGCGAAACCCAAAGGATCAGCTGGACAATATAAGGCGTTGTGGCAGACTCGGTGGAGCTTGGTCTGGAAACCAGGCTAGACTTCCAACCAGTGGCCTGGAATGGCTATTGGCCTTGCACCCGGCCAGACAAGGCCGGAGACGATGGCTTGAATAACGCGACGGTGAACGCGCAATGGTGGTTGGGCTGCAGGTCTATGCAGGCTGAGAGAGGAGTTTTTGGTTGGATTTCTGGTGGGCACTATGGGACAGATCCAACGGTCCGTCAGATAGAGACAGTACATGTACATGTGTCCTGGGTGTGGGCACAGTAAGCGCACACCTTTCTAATTCATGCTTGCAACCAGCAAGGGGAGGGTAAAAAACGAGATACAAATGAAACATGAGATTGAGACCAGTCAAAAGAGACATCATAGAGTTCATCAAAAAGAAAAACATGCTTACCCCACATGGAAATTCCATCCACACAAGCTACCGGCGTTGAATAGAGCTTTCTTCCATTTCTTCACTTCTTCTGAATACTTCCCCAATTTGGACTCATACTTAACTATAGCTCTTCTGTAACTCTCTCGTCTTCTCTAGACTCCACTTTGTAAAATATAGGAAAAACCTTGAGGTCTCTTTGCAAATTGCACTCCATAATTTTGGCCAACTCTTCCAAGCACCAAGCTGAGGAAGCATAGTCCTTGGAGAAAATGATGATGGTGAAGCGTGACTCCTCAATCACTTTCATAAGCGCGACAATATCTGCTCTCCTTTCCTAAGCTCCTCGCTGTTCACAAAAGCGTGTATTCCTTTTTGGTCGAGAGCTGCGTGAAGATGACTCAGAAAGTTCTCAAAGACGTCCGTATCTTTGAAACTTTAATTTCTTTTCAGATTTGAAGACGAAACCATCGAAAGAGTTGATGGTTGATGTGCTTCCGCAGAAAGGTTGCCATCTGATCAGGGTTGCCAACTCTAACCTCTCATAGATGCATTTCTTTGTTCTGGGACTTTCTCGAAACGCGGGGCCCAGATCAGGCCCCGGCTACCGTGGGGGCCATTTTTCATTAGTTTAGGAGCCCCACGCTGACCAATCATCCCAATTTGGAATTTCCTTTTTCCTTAGGGCTCATATTATAAATGAATTGTTTCCAGGCCGACCTTGGACCTCCGCTCGGATCAACCATGCGGTGCAGCCATGTATAACCTCATGGAAATTGACATGCGGCTCATTCGAGGGTTGCCATCAACATCGAAAGAAACCCCTTAATTTAAGTCCCTGGATGGATGGTTTACGTATCTAGCTCAATGTTCTTGCACAACAATCAAATCGAGGGTCCAGAGAAGAATTGACCATTTAATCTTGTAAACTATCCGAGAATTAAATTGGAGAATCTTGAAACCATCATGTTTAAATAGAGAGACAAGAACAGGCTGGGGGCAATTATGTAGGTGAAGTGGTTAGATTTTGCAAGCTATTCCAATCTCCTTTGATGTGATTAGTCCATCCTCATGAAAAAAGCAAACTCACTTCAACCTTTGGGCCATAATTTGATTAAGCAACATTACCAGAAAACAAAAAAAAGGAAGGGGGGGGATAAAATATTCAGCAAGGATAAAAAAAATATTAAAACCAAGCCAGATTTTCCCGGCTCCAACCTAAAAGGGGATAACCAAAAAAGAGAGTTCGTAGACCTCGCCTGATCCTCGATCGATGGGGTAGGTAAAAGAAAACACTTAATTTAAAAAAAAAAACTTTACTTTAAGTTCAATCTCAATTATATTCCGAACCTTTCTTTATATCAAAAAAAAAAAAATGGCGAACTTTCACAATGGTTTCAAATTTGCCCAACATAAAAAAATAACAACTTATTTTTTTGAAATTATTACCATTGGGATCAATTAGAAATTCATTATCAAATTCTACATTTTTATCAACACTCACTTTTGCATGAAACAACATAATAAGAGCATGTTTGGTAACTGACCAAATAGTATATGATTCTATTCTTTTATTCCCCATAATAAATAAAAAAAAGAACATAAATCAATTCAGTAAATTTTTTGTTTCCAAGAATAAATTTAGAATAGAATTAAGAAATAATAAAAAAATTTATTTCTTTATTTTCAGGAATAACTCAGAATTAAGCCAACCCATTTTTCTCTTTTCTTTTTTTTTCTTTTTCCTTCTTTTTTCTTCTTCCTCTCAATCGGTCACTAGCTGCCACCCGCCAACAACCAACTAGCCTGTTGGCAACCAAGTGGTTGTCGACCACGAGGAAGGAGGAAGTAGAAGAAAAATGAAAAAAATAAAAAAGAGAAAAATACAATAAAAGTATTGAAAAATTAAAAGAAAAAAATTAAGAATTATACCAAACGCATTTCTATTCGGGAATGAAATTTTTGGTAATTATCGACGCCTTCAAACGCTAGGAATCTCGTCTAAGAAACAGAATAAAAATTTATTTTCAAAGAGAAATTATTCTAAAAAAATAGAATAATTATCAAACGGACCTTAAGAAATCAATGTCATAGTGAAAGTTGGTGATCTAAGTTGGATGCAAAATTGACATTCATTGAAAAATTGGGGATTTTTTAATAAATTAGATCAAAAGATAAATGAGACATTATTTAAATACAGTCGGTGGTCGATCACGTTATTCTAAAAAGGCGCCAGGTGATCCCCGTGGAGGAACTTTTAAATCTTGCCTAAAGGTAAAGAAAAAGAACTTACATAAAAACGGGTAGAACTTACGTAAATCTTGCCTAGTCGCTATGGGTCCCTTTCATCGACTTCTCGTGGACCCAATCTCCTATCGAGTATGACATTTGGTTAAGTCGCGCGCGTGGGTGTATGCTCTCCCCACGCGCGCGCGCGTGGCGCGTGAGTAGTGAGCGAAGAGGGAGAGACGTCGGGTAATGAGGACAAGAAATGACAATGGCAGTGGGCGGCGGACAGCAAAAGAGGATAAGGACGAAAGAGAAAGGGGGAAAAAAGAGAGGCTCCACCAGAATTAAATTAAATTAAATTAAAATATATTTTATTTTTATGGTGGAGCCCACATTTCAATAAAGTGAGTGGTGGACAGCAATAGAGGGTAAGGAGACAAGGAAAAAGCCGAAAAGAGTGGCTCCACCGGATTAAATTAAATTAAAATATATTTGATTTTTATAGTGGAGCCTACATTTTTGAATAAAGAGAAATACTTCAATCAAAACAATGGACTGGATCTATAAATTGACCGACATTCTAATAAGGTTAGAAAATGGAAAGAAAATTCAATTTTTCACTGGAAATACAATACAAAAGTTCCCTCAATAAGGAGTGATCAATATTAGATCCTAATGAATTTTTCTCATAAATCATGCCGAAATCATGATTTCGTCAATTAAATTTTTATTACATAGCCCAACTAACCTTATGAATTATGCCATGTAGAATTCAAAATTTAATTAAATGACCTAATTATCTGTTCAATTTGATGGTGTAAATGATTGAATATGTATCTTGCGTGTAATTCACACCGAGAGTTTCATTCCTTGACTATCGGCACATGGTTTTGTACCATTCAGAAGTAATGAAGTTTTTCTCCTTGTCAAGGTCAAGTTATCTAAAGTGGGTCTTTTTGGAATTTGTCGAAGTCTTCAAGCATCATTTATTTATTGATTAAATTATTTCCTTTGCGTACAAAGTGAGTTAGGAACTAGCTTTTCGGGAAAATTACTTCTCGCCCTCAGTGATTTTTGTGGATTTCCTAACTTGCCATCCAAACATGTTGGTTAATCTTCTACCGAACTTATTCAAAGCAAACAGCCAAGTAGAAAGAAGTCCCTTTTTTTTTTTTTTTTTTTTTTTTCTCGATGGGCTTTAACTATCAAATCTGCCAACTGATTCGCCTCTCATTGACGTTGGGTTAAGTGAATGAATTTGAGATGGGCCAGTTTCCTCTTGCAATCTTCAATCGAGGCCTTCACGTCCCATGTGCTTTGGTCAGCTTGCCTCTTTGCATCTCAAGAAATTCATGTTCATTACGAGTGCGTTCTAAGCTTGATTCTGGTCGACGGGATTGGAAGACGTGGGCATTTTGTGCTTTCCAACAAGTTCCTCAATAGAAGGTAGCTCTGTGCTTCATTCAATACATTGCATGACCCATTTATCGATTGTGATAATGTTCCGATTTGAAATATGACTCTGTAGTCTCGAATCCCATCGTATGGCTGCTGTCCAGTGATAAAAGGGAAAGATGTGCTCTATTGTTTCTGGAGCTTGGTGAAATGGAGGGCACATGGGATTAGCTAAGATTTTTAAATTGAAGAGATTCTTTCTTATGGGTATAGCGTTTTGGCATACGCTCCACAAAAAGATACGAATTTAGGGATATGAATTTGGGGGAGGGTGTTAAATTTCCAGATTTTCGTCCAAGTGTTCTGGGCGTCTGATAGAATGATGGGGCTTGGTATCTTTGTTGCTGCTAGTTCGTTTGAGGGAGAATTGCCAAAAAAGTCAAACCTATTGAGGTTGTCTTGGTCGATCCCTAAACCTTTTTTTTTTTGGCCGATTCAGATCCTAAACCTTTTGTGATTGTGTCAATTGAGTCCATCCGGCCAAATTTGGCCGGCCGGGGCTGGCGTGGACACCGGCCGGCGCCGGCGGCAATTTTTTATTAATTTTTTAATAATTTTTGATTTTTAATAATTTTTTTGATTTTTTTATTGTTTTTTTAATTTTTTCTGTTTCTTTTCTTTTCTTTTTTTTTTTTCTCCCCTCCCCTCCCCCCCCCCGCCGGCAGTGGCCTGGCCGTCGGTGCCGACGAGGCTGCTAGGCCACCTTCGGCCACCGCGCGAGGGCGCGAAGCCCTCGCCGGGCGACCTCGCCTGCACTGGGGCCGCCGGCGGCGGGTCGCGGCCCGGCCGCCCAGATCCGGGCGGCCGGCCCGGCGAGGCGGCTTCGCCCGGATCCGGGCGAGGCCGGCCTCGGCGAGGCCGCTCCGCCTGAATCCGGGCGGCGCCGGCCATGGGCGAGCGGCCTCGCCCGTGGCGCCGAGGCCGTAGGCGGGCTCGGGCGAAGGTCGCCATGGCCTCGCGGCGCGGGGCGAGGCCGCCCCGGGCGAGGCCGGCCTCGGCTAGGCCGCTCGCCCGGATCGGGCGGCGCCGCCTCGCGAGGCCGCTTCGCCCAGATCTGAGGCTGCGCCGGGCCGCGCCATGGCCCGGCCGCGGCGGCGGCGGCCTCGCCCGCGGCCGAGGCCATGGCGGGCTCGGGCGAGGTCGCCATGGCCTCCCGGCCGCGGGCGAGGCCGCCGCCCGCGGCCAGGCCATGGCGAGGCCGCCTCGCCGCGGCCCCGTGCCTCGCCCGGTCCGGGCGAGGCCGCCGGCGAGGGTGGCCGTCCCGACGGGGCCGCGACCCTCGGCGGCCGCCCGGCGAGGGCCGCGGCCCTCGTGCGTGGCCGGCAGCCTCGTCGGAGCTGGCCGCCCACTGCCGCCGGCGGTGGGGGGAGGGGAGGGAGAGAAAAAAAAAAAAAGAAAAAAACAGAAAAATTAAAAAAACAATAAAAAATTCGGAAAAAATAAAAAAAAAATTCGGAAAATAATAAAAAATTGTCGCCGCGCCGGCGGCGTCCACGTCGGCTTCCGGCCGGCCAAATTTGGCCGGATGGACTCAATTGGCACAAACACAAAAGGTTTAGGACTGAATCGGTCAAAAAAAAGGTTTAGGGACCGACCAAGACAACCCCAATAGGTTTAGGACTTTTTGGCAATTCACCCTTCGTTTGAGTATAGCTTGTTACTTGCACTTTTAACCGAGTTGATTCCGGACTAATTCCAAGTCCATGCCCGCCTATCGTCTTCTTCGAAGTTCGCGGATATTTCATGTTCGGATGTTCGCAAACTTTGCTCTAGTTAATGAAAGTACCAGATGTGCACGGAAGAGATGAGTTAGAACAACAACAAAAAATTGAAAGTTCTAGTATTTTCGAACAAAAAAAAACTAATTGAAAGTCTTATGGTGATTTTCGAAAAGATTTCCCATCACAATGTTAAGAAAACAAGTTAGCATTGTATGCAATGATTTTTAATGAATTCTTATTTTCAATTGAGTAAAATTGAATTATAGCTTATTAAGTTTATGCGTATAAGTTACACCGTACAAAACATTAGCTTTATAAAAAAAAAAAACTGAGTAAATTGAATAATGAAAAGATAAAATAAGAAATTATTCAACTAAAAATACATATTTACAGTTTATGCAGCCTTTCTTGCTATTGTCAAATATGCTAAACATATGCTTATAATGAATTGAATAACTGAAAAACCAGAAAACATAATTTATAAAATAGTATGCATGCGCGCGCGTTTGTATATATATATTTCTATTAAATTTCTCTTAATTTAAATAAAAAATATTTCCTACAAGAAAATTTATTTAAGTAAGATAAAATTAAATTAAATTAGTTTACAACAGATTAGCAGAGATTAAATATTTCAGAAACTCTTGAATTTTAACTAATTTGATGCAAGTAGTTTAACTCAGTGTATAAAGGAATTTCTTTTCATGAATTCAATTAACAAAGCTAAAGATACATGTTGTTTGGTCGGTAAACTATCAATAATTTAATAGCTTAATTTGTTCAAGCGATTTCATTCAATATAATATAGAAACATTATACTTAATTAAAAAAATTCACTTATTTTAGAAAAGAATTGCAGAAACTTAAAAATTATATACTATTTCACTTTAAGGTTACAATAAAGTAAATAAAGAATGAATAAAAGCTGTATATTTATAACATGAATTTTTTTGTTTGGTTAAGTAGTTCTGAAATCCATTTACATGAAATTTACAATAAAATTATAAAGTCAAAAGACTTGAGAACTAAAAATACTTTAACATGTCGCATTATGATTCATAGAAATTCATATATATCTAAAAAGTAGATTTTTTTCGTTGAAAGGAAATTTCCTTCATTTTCCATAATCAAACATGAGAGAAATATAGAAAACTTTCAAGCAAAGCAAATTCTAAAAGAGCTGTAAAACAAAACAAAATCCATAAAACAAAAAAGTATAGCTTGTGGCTATAAACATGCTCTCATCTCAAAAGACCAAATTTGTTATAACATCAAAAAAACAATTGGTGGCCGATCACCAAAACCGTCACTAATGGACACATGTTGAGATTTTGCCCTCTAGAAACTATGGCTTATAGTACGTGCCTAGATTTGGCATTCTTAACTCCATTGCCATATGGAGACAGCGATAACTATATATTGGACCACCACGGATCAAACAACTCCAAGGGCGCGTATGGTAACTATTCTGTTTCTATTTCTGGAATAGATTTATATTCCAGACGTATTTTTGGAATAGAAATCCGTTTGATAAAAAAATTTACTTTTTTATTTCTAAAACAAATTTCTATTCCATAAATAGATTTGGAATAGAAATCGAAAACAAAAAAATTTTACTTTTCTATTTCTGGAATAGAAATCAGAAATTGTTTCTCTCTTTCTTCTTCGCACCCGCTCACCACCATCGCCGCCCACCGCCAGCAGCCAGGCGCTGCCGCCGGTTGCCAGTCGCCGCCGCCGCCGCCGTTCCTCCCATTACCGCCTCCACTTGGGAAATTGAAATTTTTTTGATTATCAAACGAATTTCTATTCCAATAGTAGAAATTTTTTGTCGTTATTAAATGTGTTTTTTGGCTTAGAAACTCATCCAGAAATAGAAATAGAAAAATTTATTTCTCTTCCGTAAATCAATTTCTGGCTAGAAATGTTATCATTTGCGCCCTAACAAACTCTCATAACTAGATTTAGATCGAGAGAGAAGCTTGTAGATTTAGACCTACACCTAAATTAGAAGAGAAAAGCTTCTATCGAATCTTGGAGAAGTCATGGAGCCATGTCTTGGGCATCCTGCTGGCTAAACCTGTGATGACGGTCTCACAAAGTTTTCAATTGCAAGTAGATTTACTCAACACATCGCTCAACAAAGAACAAAAGAAAACTCCCAAATTAGATTGGAAGAGGACAAAAAGGGAAATCAAAACCTAAAAATAAAAAGCAAAGCAAAGTAGGATCTCAGCTTGAAAAATTGAAGCTAGTAGCTTGCAAGTGAAGTTTCTTTGAGGGAGGGTTTCTTTAGGAAAGAGAGGTTGCCAACAAAGAGACCAGGGTTTTGAGAGAGAGCTCACGATGAGGTTCTTCAGTCAATCATGAGCAAACATAGTAGAATTAAAAAAGGGATATTAGCACAAAGAGTCACTAAATTTTAGTTATATGTGCAATGTCATTCTTAGAATTTCAATTTGGGCAACGTGGTTCCTGAACTTTGGCTCAATATGTGATGTCGTCTTTGAATTTTTGATTTGTGTAATGTAGTCCTTGAAATTTGGTTTAATGTGTAATGCCATATTTGAACTTTTACTTATTCAATAATCCCTAAACTATTGTTAAGGCTAAGTGTAGTCCTTCCTTTCATCTCATTTTCACAGTGTAAGAACTATTTTGAACATTTATCAATAGTTTAGGGACCATATTGAACGACTTAGATATTTAGAGAAGACATTGCATGTATGGGCTATAATTCAGGGATTATATTGAATAAATTAAAGGCTGAGGAATGACATTGCAGATTGGACCAAACTTTAGAACCATCGTGTCATTTTCTCATTAAAATAGGCATCTTATATTAGAAAAAAATCAATTGGTAACTTTAAATTGAATTTAGTTTAATAGTCTAGTACATTAAATCAATCAAATAAACAAAGAAATCACTCAATTTAAACAATAATAAAATTAGCCACTTTTAGATATCTTAAATATGGGTTATTTTATTTCCTATTAATTTAATATTATATATAATTTCATATAGTTTTGGAAATGAGTGATTTATTGTGTTACTATTCATGTGTTTACTTTTACTTTTAACATCCATTAATCATCAAATAAGGATAATAAAAGTAGTTGTGAGTTTTAACTTAGTCATTAAAAAAATTGAGCTGAAGAATATATCACTAAACAAAGATGTCCATATTCTAAATAAAAACAAACTGAACAAGATGCTGATATATTTTGAACTCAACTTTTCTAATTTTCTATCATGTATGCATTCTTTCTAAATTTTAATTGTAAAAACTTTCATGTTGCTACGTTTAACTTTAAGCATTTTCCAAATTTTTAAATGCGTGATTTTACAACAACAAAAATTAGTATTTTTGAACATACATAGGTCCAACACATTTGTAGAAATAACATAAGTTGCAACATTATTGCTATCACAAGCGACAACAATTATGCTAACACAAATAAGAATAACATGCAAAATTATCAATACATATTGACAAGATACATATGTCAACAATTGGGAGAAAGTTTAGATAGTGCTTGCCACATGAGAATTCACTTGACCTCTATACTTTCACTTGGCACAATTATGCCAATGTTGACACTTGAATTTCGCCGACGAGTTCATCATGTATCTTCCAAAGAAAATCATATTGGGAATCAAGTTCGCCGGTAATGGTAGGAGTTGACCCCAATGAAAAACAGCCAATTTATATGACCCTGTAACTACTTATTCTCACCGTGTTCCTTCTATAAGTATAGAGTATGAGTATAACATGAGTATAACAGCTCATTAATAGCCATGGTTCATTTTGTGTAGGCCACCCGTGCTTCTTGTCAAGATTAGCAATCGAATTGCGCCAATATATGCGGAATTCAACCCCTAATCGAAAACACGTATGTTACGTCGTTTTACGCCCATTTTTTCCGCTGTGTTTCTTCTACATCTTAAGCTTGGGATATCGTAGTATTAAAATCCCGGACCCGACGGCTAAAATTTTGGTCAATGGCAGCTCCAGATAGTCTTGACCGCCCCGGTTCACACTTGATCTCAAACTCCTCTCCTGGAATTTTGGCCTGTCTTTCCCTGAAGGCTTAAAAGAACCTGGAGAATTGCAAACCAGTTGTCACAATGAGCGTCTTCGAGTGCGTTTTCCAACGATATTGGCCTGTGCGTTAGCTCTAAGTGTCGCTTCCCAGGTTTGCCATTTCCCGAGCTGATGTCGGCTGATCCATCTGCAGGCCCCTGGACGAAAACCTGTGATGTATGGCCTCCACAAGTGGGTTTATCAATGTCCGTTGGGCGTGAAATTTTTATGAAAGCTAGATTGACGTGTTGAATACCTCCCATCAAAATTTCAGCCTAATCGAACAAACACAAGCGCTTACTTGCTGTTTCTGCACGACTGCGCGGTGTGTCACAAGTTGCATATCTTCCAGTTTCGGCCCTCTAATCACCCACTTAATCCTCCATTTTTTGCACACCATAACTATAAAGCTTCATATAACCAGCATCCTCTAGTCCAAATTAGGCTAGAAATTGAGCTAAAAAGAACTGAAAATGAACTAGAGAAAGAGAGACCAAACCAAGTGGTATGCAGCAGGAACGAACTCTCCCTCGGTGTAGTGCAGCCAGTTCTTGCAGGTGTCAAATCTGAGGAGTTGCAGATGGAAGTTGAGCTTAAAATGAAGTGCTCGCGGCTGTCAGTGGCTAGAAGTCAAGGGGCTTCCATAGATAGTTTTAGCAAAGAGAAAAGACCAGACTTCGCTGAAAATTTGCAAAAAAAGGCAGGAGTGTTTTTGCTGAAAGAATGGGGGAAAAGGTAAAAATGCGGAAGGAAAATGAAGGGGGAACCTAGTGAGATATCAGGGACAAGGGGGCTCTTGGATTTTGGCCGGGGGCTTTCACAGAGAGAGAACGAAAAAGAGAAGTGAGAAGCAGTTCTCTGGACATCTTACTCTTCTCCAAAAGGATCCTCTAGAGCTTGAAGGTAAAAGTTGGAGAGCTGGGTGACGGCAAACTGTGGTCAATGGAGAGAGCAAAGTGAGGACAAACCAGACCAAAAAACCAATTTCATCTCAGAGAGTTCTAGGGTGACGTGTCGGAAGAAAAAGAAACAGAATCCAAAGTTCACAACCTTCGAGACAAAACTAGCCAAAACCTTCAACTAGAGAGTTAAAGTAGACTCAAATATCTTTCCAACCATAGTCGCACGTCCCAAATGAAGATCGGGAAGGCCTCCTAGAGCCCCCCAAAAGAACACCCTATTCCGCGGGTCAGGGCAGAGTCTGAAATTATGAAATTTTGGTACTGGGAGGATGGTCGTGAGCCGGGAAAAGAGTGACATTTTGAGAAAAATGGAGGAAGATCGATGCAAACCTATACTTTATAGTTAAACAGGGATGCATAAAGTTGGTGTAGGTTCAAAGGAATAGATAAAAGAGGTCCTGGAGCAGGCTTTCGTATGCTAACAAAAGACCTTCGTGGTAAGCTTTCTTCCTCGCGGTCTCCTTTCCCAGAGTTTTTATATTTTTGGTCATACCTTTCCTAGAGTTGAGGCGGCCAATTTTGTGCGACTTTGTATGGCAACTTCTCGGTTCCTTTGGCCAAGTACTGCGTGATAAAACCACTAGTAGTCAAGGTTATGGTATTGACTCAGCTTCTAGGAGAAATTGAAGAGAATAATTTGTTGAAAAATGAATGAAAAAGGGCAGAGAGCCAGTGGTGTTTGCTGGGTATATGCATGACCGATGGAATTCCTCTTTGTTGCAAATTTAAATGTGTAATTTGGTCTTGCAAGTTGATCTTTAGGCATGTTTCATTCATGAAGAGAGGCCTATGAGTTGAAACCTTTGTGTGTAACTCTCTGAACTCGTTGGTTTAGTTGTGCGTTCTGGGCGTTTGTGGAAATGCCTGCAACAGTCTTCGCAGTGCATGCGCCCTGGACTGATTCACACTGGGTCATGACTGGTACACGGCTGGCCAGTGTGAATCATGCATGTCCGCCACTTGGAGAGGTTGGTTTGATGTGTGTCGTTGATCACTCTACGAGAAGTTTGCTGTATTTGACAGTATATAGTACATGATTTCATTTGGGTTGAGTGAATCTTTCTTAGAATCTTTAATATTTATATATAAGGACGTCAATCTGGGCATGCACAGGTCTGGCCGTTCTGGGTTCAAACCCACTTGCAGGAACAGTCAAACCCGTGAGTTGAAGGGGATTTTTAGCGCGATATGGTGATTTTGTGATCTTTATTGAGTGTTTTATTCTCCTGGTGCATTTCTATAGCATTGTTTCTTTATTTCTTCTTAAGATCATCTCAAGGTCGAGATCGAAGGAACAAACACAGCTTGGAGAAACTATTCTGGCTAAACAAATGCACACCAAATGTTCGACAGAATGTCCAAACCAAGTTTCAATTTTGAAAAGATTGATTCGAACTTGATAAATGTGATATTCATGTTCTGAGTTGATCCATGTTCATTTAAATCAAGCATAGTTCAGTTTAAAGAGTTAATTTCTTTTATAAAAATATATACAAAGTGAAAAACCTAAAATTTTTCCAAAAATGTATGATAGTGTTAAATTAGGGTGGAAATGAAGATTTTGGATCTTTCCTAGATTTTAAAAGTCATTTTCCTAATTTAGTGCCTTTTTTTGGTGTTTTATGGGTTAGAATAATCAATTTCATAAATAATTCATTTTGCGTAGATTAGAATTATTTAGAGTAATTTCATGCATTTAAAGTAATCCTGTGCACATTTAAATTCTCATATATCTCATAGGGATCCTATCTTCAGGCTCTATAAAAGGTCATGTATATTCTTTGCCCGACAAGCATTGGGACAAGCTTAGTATCATAATAAACCCTTAAAGAACGTCGCATGGACACATAGTAGCAACTTGAAAGACCTTTAGGACTTATAATTGATAAATAGCTGTTTTGATTAGTTAGATGAACATCTCAAGTTAGGGGTACTAAAATGGCTAACTAAACTATTTGTGTAATGAAATCCTCAAGTCTAATTAATCTTTGTTTATGTAGGAAGCGAGACAAACTTTCATGTCTCACTAGGTTTCTAACTGATACTGAAATGCTAGTGACGACTCTCGTTTCATATAGAATCATTTAAGATTAATTCAAACTTTAAAAAAATCCAAAGGTTTGGGGGAGCCTACAAATAATAGAGAACGGTTGGCCTACCTTTTGGGCATTACCTCCAAATCTCTTCCCAAACACTCTAAAATGAAAATAGAATCATATTTGTCAAAAAGCTAATAGTACTCAAACTCTTTATTCTACTATGTGTATTTTAGTAAAAAGAAAATGCTACAAAAAATCCCAAACTTTCCCCAGTGTGACAAATTTATTTTAAACTTTTTTTGGGCAAAAGAACAACGCAAGTGTCAAAACTTAACAC
The DNA here is from genome assembly GCA_014182845.1 of Corymbia calophylla. Taxonomy (NCBI): domain Eukaryota; kingdom Viridiplantae; phylum Streptophyta; class Magnoliopsida; order Myrtales; family Myrtaceae; genus Corymbia; species Corymbia calophylla. Next base: position 28,758,637 of record CM024695.1, read on the forward strand.
GGGAGACACTTAAGTGTCAAAAGTTACGAAATATATACTTAAGTACTTTTTTTTAAAATTAGGACATTTAAGTATCAAGTTCGGCAAAAGATGCCAGCAATCCAACGTGGCTTATTTTAATAGTATAACCCGCCTATAAGGCTTGCCAAAAAATTGAATTAGCAAAGACTTAGTCCTTTTGGCGTTGACATAGATTTTAATATAAAAATTAATTAAATAATAAAAAGACTAATTTTAAAAAAAAGGTGAATAGGTTAGGTGAGGGTCATGTCGCCACTGCCCCACCATTGCCAGGAAGGGGCGAGGGTTGGCTGTGGTTATGGTCGGCGACCTTGGTCGACCGATGGCGAGGGTCTATAGGCCCTCGCCCAAATTTGGGGCAAGGGTCGCGGCCCTCCCCCAGATCCAGTGAGGATCACTAGCCCTTGCCTAGCCAGGCCAAGGGTTATTGGCCGCTGGCTATGGCTAGGTCAACCCCGCTATAGCCAGCGATCAGTTAGGCTCTCACCATTGATTGGCCGGGTCGATGGCCACTGAATAGGGCCCAGTGACCCCGGCCAACTCTTGCCCACCATTGCGGGCCTTTTTTGGTGATGGTAAGGCAGTGGCAAGGGTTGCACGGCTCTCACCCCAAATAGTTCACATTTTCGAAATATTTTTAAAATTTTTTAATCAAGTTTTGGGGTTTTTGGCTAATATGGCACTATTTTTAAAAAAAAATTGCCACGCATATAATCTTTTTTAAAAGAATTACCACTTCAACAAATAAAGTCATAGGAAAATGCCACGTATGCATTTTGACTAGATTTTTTCGCCATTGGCATTAATTGATCAATTTTGCTCAAATTTTGGCACTTAAGGGTGCGTTTGGTAACGATTCTACTCCGGGAAACAATATATGATCAGAAATTATTATTTTTTATTCTGCTCTTGAGAACAAATTCGAGTATTTAAGATATTTGATAAACTATTTAAAATTTTTACGGGGGAACATAAATGCGTTTAATAAAAATTGCTGATCTTTTGATTCTTTTAATTTTTAATACTTTTTGTTATAATTTTCTTTTTTTTTTTTTTTCTTTTTTTTTTTTTTTTTCTTTTTCTCCCCTTCTTCCTCTTGGCGCCACCCTTGGGCCGCCACCAGCAAACGGCCGGCGGCGGCCCAGGGGCGGCAATAGGGCAATGATGGGGTGGGAGGAGGAAGAGGAAGAAGAAGAAGAAAGGGAAGGGAAAAAGAAAAAGAAAAAGAAAAAAGAGAGAAAAAATAATAATTCTCAAAATTATTCCGGGAGCAAGAAACAACTTTTCTTTGCTTCTTGATTCTACTCAAATATATTTCCCGGAACAAATTTGTTGGGGACAAAAATTTACCAAACGCATTTACATTTCCAAATATGCTTCGAGAACAAAAGAACGAATTAGTTGTTCTCGGGAGAATTACCAAATAGAGGCTAGGTATACATTTCTGAACTTTTGGTACTTAAGTATCTCCTCATATCAAGTTTTGGCTCTCCAGGTGTTCGACACTCCTTTTTTTATGACATAAAAACTCCAAACTTGTATCCATGTGACACATTTAATCCAAAAAAATTTTGTGACATCAAAAACTTCAAATTTTGCCAATTGTGACACGTTTATTCCAAACTTTTTTTATAACATCAAAAACCTCAAACTTATACTCATGTGACACATTTACCCAAAACTCTTTAGCCAAAGGGCATTTTCGTTTTTTAATTTTTAATTTTTTCTTTTCCTCTCCTTTTTCAGTTTTTTCCTTTTCCTTTTCTCACTTCCCTCCACTGGCAAGTCGTCAGCTTCCCTCCGCCTTGGCTGGCGGAGGAAAGGAAGGAGAAGAAATTTTTTTTTTTGGTGAAAGTGTCATTAGGCTAAAGAGTTTGAGGTAAATGTGTCAAATGAGCCAAGGCAGAGGGAAGGAAGGAGAAGAAAAAAAAAATTATGAAAGTGTTGTTAGGCTAAAGAGTTTGGGGTAAATGTTTCAAATGAGTATAAATTTGGGGTTTTTGATATTACAAAAAGAAAGTTTAGGGTAAATGTGTCACAATTGGTAAAGTTTGAGGTTTTTAGTGTTACAGAAAAAAAAAAATTGGGATAAATGTGTTATACTAGGTAAAGTTTAGGATTTGTAATGGTATTTTCCCTCTAGTAAATTTTAAGTTCAAACTTTCTGGCCGCATTTTGCATGTCCAAATGGCGAACAATCCCAAATATTATACATGTAAAAAATTATTTGACATAAATTACCAATACTACAATTTGGTAAATTAGGCTCATGCACATGGGATTCTCTCTTCAAATTAATAAAAAGATTGCTTTAGATGAATACGAAAGTATTTGAGTCAGTAAATTGAAACTTTATATCTGATCATAGCATTCCTTTGTCTGTCCCTATATCCGTCTCAGAAAGGATAAGAAAAGGAAAAGAAAAGCTGCACACCATTGATATCAATTTCACAGTTTTGAGTTCAGCGCATCAAATTTCCATCGTTGGTTAGGCCACCCTGAGAAGGCTCAGAAACATGCTGTGACAGAAGACGAGCAGTGTCTTTCCACCATGAGATCTCTCTGTCTTTCTCAGATAGCTTCTGCTCCAAAAGCCCTAAAGATGCTTCAAGCTCTTTGATTCGTTCTTGCAGTCTCGTTTCCAACAGCTCATGCAACCTCCTCTCGAGTTCCATAGGGGGAGCACCGCCCTGAACTTCGGTCACTTTATCTTCGGGGTTCAATACTTCCCCAAAACTCATGCTAGAGCCACTTGCTGAAGCAGATTCCTTGGGTGCAACCTGCTATACCGAGTTTATAGATCATAAGCTCTAACATTCAGATGAAGAGATAATCATCAACCAAACTCAAGCTACTGTAGCTAAAATTTATCCCAAAAAGGGATCTGACTTCGAGCAGATCCTTGTGTTACTTTTGTTTTGACAACCAAATGAAAAGAGAACGTACTCCTTCAAAGGCATCCACATAATTAATGAAAAGAAAGAACTGGAGATGATTGTTCCCCATCAATGACCTTGAACTGAAGGTTCAGCTATAACAGCAACACATGCATCAAAGAGAGCCTTTTTTGGACTTATGAAAAGGCATAAGCGAGCAGAGTACTGAACACTGTGGATTCTGGAGTTCCTCCTTCATGTCCAGGGACAGAGAAAGCAATCATATTTCAGACATGAGAAGACAGCAAGAACGTGGAATATTAGAGAGCAAACAATGCATAAATTTACATTTGTTTGAAAATCCTTCGGCAGTTTCCATTGCCACTCTTCTACAGGCACACAGAAGAACATTTTTGCTCACAAAAATTGAGTGTTACCACAAGGAATGACCATAACATTGACCAACAATCTTTGTAGAAAACACTAGCCCCGCACATAATAACCAGAAAGATGCATTTATTTTTTCTCCTCTTTTTCCCTTTCGCAATAGCACCCAGGAGACACTGAGTGTGTGGATTGACAAGGAGGTTGGAAACAGGACAGGAGTTCAGTCATGCGTATATAATTAGCAGAACCAAAACAAACCAAAATGTAACAGAAAAGCCGATGCCTATAACTGGTTCTCTTTACTCTGATAGAGAGCAAAACTGTTTGCATTTGACTAGAGAACAAATACAAATAAAAGAGAACTTGTGATGAAGAAAGTTCCCATGCTTTTTGTCCTAAACACTAAAAGGCCTGAACAGATGAGTAGATAGCAACGACACGGCAATGAAAAATCAGGAATGCAAATGAAGTGAAAATCTGACTGCCATGTGGAGTTCAATCTGACCAAAATAAAGGAAAAACTGTGAAACATGCAGAATTAGAATAAACCAAAGCTCGGAAACTTTTCTCCATTTGAAACCTTCAGACATTGAGACTCCACTGCAGCATACGTTAACACTAATGCATGCACAATTGAATCGATACTAAATGATAGCTCCCATGCCAGCCTTCCACGGAACAAGTGAAGGAAACTTTAATTGAGGGTGGTTTACATTTCCAAGCCATCCAAAATAACTGATTCACTATCATTGTTTTGACAGTGAGAGTACACAAAATTCTGCAACCAATTCCATGCACAGGTAGAAAACCTTGTTGTTCCTTGGAGAGCCCCCTACATCCAGGAATCACACAGAAGATCAGAAGACATAGAAGCTTACCTTTATCATTTCCTGATATGATTGCTTGGAAGAGGTTTCAGCATCCAACTGAAGCTGCAAGTGCTCTAACTCGGCTTCTAATTCTGCTTCCAGTTCTTCAATCCCCTCCCCAGGTTCTTGTCTAGACTCACATCCACTGGACCGATTACATTGCATCTGTCTATGTTGTTCTAGCAAAAGAGATGGCGTTCTATGGGATTGCTCTGAAAGGTGGCTGCCGCAGTTCAAGACTTCATTTATATCAGTCAAACAAGAGGCAACACTCTCCGTCAACTCAAATGGTTCATGGGAAGAATTTTCTTTGACATTCTGAAGAAAAAGTTCCATTTCTTTCCGCAAATCCTTCATTTTGTTGAGTTCATTCTTACTCGCAGCAATCAGATACAAAAGACTCCCTGCAACTCCCAGGTTGAACGCATTCTCTTTTCTATATTGTCCTGGATAGAGGAGCATGCAAGCAACAATCACTCATTTAAAGAATACTTCATTTAATAGTGACAAAAGCAGGAGCATGCAAGCAACAATCACTCATTTAAAGAATCCTTCATTTAATAGTGACGAAAGCAGAGCATATTTTCATGGGAGCGTATGAAAGATGTTATATATCACTTATTATGTTCCACTAACATGCACATCCCTGGCTAGAATGGTGAATCAAATTGCTTTAAGAATATATATTCCTACTTGAGTAACCAGTTTTTGTCCATACGGACATGGCTGGTACACATTATAAAGAGAAAAAGGAGAAATTAATGTCAGATCCACCCAGTCCAGCTTCAGCATATAGCTTCTAGCCCCGAAACCTCTTAACCTTCACGTCCTAGCTTCCCTGCTTTGGGTTAGTAGGAAACAATACATGGCAGATATAGTCTTCAGTTATCACCAGCAAAACAAATTCAGTTGGCTCAATCGTCCACACCACCAATCCTGATTCTGTTTAAACTTATATTGGTTCAACCAGCTGCATGAAAGGACTGAAGTATGCACCAATTACAGAACCCTTTCCACGAAAAAAGATTTTTGATCAGAATCATGAGGCTCTAATAAGAAGCTTCCAATGTACATCAAGAAGTTTGGAATTATCACTTAACCAGTATTATAAAATAGGCAGGGAATCTGCAATATCGTTCATGACCTCGAGCTGTTATCACATTAATACGGGGGGGAAGTCAACCCGGCTAAGTCAAAAAAAATTTAAATGAAACAGGTACGATTTGGCCATAGCGTTGTAATTACGCACGCTTGTCATGAAAAACAACTCCGATTGTGATACCATCCCATTTCCCTCAAACCCCACGTAGCATAAGACGCTCGCAAACAATCAAACATCTGACAGATCGTCCACCCTCAGGAAATGAATTCAGCATCGAGAAACAACGTTTGTCACAACGGAAAGCTCAGAACTTGAAATAGCAATCGATCATCACCTGACTCACCCTTCCCGTCGACCGTGTGCGACGAACCAACCTCAACCTTCGTCCTCATCCTCGAAACGCTCAAACTTTCCAACCCAATGCCAAATTCCCTCTCTTCTTTCTCCGGAATCTGCCCCACCGATCCCTTCTTCTCCTTGCGCCGTCTGAACCACCTCGAAATCGCCCGACCCGGCGACAAACGATCGAACCCCCAAGACCCCGCTTCAAATCGCCGCCGAAGACTGCTCATCTCGAACTCGGCGTCAACCCCACTCTCTTCCCCGTCCTCTTCTTCTTCTTCCTCCTCCTCGAGTAGTAGAATATCAGCGATTCGCATTCGAGGACCACAGTACTTATCCCCCTCGGCAGAGTCAAATCCTTCAAGAACTTGCTCCATCTGGGTCATAAGAATATCACGGGATGCAGGAAAATGCAGAGCAAGAAAGTTAATGCAGCGCCATAAATGGCAACAGCGATAGAGAAGAAGCTGCGCAGCGCACTCTCTTTCTTTCAAATGGCAAGGGGAAAGAGCGAAAAAGGGAGGGAACGTTTCTCTCGGTTTCTTTTTCCTTATTTTGAAAATAAAGGTGACATTTTTAACGCTCCCTCTCCCCAAGAATTATCAGCATCGGAATCCTCGAATCCTGTCTTTGGGATTGTTGTTGGCATTTGTGGTTGCCAAACAAATTCAAAAAAAAAAAAGGCCATAAAAGCCGGACAAATAGACAAAAAGGGAAGCTTCTTATAAAAACAATAATAAATAATAGTTGATAATAAATTGTGGGGGGAAATATTTTTGTGCTTTGATGGTTATTATTATTCTCGTGATCGTGGGGTATGAATGGGTTATTTAATTTCGTCGCGACCTAATGTGATGGAGACAATATAAGAGAGAGAGAAAAAAAGATTGAATTTTGAAAAAAATTTTGGTCAGAAAATTTTGAAATTGAAATGCCATCTTTTTTAATACAATATGGCAATGCCCCATTCAACCTCTAATGATGTTTGTAGTCTTTCAAGCATAGTTTAAGAGACTATATTCAAGATTATTTGGAAAAAGGACATGAATCAAAGCATTTTGTCTATTCTTTTTGCCTGTTTTAATTTGATAGTAGAGATTAATCTGTTAAAAATTTTATTGCAATTAGAGTTTATGGACCACAAATCTTTTGTAAACATGGAGTTTTCAAGCATCCCTTGAAAAAAAATATGGTTCATAAGTTGTTAATATATCCGCTCATGACCATAAATTATGTTCAACTTGATAGGTTATAAGGTGTTTCGATAGTTTAACAACTTGTTAATAATTCAATGAATGGTTTAGAGATGTAGGCTTAGCCATACTCGGGCAATCCATGTAATTAGAAGCCAAATACCTCATGCATATATGTGTGTATAAATAAGGACAAAAAACAAAAGCAAATGCAGTTTCACTTATTTAAAGAAACGAATTTAATGTTTTGAAAGTTCAAAAAGTTTATTTTGAATTTGAAATCTATTCGAAATATATGTGATTATTATATCATACAATTGAAGTATCATTATCTATTGTTTAAAGATATTCAATTATCATTCGTTGCATGAAAGTTTAGACCAAAGTTTTAGGTTGAAGGTAGGGTTGGATTGGCCTTATAATATGCAGAGGGAAGCAGTTTGAACTCGAAGAAGACGAACCATCTAAGAAGAAGATGAACAATAAGTTTCTCTAATTTCTTTCATTTTTCATCTATTCTATTTTTAGATATCAATTTTTTTCTCTTGAGCGCCATGACTCTTAAGAAAAAAAAATTATTTCAATATTTTCTTCATCCAAATTGGATGGACTTAAAGAAAGGTTTGATTGTACTAATTGGACAAATTTTAAGACTTGATTGTGTTTTTTGAAAGATTAATGATTTAATTGAGGAGGGGCCAGATCAGCCCTATAATATGCAGAGAGAAGTGGTTTCTTCACTTGCTGTGGAAATAACTGAAAATCATATATACAGAGGCTTGCCATCTGGGATTACATTTCCAAAAAGAGCACCATCACACGCAACTGATGAATCTAACAAGACTAATATCTTCAAGCTTTTGGCCATACAAGATTACCCAACATTACTCATGACGGAAAGGAGAAAGACACAGTGATTGAAAAATCCTTGTGCTGTCAACTATGCAAAAGGAAAATTAGAATCTATTGTACCATATGGAAGCTAGATCCAGAAAAACTGTATATACCATAGAAGTGACTGCAGAATAGCGATGCCTAAACTATTTGATCCATCATAACTTGAATAGAAACCGAAGCTACTTGACAACGCAATATACTCGAACTTAATCTAGTAAATTCTACAAACAAGAAGAAAATGATGCTGCTAATGGATTTGTCGGAATCACCACATCATCCAACTCAGTTGTTTAGCGTACGGGCAACTCTAAGAGCTAAAGCTTCAGTGAACTTGGGGTCTCTAATTAAAGAGGCCGCATATTCTTCGATATTGCTGCAATCGCTGCTTCTATTGCCAAAGCTGAGATTCTTGCTTAGAGAAGAGGGCTCGGGGCTCTGAGGAAAACTGCTTCCAGAGAGAGTGAGATCAAGAGCGATGGGCGATTGTATGGAGGTTGGCGACATCGCTGGCATTGGTGTAAGATCACGATTCACCAGCTGACCTCTTGGTGAAGGGTCCAAGCGTAAAGGAAGGCAGTCACGGTTGGCGACTTCGACGGTCCCGTGGTTGTGTAGCCCTTCGTAGGTCGCAACGAGAAGAGTCCTGTCTTCTACGCTCCTTTGCACCTATGATATCCATCAAGAATCACCGGAAATTACGGTCAGTGCAAATAATATCCTTGTTCTGGTAGGAATTTGAGGTGCAGGAATTACTTTCTCAGGGTTGCATAAGTTTGAGAATGAGTTTTCTTTATGACATCCCCATGAAAATATGAGGGAGTTAAGTCCTTTGATAATCTATGTCGATCGCATGTTAATCTTAAAAATAACAACTAACTAGGTATCATCAGAAAAGAGTGTTGAGTTGTATCTATTTTTGTACCATGCTAAGAAATGCAGCGTCTTAAGGAGAAGAGATCTAAATTAACAGTTTTGAAACTTTAATTTCCTAGATCTAACATTGCATCTATGATGAGATGCTATTCCACACGCGCAGTTGTATTACAGGAGACAAAGTAATCAAGCGAACATGATTTATACCTTCTTCTTGACAGGGCACCCCGGAGCCATGGAGCACCGATAATAAGCTCGAGGCGACGGATTATCCTTCGTGACCTTCTGTCCATATTTTCTCCATTGATATCCATCTCTCACTACCTAAGCAATAAGAAAAAATGACGACCCTCGCAAATTTAAAGTTATTCCGACCAGTTGCCTCAGCTTTGCAAAATTGTATAACCAAAGAAATAGCCAAATGGTTTTGCCGCAAGAGACTTACCAAGCTCTTGTCCTCCTCGTCGACTTTGACAAAGATCTTAGACGATTTAGAGAAAGGGAATTCTTCAATCCTCGCTCTCTTGGAGTCGTGATGATACGGAGGACAATGGCTTTCCTGGAGATGGGTTTCGAGGATGTTGCATTTGCTCCCAATGACTTCAACCATGACTTTGAGAGTTTCATTCTCCTTCCTCAACCGTTCCAGTTCATCTCGAAACATTTTCACCTGACCAAACGTATATGAAGACATTTCCTATTTAAGACATGAACTTCAATATAATACGGCATTCTAAATCTGGCGAGATAGTTCAAACAATATAAAAAAAAATTTCATGGTCTCGAAAAATTCACTTGATCAGTCTTTGAACTCATGTTGTTCTAAGATCAAATGTTGGAATTTGCAAAAGAAAAAAACATTTGACGGACCAACCTTTCAACAACATTGGTTACACAGAAGAAGAAATTTTCGGCAGACAGTTTTTAAGAAGATCAAGAAACTGCGTCTATTAATTTGTTCAAATCTAATGACCATGTAGACGTGATGGACCCAGCTTTGTATCTTGCTTGTCGATAAGATTTCTTCGACTGACATGTGTAACGAAGATCCTCAGAAACAAAGCCATACTAACCGTTTCCTTCTCATGAGAAGCAGGAACATCCATGAATGAAAACATGAGCAGAGCTAAGAGAACGAAACACTTCAACTCAGTTGGCAATGAGTACAAGAGAGACTATGACGCCCTATATATTGATGGAAGAAAACGATGAAGCTAGAAGAGAATGGATAAGGTTTCGCTGATGAATTATTCAGATTCAGATATGGGTGAGAGAGTCTATGTTTCTTTAATGCCTCTGAGGACCAAGGCTCGTATAAATGAGCAGTTATCAGACCATATACGAGAAAAGAGCAACCCCCAGAAGGCGGCTGCTTTGTCTGGTCTTTGCTTTGTTGTGGAGCAAGAGGTTGAAAATCAAATCCATTTTTTGGGTTGGAAGAAATAATCCACAGTATTGGAGAATCCTGCGATCGGGACGGACGCACGTACACGATGAATTACGTAACATCAATAACGTAATTGGCGTTCCATTTTCCTCGCTCTTTCCTCGGTCCGCCGTCATGTTTTACGAGAAGAAGTTTCAGTCCACTTTCTTCTGCTTTGGGTCTGACGTGCTTCAGGGGTTTGCCATCAAGATTTGACCATGTATCGGTCTCTTGGACCGTTCAAGTGTAGCTTTTTTTACTGGGTGGGCAAGTGGGTAGGTACTTAGGTTGCCTTTTCCAGAATCGTTTTGACGAACCGATTTAATTATAGTTTGCAAAAGGACAAGATGCTTTCTCCTTGAAGCCTAGAATTAAAGAGTGAATCGAGTGATTATTGGATCTAATCAGAAAATTTATGCGGTTTTTGTGCTTTTGAATTAAATCAGAACCGTCTAATTAGATAATTAATCTACTGTGGAGTTGGATGGCTAGATTAGTCACCATGCTTAATTCGGAGGTTCTCCTTTCAATAGTATTTTCTTTTTCTTCTTGTATTGCAATGATGTATAATTTTATTGTTCCGAGTCCAGAGATATGAATCTTTTTTCAATGCCAATAGAATTCAATAAGCATTGAATATCGAAACACTATTGGTAAGTGACAGGTGGCAGGTGACTGTGACCACAAAAATAAAAATGATAGGTGACGCTTTTTTAAGTAACTTATTAGTAGCTTACGACATTTTTTTTTTTTTTTAATAACCAACTCAGGGAGATTTTCTAGTTTTTGTCGGATTAAATTATCTATTAGTTTTATTTATCAATTTTTATTTAAATTACTTGCCAACATTTAATATCTTTCAATTTATCAACTTTTTATTGAGTTGTCAGTTTTTATTTGCCTCGATTAGCAATCAGTCATATTTACTAACTGTTTTTGGAGACTACCCCCTAAATTAAGGTGACTTAAAAAAATTTCTCCCATTAAATTACTCACAATATTGGGTTACCAACTCTTATTAAAATTACATACGGACATTTATTGGATTTTTTTTTTTAATTTGCCAATTTTTTTCTCTTTTATAAACTTATTAGTAAACAACTCAAATGAGAGTTTGTAACCCAAAACTAGTTGGTAATTTAATTGGAGAAGTTTGAAAGTCATAAAATTTAAGGTTGATAATCTCATATACTAGTGGGTAAATTTAAGCCATTGGTAAGAAAGGTTAATAAGTTAGTAAACAAGAAAAGAAGCTTTTTGACAGAAAGAAGATAAATGGTTATTTATAAAAGCCAAATAAGCATTGGTAACCGACTCAAAAGGAGTTTGTAACCGCTGTATTCGGTGAGTTAATCGTAGAAATGTTGGTGTTCGTAATTTCAACAAAAAAGTCGGTACATTTGAAAGTTGGCAACTAAGGTAAAATGACAATAATAATTCAATAGAAAATAACTAGTTAGTAAAAAAATGGACACTAATTAGCAACTCAAATGAGAGTTGGTAATTCAAAATCAATTGATAACTTAGTCGAAGAAAAGTGACGAGCCACCAAAATAAAGGTCAATAATTTTATAAAATAGTTGATAAATTTAAAGTGTTAGCAATCATAACTTTGTCGTAGAAAAGTGATAAGCCACCTAAATTAAGGTCAACAATTTCATAAAATAGTTGATAAATTTAAAGCGTCAGCAATCAAGGTAAATAAAAATTTGTAAAAGAAAAAGAGATGTTTTTTTGTCAAAGATAAGAAGAGTTAGTAATTTTGAATATCAAAGTATTGTGAATTAACGTATCGAATTTGACTTCATATCAAAATGTAATGAATTCAGCTAAAGTACGGTTGGAGTGCCAAAACTTGATACAAGTGGACATTTTGGTGCAAAAATTTTAAAATGTATACTTAAGTGTCACTTTTTTAGAAAATTAGGACATTTTAGTGCCAAGTCTAGCAAATGATGCCGGAAACCCAACATAAATTTTTTTAATAATATAAACTACTGACGTGGCTTATCAAAAAGCTGAGTCAACTTAGATTTGGCCAAAACAACATTGTTTTGGCCCGCATTTGATTTTTAATATAAAGATTAATTAAATTCGATTAAAAAAAAAGAATAGCATAGGCAAGAGGAGAGGAGGGGCTCTTTTGCCTATGGCCGCCGCCCCATCAAGTTGTCGACGCCTAAAGCAAGGGCCGGTGACCCTTGTTGACCGAAGACGAGGGTCGCGAGGCCTTCACCAAAAGCTGGGAGAGGGTCACAACCCTTTCCCAGATCTCGGCAAAGGTCGCCCACTCTTGCCTTGATCGCCAGCGCTTGTGCAAGGGTCGCCGTTCTCTCCTGACGTCTGGCGAATGCCAGTCAACGAGGGTCACTAGCCCTCATCGACCATCATCACTACCCCTTCGACGATAAGGTGATGGCCATAGGTGGGAGATCCCTCTCGACTATGCTTTTTTAAATTAATTTTTATATTAAAAATCGATTCGAAGTAAAACAACACCGTTTTGGGCTTATCTAACCACATCAACATGCAAAACGACATCGTTTTGCACTTCTCTCGCCGGAAAAAAAAAAAAACATCACATCAACAATTTAACTGGATTTTTTTATTTATTGGCACTTAAATATCCCATTTTTCTTCAATTTTGATACTTAAGTGTACTTTTTTAGGCTGCGTTTGGTTCAAAGCATTTGCGATGGGCTTTGAGTCTAATGCAAATGCTGAAAGCCCAAAGCTACTTAGGGAAATACAATTGTGTTTGGTAAAAAAAAATTTGCAAATGGACTTTGAGTTAAATATTCTTTTGGTAAAAAAAACTTTCGCAATGGGTTTTGGTAGGTATAATATATATATATCTTCTTTTTTTAAAATTGAACTAAACCTTCGCCAAACCGGCGAAGGGCTATGGCCGCTAGCGAGCCAGATCTGGCGCTGACGGTCGCACTACCTAGCCGAGGGCCGCCGGAGGTCGCTTGACCTCGGGCGACCCTCGACGAGAGTTGCTCGACCTAGGGGCCACGCGACCCAGGCGACCGCAGCCTAGGTCTCACAACCATAAGCAACCCTCACCTAGGTCTCACGAGGGTTGCGCAACTCTGGCCATTATTGCGCAACCCTCACGAGACCCAGGCGGTATCGCCTAGGTCGCACGGCCCCTGGGTTGCCCGAGGTCAGGCGACCTCAACCGATGGCTGTAGCTCTTCGCCGGACTAGCAAAGGGCTGCCTCCTTTTTCAATTAAAAAAATAAATAATCGGGGGCAAAATCGGAAATATGAAGAATTAGTGAGGGTAGTTTTGGAAGGGAAAAAATAATTTCAGCATTTTGAAGGCTAGTTGAAAGCTAAAAGATGGATTCAAAGTTAAACTAAACGGTCTCAAAGATTTCCCCAAGGGGCTTTCAGCCCGAAATATCTTGAAACCTCAAGGAGTGTAAGATTAGAAATATTAGAATAATGTGTAGACAAATAATTAGGAGCAAGTAAGGAAATTGCAAGGGATATTGTTAGTAGACCACTTTCATTCTTGGATGTCCTTCTTGTTTGATGATTAGAATTGAGATAATTGTCCGAAAAGCCCTAAGTTTATAGTACGGAGGCCGATTCAGTATTAAACCTCTCAATTGTACCAATTAAGTTCTAAATATTTTGACAATTTATCAATTTAGTCCTAAACCCTTAAATAGTGTCAATTTATTCCTAAATCTTTTGAAAATTATCAATTTAGTCATAAACCTATTATTTAGATATTTGGCTGAAAGGACTATATAGGCAAATGGTTATAATGTTTAGGATTAAGCTGGCAAACAATCAAAAGATTTAGGAAGAAATTGACATTATTGATTGTTTTAGAATTAAATTAACACATTGTTAAAATGTTTAAAACTAAATTGGCACAATTAAAATATTTAAGACTGAATTGATCTTTGTACAGTAAGATTATGACTTTTTGGACAATTTTATCAATTAGAGTTCAACATAAACTTCTCAATGGCAATCAACAGGGGGACGTGAAGAAAGTAAAAAAGCTTACAAGCTTGACTAGAAAGCTTATATTCTCTAAGGTTAATACTGAACTTAGGAAAATCTAATTTAATTCAAATTTTAAGTTCAAAACCTAACAAAGATCTAATCCAAATGATTGACTTCAAAACCTTTTGGACTCCTTAATAGAGGTTTAGAGAGAGATTTCTGTGATTCTTCCTCTATCTTTAATATAGCACTTTGTCATGCATCTTGATCGTCCTCCACAAGAATCTCTAATTGTCTCTCGATTTTTGCGCTACTTCAAGATTGACTAGTTGTAAAGACTCGGGCCCTATCACCTTTGTGTAATATTGTCCGCTTTGGATCGAGGTCCGCACGGCTTTGTTCTTTAGGCTTCACCCAAAAACACGTTACACAGAATACATAACCCAAGCCTTATCAACTAACTCGGGACTTCCTCTAGGCGATGTGGGACAAGAGACGTGCCCCTCCCCGTGCACGTCCGGACTACCCCGCGCACCGCCGCCCTCGGGCCATAACATTCTCCCCCTTCGAAACAGCGTCCTCGCCGGGCACATGTGACCCACCTCCATTTGTAAGGACCCGAGCCTATTTGCGTGTAATATTACCGCTGGACCGAGGCCCGCACGGCTTTGTTCTCTAGGCTTTACCCAAAAGCCCGTTGTTTGGGAAAGGGGGCCCACCACAATATTGTCCTCTTTGGGCGTCCCCCATAGGACTCACCTCCATGGCAATCCCGCCGACAGGCCCTTCAAGGCTTTGTTTTCAACGTAGCAGAAGAGTACGTAAAATGCATTACACAAGATACATAGCATAAGCCTTATCAACTAGCCCTTAACTCCCCTAGGCGATGTGGAATAAGAGACGTGCCCCTCCCTACACACGTCCGAGGACTCCGCCTTGCGCACCACCGCTTGAGCCGTCATAATCTCCCCCCCTTCAAGCACAACGTCCACGCTATGACCCCACATGCAGTCGAGAGTCGGCTCTAATATCTTTTGTAAGGACCCAAGCCTATCACTGTGTAATATTGTTTGCTTTGGATCGAGACCCGCACAGCTTTATTCTCTAGACTTCGCCCAAAAATGCGTTGTTTGGGGAAAGGGGCCCAGCACAATATTGTCCTCTTTGGGCCCCCACATAGGACCCACCTCCATGGCCATCCCGCTAACAAAGTCGCTCAAGGCTTTGTTTTCAACGTAGCGTAAGATAATACGTGAAACGCGTTATTGATACATAACGCAAGTCTTATCAACAAGTTTAGGACTCCTCCATGTAGACGATGTGGGATAAGAGACGAACCCCCTACGCACGTCTGGGACTCCGCCCCCGCACACCGCCACTTAGACCATCACACTAGTCATCGCTCCCGATCTTTTAGCTATAACTATCTCGATCGAGACCCGCACGCCTTATTCTCTAGACTTCGCCCAAAATGCGTTGTTTGGGGAAAGGGGTCCAGCACATATTGCCCCCGCGCCCCCACATAGTGACCCACCTCCATGGTCATCCCGCTAACTTCGCCAAGGTTTGTTTTAGATACGTGAAACGCGTATAGCAGATACATAACGCAAGTCTTAAACGCTTTTGACTATACTAGACGATGTACATAACGCAAAGTCTTTCAACAACCCCTACGCACGAACCCCTACGCACCCAGGACTCCGCCCCGCACACCGCCACTTAGACCATCACACTAGTCATCACTCCTGATCTTTTAGCTATAACTATCTCTTGGTCAAATGAGGGGTGATAATTGAAAATAATCCAAAACTAGTGGGTAATTTAATTGGAATTTAAGTCAATAAGTAATTCAAATAAATATCAATACATTCATATAAAAGTTGGTAAGTTTAAGAAGTTGATAAGAAAGACCAACAAAAGTCAGTGAAAACAAAAAAGCATAATGGATAACTTGTAGACCGTAAAAAATAGTCAATAATTTCATAAAAATTTCAATAAGTTATCGATAAGTTACCTGATAAATGACGGGTAACTTTTTTGACCAACAGTTTTTAATATTGACCAATTCTTCTAGAAATCCGCCAGCAAAGCACACGGAAAGAAAACATGGGCTCTTGGTGGAAAGGAAATAGTGGAATAGTCCAGCTTTAGTCATACATTTTAGATCGAAAAGGGAAGAAAAGAGTCCATGCTTTCTGCGCTAGGACACCATGTTCAACACTATCTTTATTTTTGTTTATTCTTTTGTCTGAATGGGTATCTTTCCGTGGTTCGTGTGGGGTCCCGCAACAGGACGAGAATCGACTCCTCGTCATGGGAGTCCAACACGTGAATTCTGAAAACTCATTGCGCATGCACCAGGCGACTAGAAATAGCCCTCCATGAGAGAGAGAGAGAGAGAGAGGGGGACGGACATTGATGACTAACGATGGTCTTCTAGAATTGGCGGTGACTGTTGACTCGGGAAAACGTGGTCCACCGAAAGGATGATTCCATTTATTGAACGATCCGGATGCCAACAAACGTGAGTCATGTTGAAGATTCCATCTCGAGTTGACTCGCGTTTACTTCAGTTTGGGATCATAATGGGTCTATGATCACTCTTGTCTTCTTGTATTCAAAGTCATGCTTCAGATTTAGAGATAAAAGTACCAAATTAATTGATCAAGCTCCACCTGTTTTCTAAAGTTTCTTTCACGACGTTGAAACTTAGAGCTAGCTCTCGATGGCAAGTGAATAATTAAGCATATAATGGCCTAGCCCATTTACCGTGAGCCAAGTTATTAAAAAGAGTACTCTGAATAATCACACAACACATGAAAGTAGATATTTACTTATTATATTACTCGTTAAAGGATCTCTTATTTGATGTGGCACTTGAAAATGTCACAAACTCCTCATTTAAAGAACTAACATTCTCATCAGTGTTGGCAAGTATCACCTAATGATTCTCGCTCAATTCAATGGATGGTTCAGTCCATTCTACCCTCTCCGCCATTGTAGAAGCTATTAAAATATTTAAATAATAAACTATGCATTAATTTAACAACTTAAGCTTTTAAAGCAATTGGCAGTGATTCTACAACTTCTCTTATGGTATCGAAGCTAGAGGTTAAACCTTATTTGCCTCTATAATTAAATTTCCATTTTTAATAAACAACATATTAATATAATAGTTTAAACTTTTAGAAAACAATTGATCAGCCCCGCAAAATCTCTTAAAATTAGGGGTTTTATCTTCAAATATTTTCAGGCACTATTTGCTTCCCCAATTAAGTTTTCACATTTACTACTACGTAAAAGACTAGACTAAGTGTGACGGGAAATGTTAAAATATTTAAATAATAAATCATACATTCATATAATAACTTAAGTTTTTAACAATTAGTAATAATCCCACAAATTCTCATAAAAAGCTTACTATGAGCCGCGTCTTTATCCAAGCCCTCTTGCCCCCAAGGATCACTCTTTGCCCTCACTAGATCAAGAATTGGCTTTTTCCATCCGTGAACCACACATATAGTGGAGTGGCTCTGGCTCGATATCATTTAATGACTTGGCCTATACGATGTAAGCCAAATCCTCAAAAGGAATACTTTTGAGTAACTATACAAAGTCATAATCATTTTAGGATAGGCAATAACTTATATATCACTTAACAATTTATCTCCCATTCAATGTGGAATTTGGGAATGTCACGTAGCATTATCGTTATCCTTCCAAAGGAAACACAAAACTCATTTTCATTGTTGTTTATTGATGTAATACGTGTAAGGTCAAGGCATGTGTGATCCAATAACACGAGTGAAAGATGGACTGGAAATCGGGATTTCGCCAAGTGATTTCACCCAATCTTTAGAATTATAATTTCCTTATGATGTACAAAACAAAGAAGATCACTACATTCTGAGTGTGGAGCTTAATTAGCAGCATTTTCTTATGATATTACCAAATGAAATACGAAGGGCATGCTAGGTGTTTGTTTAGCTGAAAATCCCGATTTTAATCATTATTAATGAAAATGTTTAGATATGAATTATTATAGATAATTATCCAAAAAGTCCTAAACATACCGTACAACAAGTAATTTGGTCCTGAAGTTTTAATCCTAAACCTTTTGACAATATTCCAATGTAGTTCATGTGGCCGAAATTGATCAAAAATTGCTGACGTAAACGTCGAATGTCCTATATGGTATAGTTGATCCTAATGTAGATAATTTTTGCCAATTTTAATTTTTTTCTTCATTTTTTTCCTTTCTTTTCTTTGTTTTCTTTGTTTTCCCCTTTTGCCTTTTCACTTGTAGCTGATCTCAACTATGGTTGACGAGCATGACCCCCACCCATGGCCAATCACCATGAATGGCCACAAGTGAAGAGGAAAAGTAAAGGAAAAAAAATTAAAAATTTTATAAAAATTGAAAAAATATCCATATCAATGATTTTCAATCAAAATTAGTCAGAAGGACTACCTTAGAAAATTATTAAAAGATTTAAAACTAAATTGGTCAAATTGAAAAGTTTAAGATTAAATTAGCCCTCGCACAATAAGTTTAGGATATAATGGACAATTTTCCCTGAAGTCAAGCTCCAATAGCATACCGTAAATATCATCTAATTAATATGGCAAGTTTTAGAAAACCCAACATATGCGTAAAAGGCTCAAAATCAATATTTTTTAGTGGGATAGAGAGGGAGGGGCAACGAGTCTTAGAGACCCGTGACTTGAAAGTTCAAGGTCAATAACCCCAATGATGGGTTAGCAAGCATGCAGCACGAGTCGTTTAGACATTTGCTTATGATGTACATCAAACTCGTGAATTTGTGAAGTGGAAAAAACAGGTGATCTCTTTACCATTAGACTAATCATCTTGGTGATTCAAATGCAAATTGTAAATTAGATTATCTACCTATTTTGACTGTATATCCTCCAAATGTTCTAGTAGAAGTCAAATAATATACACCGGGGGTCAAGGACTCCGGAACATGCCATAACTCTTTCTTAATTTGGCTGATCAGTGCCAAAACACAATGATGCAATATCAAGAGTTTGAAACTAAGACTAACAAACATGAGAGAAAGAATGGCGATGAGATGAGATAGTTCAAGACTCAAAAGAGCACAAAATAATATTCCCTAACGGGACCAAAGCATACTCCGGTCAGTGTGGGTGGGGAGAACCTTCCTAGGCGACAACAAAACAAGAATAGCCCCACCACCGCCAAGATGGGACAACATGAGGTGGCACGAACGTTTCTTATTTGTCTTGGTACGTGGTTGGTCAAAAGTTAAATGGCGGCCGTGCGTCGCGGAGAGAAGAAAGTCTTTGTTTCAAGTTGCACGGAGTCAATTTTGGTTGAAAGCAACATTTTAATTGAGAGTGAGTTGATCAATCAAAGCACGGAATCTCCCGATACGGGCTAGGAATCATCAAGAAGAAAATTAGAACTGATCCGCTCTCTTTACCTGATCTTTTACTACTTTCAAGAATTGAACTCAATCAACTGATTTAGAATACGGGGCCGTTTACTCTATAATGATCATATTTGATTTGGATCGTTTCTCGACAGTAAAGAATATAACCGAATCGATCTTAATTCAAACCAGTACACCAAATTGAATCGATTAAATCGAATCAAGATTGGTTCCTTATAAAAATCCACAACATGGTCAGTTCTCCTCTTCCTCTAAACTTATGAGTTATCTTTGACTTGACAAAGAGGTTAGCCAAGAAGTAAGAGGGCCGGTTCTTTTTACTAGAATAAATACATAACATTAGAGGCTTTCATTAACGTCGAAACTTGGAAGTAATAAACTTCCAAGAAACTTCCGTTTGTTTTCCATGTAAAGTGCCCTACCATTGGATCCTGGGGAAAGACAAAAGCCACAATGGTGTAGAAGAATTGACTTTGTCGACGGCCGGTTTGTCTTTCTCTCGGTCAACTAAGTTGGGCTGCTTGCTGCAAGCAGGAAGCATGCGTGGGCCGAAACTGAAAGACAAGCATGCGCGATTAAGCCCCCAACACCACACGGCATAGTTATATATAAATGACCGATCGCTGTTGCTTTTTCACACTGCACATTGCATACATAATGTCTTTATATATTACAGATAAACGCGCGGCGTACATGTTCTTATTTAAGAGTTTCCAAACGTACTAAACCCTGTTGTGGTTCATGCACCAAAAGCATGTTATTGAAGTCCAAACATACATACAATCTAGTCACAGTGGGGGGAAAGTCTCTAAAGCTGTTTTCTGCGTCGCTTGACTATGCTCTGGTTTGCAATTTGCAATCGAATTCTCCACTATGATAAAAAAAGCAAACCCGAATAAGCACATCTCATAACACTAGACCTAATTCTATAGTGTTCTGCGTTCACCAACTCTGTGTGCGAGACTGGTCGAACATCGCCCTGAGATGGCTTCGGCGAGCGAAGCTGTGAAATTGGGATCTCTCGTCAAGGAAGAAACCATTTCCTGGACCAGGAATTGCGGGGCCGTCCCTACGACGGTTTCTTGCTTAGTTTTCATTGCTGGGTCAGAAAACCCACATCGGACGAAATCAAGGATGGGGTTGGGATTGGAAGGCTTCACAGATGAAGGTGAAATTGGAGGCGAAGCAGAGGCAGGTTTCGCACCCTGAGGAGGGCATCGATGGTTGTGTTCGCCTTCATAGGTAGCAACCAAGACAGAAGGATTTTCGACGCTCCCTTTGCACCTGTGAGCATTAACATGAACATGAGATCAAGCAACTCGATTCATTGATTTCGGCCATGTCATACACGGTTCTACTCCCTAATTTATATGACTATGCAATGAATAGATGAAACTCAAATTATTAAGCACGAAATCTGTCAATTAGTTTTTGATGGCACCTTCAGTATCCTAAGGATGAGTTTCGGGTCCTCGACCATATGCGCTTTCAGTAAACAAAAACTTGACCCGATTTTATTTGCTCGTTCTATAACATCTCTCAATCAAATTTTTGCGTTTATTGCAGATCATTTATCTCATGACCAGAATTATTAAGAGCTTTCACTGCATATTTTTTGGTCAGATAGAGGTTTAACTGCATTAAAGACCAAGAAACTCAGGAGAATCATTGAATCTCCTGGTGGGCGCATAAGTTAAGTTGATAGGCCCTTTTAGGGTGAAACGTAGGGTAAACGCCTCTTGCTTTAGTTAATTACCATACATTTTCATATGGACAACTAATCTGGATGTCTCTGCGGAGCTCGCACGGTCATCGTTGTTAATAAGTCAACCCTATAAGTTCCATGTAACTACCTTCTTTTTAACAGGGCAACTTGGAGCGAAAGAGCACTTGAAGTAAGCCCTTGGAGAGGGATTGTCCCTGGTGACTTTCTGACCATACTTTCTCCATTGGTACCCATCCTTCACTACCTGCAAATCCAAATCCAAGAAGATATGGTCATAATTATTGCTTAATTCATTAAAGGGTACTGCATAATCTTCACTTAAGGTCGTGATCTTGGAAACTCACGAGGCTAGTATCAGATGTGTCGACTTGGAAATAAGCTACAGAGGTTCTCGATTTCACGCTCTCAGTTGGCCTCTTCCATGGTTCCAGGTCATAGTCCTCAAACTTTCTCTTTCTTGAATCCATGGCTTCATTTGAGGAAATTTCCTTCGCCAAATTGATCATCTGGCTTTGCAAGGCGTTGTAACCAAGCAAAACGACATTTAGCGTTTCTGTCAGTTTCTTGTTCTCTGAGCTCATCCTTCTGAACTCTTCCACAGATATACCAACCTGTCCATAAATTCGATATAACCCATCATGAGCGCTAACTAGCAGAAGCTAAATTTCGAAGGTAGACCAATGAAAAGTCTAGTTCAAATAGAAATATTCATTGTACTTCCGACAAAAAAAAGCAAATAGTTTCATAAAAAGAACTTACATCTTGTTGGAGTGTTCCTACTTCTCGCGATTTTTCAGTAACTCCGCCTCTATCTCTTCTTAAATCCTAGACAAATGCATCAAAGAAAACCATCGCAAACTTAGCAACTCCGATCCCGGAAACAGAAAAAGGGGAAACATACAATCTAGTCCTCGCATGGAGCTGCACTCACCATGGCACTGCTGTTGCAATTCTGCAAAGAATTGATCCTAAGGTCAAGAGAAGTGTCAACCCTTGTTGTGTCCATGGGAAAGGGCTTTGCTGATGAGAGTGTGGATTACAATGGTCTCTCTGAGAAGGGGGAAAATAAGGAAAACCAGGACCGAGAAGTTTGAACGATCAAATGGCTAAATGAATGGAAAAAGAGACTACGAATGGCGCTATAAATAGGAACTTCTTTCGCACCAGCTGGCAGCCGAAATATCAAAGGCCCTCCAAATTTGATTTGACAAGGTAAGTTACTGCGAAGCATCTCATGATTAAAAGAAAAGCCATCTCACCCTACGTACGTCATGCTCCTTTCGTCATGCCATGCTCCACTCACGGCGGCCGCATATTTTATACGACAAAAAAGCAAAGAAAAACAAATAAAATAAAAATAAAGGGACGAGATCAGAATTGAAAAGAAATTAGTGCCCAGACCAGCAAAACTCTTTTTGTTTATTTTCGTTGACTTCATTGAATTCGTGCTGCCAAGTCTTTGTAACCTTCCTTGCTTCTTCAGCTGAGAAGAAGCTATCAAACTTCGTTAATAAACGCAAAAAGGATAAGGATTACAGCTTAGTAGGGATTCCTCAAGACTAGAACGCCACTGGTTTATACAGTTTTTTATAAATTTGAAGAACATGGACAAATGTTCAACTGATGGGCATGCGAAAGCAGTTCTTGTGTGCTTGTCAGGCAGCAGGGTTTTGTTCTAATTTTTTTGGCGAATTGAAATTGACCATAGACAACAACCACATAGTCATCATGGCCGTGAAATGGCGTTTAAATATGATCAGCTTTTGTTTTTCTTTTGTCTTTTGGTTTGTCTCTTGGGAATTGGTGCTTTACATGTTCCCATCTTCTTCTTCATCATTTTCTTCTCCTTTGTATTTCATCATTATTATTTGTTTAAATAATTAAAACCCATACGAGCCGTTGCATCTATAAATTGATATAAAAATAAGATGAATTTTTCACCGTGTTTCATAAAGACAAGACTCACCATATACGAATTGTCTTTTGACAACTTGGACACGTAAAGCCCGTTGCTTTAACGGACACAGGACCATGCCGGTACTCTAGAAGTCGATTAGAAATGACCAATTATATGCCACCATACTAGTTCGTGCTTACCCAAACGGTTTCATTTCTTAAGGAACAAGAATTCTATGACTTGGGAGCTATTGGCTTGTTCAGATTAAACATAATTATTCTCTGCAATTTTTGGAGGCTTGCTTAAGACTTTTTAGGTCTCCATGTGAAGTGATTGCATAAGAATTTCTGAGAATTGTCTTTTAACCTTTTCACGTCTCGAGTGATTCAGCTTTTGTTTTTTCTGAGATAGATTAAACGAGTGAAATTGACTGCACTTTTCCAAATGTCATGTGGCATGTCGTCTCGTGGGAAAGAGGGGAAAAGTATTCTACAAGGCTATTGTTAATACAAGAAACGTGGGCTGAAAATTTATTGACAATTTCATGGATCAGTCAATGCCGAATGGACATCAAAACAATCTTATTTCTTGATAATTTCTTTTCCTAGGTCGCACGTACCATATGATGAAAATAAAATTCTTTATGCCGAGGCTTTTACAAGTGAGTAGAAAAAATTCTCGATAGAGAAGGGGGTCGTGTATGTTTATGAATGTAAACAATTTCCCATTAGAGAATATTATTAGAAATATTATTAGACATTAGTGATATTATCTAATATTTCGTTATATCGATGATAGCTAGTTTTCTTATTAGATTAGATTGTTTCCTTTCCTATACATATGGCTAGGGAGATAACTACACGATCGATGCATGAATGTATTGTATAGAATCTAATCGATTCTTAATCTTTTAATTGAATAAATGTATTTCTAAACCTTTTTAATGGATTAAGGTTTGACTCTAATCGAGCTACATGTAGGGTGACAATACTACCCCAGAGAGCTCATAGTTTCAGTTGTCTTGCGTGACTAAGAGAGAGAGAGACTTTTAATGGATTACAGGCCGGGCTCAAATCGACTACATGGAGGGTGACACTACTATCCATAGAGCTCAATGGTTTGCGCTGTCTTGGTGAGAAAGAGAGAGAATAATTGCTAAGCCGGTAAAAGTCATCAAGGTATATGTTATTCAATTGCTCATGGTCAATTTGGTTAGGATTAAGATTCCACCTTTTTCTATTTCTTTTGGAATATTCGAGAGACTTAAGCAAGTAAGAAATTGTGGAGGAGTGAAATGCCAATTAGATGGTTGATATTTCCATGGTTGAAGATTCTCTTAGTTAAGGCAATGCACCTGCCTGACTATGTATTGTCTCTGCCATCCTTAACCCATCAAAAGACAATAGAGGCGTAAGGGGAGATTGATGAAGAATAAGCAATGGTCTTAGTTCTTTCTCCACCATTTACATGAGGGGAAGAGAAAATTTTCCCCAACCAAATATATACAGAAAAACCTGACCTCTACAATCATTAACTTGTTGGAGACATGCAAGCATATCTTAAAATAATTTTGCTGTTTCCTAAATTATCTCAAGATTTTCACTGTATTTCTTTTCAATTATGTGAAAATTGAGATTATTTATCGAAGTATACCGTCAATGTTGACAACAATGTCTCTTTTCAATATTAGATATAACTTTTCTTCTCTTTTAATGCACATCGATAGGTAATATTTTAATTTTTGCATATCGGACTCTATAATCCCTACATAACAACTTTGAAATTTCAAGGACTTTCGTTCAATTTTATAATCTACCATTCAAGTTGACGCTAATGTCACATCATGTGCGTGGATCCTTATCCAATCTTATTCCCCTTCAACGATCTCACCTCAATCGTCAATTATCCGACTTGCATGTGATATGGAAATTTCAAGACTCTCATATTCATTGCTTGTACATGGAATTTCAATAGAAATTCATGGACTTATCATCTCCTCCACACAACACAACAGCTTAAACTCTTGGTTTGCCTATCCTTTTATCCACAATATGGCGAAAGGTGCTCGAATCGCAACTTCCATTTTGAATTTACCACCTTTTTCACTGAAAGCATCATTAACTGCTCCTTTATACCACTTGCCCAAGTCGTTAGTTTGAGAAGCCACAACCGCAATACTTATTCCCGGTGTATTTTATTTCAGAGAAAGCTTCATAAAAAGAAAAATGTTTTCCGATCCAATCGGTAAATTCACTTTCCTAACTTTAAATATATATATTTTCTTTGACCATAACCGATTTCTCATTAACTAATCATTTTCAATAAGCCAAATGCATGGAAATCCCGAATACTAATTTGTGGAAAATTCTTCCATCCAAACACACCTTAAGACACAAAGCATATTTAAACACCTACTATGGAATTAACCCCGGTAAGGGGATCCCCGCATACTTTTGTCTCAAATATCACATGGTTATGGATTCATTCCTCCGAGCTAGGGAAATTAAATTTAAGTGGAGTGGCCATGGCGGTAGATATTGTGCTACTTCCGCCTCAAAATAGCCAGCTAATTATGGCCGTGGCCGAGTTATAATAATATATGTGGATAATATGTAAATATTTAAAAATTTCGGACATAAGGGAGCCGTGAGGAAGCGGCTGGTGAAGTCAAGTCGAGACTTGTGATTGTGGAATGATACATTGCATAGCAAGGAGCTGTCCGTAAGGATGAGAACAAATCTGCGGCAGGTACAGGATTTCTGACAAATTTCTGAAGTTGACTGACCTCGAACTTGACTTAAAAGAGATAAAAAAGTATGCATATCCTTTGCTCATACATAAATTTAATTTGAGATATTTTAGCATTCGGTTTCATCCATCCTCATCTGATCACTCACCCACCCAAACGAATTCTATAACGAGAATAAGCTAGTCTTCCTCGAAATAAATAGCTGTTTTTCCCCTATTTCCTTTCCCAAAAGCATCAATAACACGAGTCTTGATGAAAACATTTTTTCTCATAAAAAACACCAACTTTAACACAGATCCTAATTTAAACCAAAATTTTTCTATATTTCATAAAAAAGACTAACTTTTAACTCAGATCCCTAATTTTGTCTCAAACTTGTTTTTGTCTAATAAAAAAACCCACTTCCAA